>JAODJW010000106.1:2738232-2748676 GCA_026777045.1 Hyperopisus bebe | reverse complement strand
CTATTTGCAGCTTGTCTCCTCCGCTTGCCATGTTGGACTGTCAGCACTACAACACACCAACACGTGAGAAACTGTTTAATCAGCAAGATATTTGCATACTGAGAGTTGATTGGACATGCCCTCTCACATGAAACGTACATGAAGCGTATTCAGAACCGTACAAAAGCGTAATTTTTATGTATTGTTTTTTTCACCACCAAACCACATAGCACCGCGGTGCACAAGTGTGCCAAACCATGGGAGGAGAACGGTACGGTTCGATTTTTTACAGAGAACCGTTGCACCCCTAGTAATCACCCACTGTTACATGCAACACCTTGTGTTTGCAAATTAAAAATACTTTGGTCATTGTTAGCTAATAACAATTACGTTTAATTACGTATACACCATTTTATCCTAAACTTTTGGAACTTTTAGCATGGTTTTCAACTTCAGTTAATGCTCTCTTTATATGGAACTGTAAAAATTACCTTATGGCTTGTCACAAAAACTAGCAGAAACGAAAATCTGTAATGTAATAAATCATACTGAACCATAGATTTCACATATGATTAAATGGATTTCACAACAACACAACGGTGATCCAGGCTATTGCCTCCATCCTTACTGTCTGGCATTAGCAGAAAGGGAGGCAGCTGAGATAAAGATAGAGGTCCTTGTCTGAGAAGGGATTGCTCTTGGTGGTACTGTGTGACACAGATAGACTTGTATGCTCTACCACTCAGTCATGATGTGGTGGGTTAAGTCGCTCCACTGGCAAGCAGGGTTGACCCTCAAGGCAAAGCCTAAGATGTGCTTCACCGTCAGACAAGGGCTGTGGCAGTCCATGATCTTGCCCTTTGCACTGTGTGACAGATTGAGCACTGGCTGATATTCCTCACAAAACGCGTGTAGCATACTGGATGACCTCCTGGTCCCTACAGCCAGCTTAGAAGGAGAACTTGAGAACCTGCAAGAGCTCCTCTCCGCTGTGAGGAAGGCTGGACTGTGACTCAAAACACAAAAATGTGGACTGCTGTGGAGGGATGGTAGAGGCTGATGGAGTCGCAACAGACCCAAAATGGTGCAATAAAATATTAGCCAGCATCAAAGGACATGAAGTTCCATATGCTTGGAATGATACTACAGCAGGCTCATTAGTTATTTTGTCATCATTGCAAGTACCATTGCATAGATTAACAGAGAAAGGGCAGCATGTTCTTTACAACAACATTGCCAAGCATTTGAAAGAGCTACTATATTTTCATGTCAGAGCCTCGGTTCTAGATTACCCCAACTGCAACAGTAACTTCAGTGTGGACACCAATGGCAGTAATGTGAGGACAGGGGCACTGTGGTCACAGAAGGGTCAGAGAGAGGAAAAAGCATGGAGATAAATGGCATAATCCAAGGAGTGGCTTGTTTCAGAACTCATGCGAGAGAGAAAAAAAAAACGATAACTGGATTCCATGCAGGAGTCATAATGACCTCCAACAGAACAACCTATATTTGGGCTGGAAAAGCACTACTGTGTCTGGTAGGGCAACCAGTGAAGACTTTGGATTCTGTGAGTAGTTTGAGGAGAGTGGAGTTGCTGAGATAAGGTGAGTATAAGCAGGAAACAAGGGGCAGCCTGAAGGTCGACACTGGGTTCCCTAGATGGAATTAATTTATCAGATGCTTAACTTACACAGAGGGAAGGGTCAGTGGTGGCATTAAGGAGGAGCTTGGGGGTGCTCTAGCTCCTCCCACAATGACCATAGCACCCCCCCCCCCAAAAAAAAAATGTTTTCTTTTCTTCTTTTAGAATGTCTGTAAAATCTGTAAATCCAGTATTGCTTTATTTCAGTTTCAGGTTGTTGCCAGCTTGTCTACAATTTGCATTGGCCAGTGACGCATTGAAATATCCTTCCATTCTCTGCTCTTACTTCCATGCCACCTTTTTCCTAGTTTTGCCTGTTCCTCTAGACCAGCGTGTTGCTTCTTCCCTTCCCAGTTCCTGTTCGGGATGGCGCTGACCATTCTGACAGACTCGGTGCAGCTTGGATTGTACTACCCCGGTAACAATGCCACACATCAGACTGAGTTCGGCTTCAGCATGGCCATCATTAGCCTGCTGCTGAAGCCAATCTCCTGCTTCTACATTTACCGGACATACCGGGCCAGGGGTGGCAGCTGCAGCATTGGTAAGAAGACAGCAAGTGGGCACCCAGAGCCAAATAACCTGAAATTCCCTTATTGTACTCTAACATGTTAATTTAGTATTACTATTATAAATGGTGAGGTAACTGAATATAAATATAATAATATACAGTCAAATGTTATATAATGACAGGGATATGTTCTGAAAAATGCATCGTTAGGCAATTTCGTCATTGAGAACATCAAAGAGCAGGTTCTAACCCTCAATTCCAAATCAAGGCCGTGTTTTCAGTTCTCCCAGGTAGCTAGTTTAATAATTACTGATTCTGTTTGGACAGAGGCTTCACACCTAGCTCACAGGTAAAGGGAAGGTTTGGAAATCAGCAGTGCTCAGCCTTTGAGGACTGTGATTTGAACAGCCCTGCCATAGAGTGTACTTACACAAACCTAGACGGTATAGCCTACTGCACACCTTGGCTATATGGTATAGCCTATTATAGACACAGGCTATATGGTATAGCCTAAATAACGATAAAAACTACAGTATAGTAAATACATAAACCAGTAACATAGCTGTTTATTATGTACTGTACATAATTATATGTGCTATACTTTTATATGACTGGCAGCGTAGTAGGATTGTTTACACCAACATCACCACAAACATGTGACTAATGCATTGGGCTACGACATTACGACATAACATCAACTCCATTAGAATTGTACAGGTTTGCATTTAAGTATATATGTCCTAAAAATCTTGTGCATACCAATTCAACCAAATTCAAATGAACCAATTCAAACACACCGTCATGATGGTTGTCCCTGAATCAATACCATTTTGCCAGTTTCCAACAATAAACAAACAAGTTCAGAACATGGCCATTAAGGTTTATGTGGTTACAACCCCAATTAATACTGGAATGCAGGGGAGTGAATGGGATGTGATCCACTGATATTATGGAAGCTGCTCTTAAATTACATATTGGTTACCATACCTTCACATGAATAAGGTAAATTATTTGCCTGGAAGCTGATAAACAGCATGTGACCTGTGGTTTAATGCCTGATAGCCCACAGCTCTCTTCACTGGCTTATCTGTACATTAAAAATGTAGCTTACGATGAATAATTCCTGCAAGCTCGAATGTTATAAAACCAAGAGTAAGATTTGCTTTGGAGCCATATGACACAGGGACTGAAGGAAAAGAAGGAGAGTGTGTTTGGGGGATGGCAGGAGTGACACTGTTAAGGGAATGGTGGAGAGGAATGAAAACAGGATCCACTCAAGGTCATCACAGGGAACCGGATGGGTGGCAGTTCTGGGAAAGGGCTGGGGGGGTCCGCTTCCGACATCATGGCTGGGACCCACCTGGAACTAAGGCATCATGTGAAGAGCATTCATCAGACTTATCGCCTGACTGAACCCACCTTTTCATAAGCCAAGCTGGTTTAGTTACTTCCAAAGAACTCAAAAATAACTTCCAGTTAATTCATTATGCTTATGTTTTGAGTTTAGCATTGAGGTGCATCTTTTCCATACAATTTAACCTTTGTAATTGTTATTGTATCTTGAACTATGTCCGTGTAGTTTCTCTATATTGTTCTCTAATCTGGTTACTTGAGCATCTCCTGGGTTCTATTTCCGCGGAGAGGAACCTGCAGCTTGCGAGCAGCATGTGGTTCTTTGCAGTGGTGTCAGTTGCTTTATACCTCTTTATCTGGACTGGTCGGCCATCCCTGTAATATATACAAAAAGCCTTAAATGCACCAGAGCTTCGCTCCAATCTTCCATAAGATAATCTGGTTCCCTGTAAAACATTGTGTGGCTTTAAAAATGCTGCTACTAACCTATAAAGTAAGGAAATGGCCTTGAGCCCAGGTGTGTGCGGAACCCCAGCCACCACGCAGACCAACCTGTATGACTTCAGCCTTCCCTATGTATCATTAAAGATGACCTAGACCACCCGCCGTATGATATTTGATATTGGCAGTGGCCATGAACATTAGTTAAGCATTAAATGAGGAAATGGACAATGAGTATGACAGGCTAATCCCATCCCTGGGTTTGTTCGACAGACATTTCGTGAATTCTGTTTGATGCCAGTGTATTTACAGCATCGCTACACAGAACACAATACAAGGCCTGACAAGAAAATAATAGCATATTTTAACACAGCTAAAAATTGACAAACTGATAAATAATTGTCAAAAGGAAACTTTTTCCAGGACTGGAGTTCTCTCATGCTTTCAGGTGGGAAAGTATAGCATTTATAGAGGTGTCTAGGGAATTGTATGATCTATATGCAGCCAAGCAATGAAGAGTAATAATATTAATTTAACAATGAAATAAATTTAAAAACAAGTGACACAACATGTAAGCTATAACACAGGGTGACAGATCTGCATTGGTGCAGACGGAGATTTTCAATAAGCAGTGATTTTTAAATTAGCTTTTTGGCACATCGTTTGTAGCTACAGCTTCTAAGTTGATGTGACTTGATGTGGCTTTGTGGTCTGATTTTCTCCTGTCCCCTTGCAGGAATCACAATTGACTACCAGAACCAGCAATCCTACCAGTCCATCGACCCAGCTTCCACCCAGTGAGGAAGACTGGGGCAGGAGGGGGTCACAAAGGGCGCCTGTGGGCACATTCATAATATTTTTGTATTTGATTCTGCAGGCAGTATGGATTCACGTAAATATTTTGATTGACACTTGCCTTAGACGAAGGGGTGTGTCTGAATCCTGCAGTCATAAGAAATGTGAAAGACTAGATCTACGTAAATGTGCCAAAATTACTCATTAGAAACACCCAATCCAAGCAGAATATATATTTAACTGTGGTAAATCGATTTATGGATACCACTGTATATATTACTTGTCACTTTCAACACCTTTTCATTTGATCAGTACAAGCCTTTCTTTGCCTGCAGAAGGTGATTTTTTTCATGCAAATTCTTTGCAGTAATTTGTAAAAACCGTGTAAATGCTTGCAACAGGGTTGAATTCATTTTCAGGGAAACTTACCATATGAGTGAGGTAGGGTTAGGGGGAAACATGTTTGAGTCTGTGGTCTCCTGGTGTAGCTGCCACAGGCTTCTGGACCGTGAGTCTTCGGAGAATAACAGGAGGGTATTCCCCCCCCCCCAACAGGGGGCTCCTGACAGATCTACCACCACAATAATTGACGCATATGTGGTAGAGATTTCTGCTGAACTTCGTCTTGATATGTTTTCCTCATAATTCCCCATGTATTGTTATAATCTTCATGATGTCCAGCTTATTCATTTTTTGAGAGATCTTATGATTTTGCCATGTTAATGATGGGGCAGTGGTGGCCTAATGGTTAGGGAAGCCCACTTATGATTGAAATGTTGCTGGTTTGAATCCCTGACCAGTGGAATATCCTGAGCAAGGCTCCCAAGCACTGCCCCCCTTGGTGATAAATAATAACTGTCCACTGCTATGTCACATATGGGTTAAACGCAGAGGACATTTCATTGTTGTACACTGTGGTGTGTCAGCAACGACAATTAATCACTTCATGGTATGTTAGTACTCTCTTGAGTTATTCTGAATTAAGTATAAATTAGCTGGATACTTAATGGTGTGTCCTAGACAAGACTGTGACCTCCCCAATAAATTCTGTTATCTAGGCAGAATATTACAAGTTGGGCAACTTCCTATGTGCAAATACAGTGTATTGTGTTGTCTTTAAGATGTTCTCACAAGGACTGCAGCCAGATTCAAATTCCCGATTCACGGTAGAGTGCATGAACAGTTTGCTCCAATTCCTTGTTGTGGACTTCAAAGTTACGTTATTGTTATGATGCATGGGATTACAGATTACACACACCCTCAGCCCCGCACGCAATGTGTATCTTATGCAAAAGTTGGTATCATGTATAAAAAGAACCACTCATGGTCATATACTGATGCAGCCAGCTTACCTAAGCCCACTAGCTGGTGTGAGTGGATAAGTGTGCCCCATTAACTAAAGCATCTGTTAATATTTCCTAATGATTACACTGCAACATTCTGTAAAATGGAACATGCAAACATAACACAGCAAGCCATGTCTTCACATGTTGCAAAAGAGGAATTGTTTCTTGCAACAGATCCAATGTTTTTCATGCAGGAAGCAAGTAGTTTTGATGTTTAAGTAGTATTGATTACAGTAAACTTGCAAATTAATATACTTAGCAGTTTTGGAATTGAATATATTGAGTCACTCTGTGTTCCTGTGATTTATTTCTCCAGAACATTTAACTGGTCATGGTTATTCCCTATTGGGACTGGAGAAGTTAAAGCAGAGTGGACAGTGAAGGTCAAGCCTGGACAGTTTATCTATACTAATTAATCCATTTTAAATCAAGAATCTTTACACCATTGTCAAAGAACCCATTCTCAGACAATGTCCTCATCGGGGACTGGGAATTACTGAAACGGGTCAATACAGCTGTTGAATAATAATCATCTGGCATGGATTCCTGGCTTATTAATAAACACACTTAGTTACTGAGTAACCAAGGGTTTCAAATGAATGACCTTGTGTCCCAATTAGCAACCATTGCATTCATTTTCCAGGCCTTAACAAACTTGACCTCATGATTAAAATAGTCATGTATGATTCTCCATTTTGTCTCAGATGGCACAACAACAAAACCACGACTTAATCTTGCTCATTCGCATAAAGTATTACAACGAAAACTTCTTAAAGAAAAACTGGCAGTGTAATAAAGACATTTGATATGTGATGTTAGGGTCAGACTTTCTTTGAACTTTTTCATGTTCACTTACACACACTTAGAACATCACTTGGAGACCCTGAAAATTAACTCCCTTGTGGTATCTTATTCGAAGCGCTGCGTTCCCTTTTATTTATCTAAGCTTTGAAAAATTGAGACAAAGAGAAGCAAGCAGAGTGTCTGAGGATACTGGGAACTTGCCCAATGCCCTTTAGCAAAACCCTTTAGTGCGGCATTAAACTGTCCTATAACTGCCGGCCTAATCATAGTGGCTTTTGAATCCAAAGAGATGGAATAATGGCTTTCATCATCTTCCAGTTGGATAAAGTTAAGTGTCTGTATTTAAAGAAGGAAAAAAATTAATCAGCTCAACTTGTACTTTGGTCCTTATCCTCTTAAATTGTTTTTCCTTTTCACACTCAGCAAGTGGTCGTCATGAATAGCAGGGCTGTGAGCGCCATCTCGTCCTGCAGCTGTTCCGCCCGCTGCTACGGTTCATACTGAGGAATGGGAGCGAATCAGCCGTTTATACTGCGGGCCATTTTACAGAAAGATATAGCCTGAAATGTTTACATTCCACATATTGGGAACATGTACCCTATTTCAGCAAATCAGCAGAAAAATGTTGCCTGAAATATTTTGCCGAAAAAAATCTATATAGCAATTGTTCTGTGTGATTATCAGTAAATTCCAGGCACATTCAAGTAGATTGCAATTGCTGGCTGCATTAACTTAATAATTAAATATTTAATTATTTCTTGTTATAAACCATCTGGATAGTGAGGACATCTTGTCAAAGTGTCTTTCGATTACTGTGTTTATGCTGACACTTATATAAAATTAAATACATCATGTTTATACCAGTTTGAAATGCCCATTGGATGAAACCTAGTGCTGCATTGCCTGCAACCAAGACATGAACTGTCAGATAATGATTATCTCCATCCTACAACCACTTCACTTTTGAAAACATCATGTTGTCTGAGTTTAAGGAGACAACAAAGGTGAGCAAGTGCTAAAGAATCATCCATGGGCCACATATGAGAAGGATGATGTATTTCACAAAACCCTTATTTTTAAAAGTAGAATTTTAATGAGATCAAACATGCTAACCTTTAACACGACAGGGGCTGCTATTTTTAACAGCTGCAGTCTCTAAAAAGACACCCTCGAATTGTCTTGGCAACAGTATCCAGCTTGAAACATATAACATCAGTCTTCCACACTGTGGTGACATGACCTATCACGACTTTCTGGCCCTAAGATGCATTAAGGAGAGAGTTCAGAAAGGCCTCATTTATCCACTGATCAGAATCCGTTCCTATTTATGGGTAAAGACAAACTTTATGGTAATAGGGCATGGTATTATTTTTTAAAAAAGGCTAATAGTAAAGAAACAAAGCAAAGGGTGAGCGCAAACAAACTGAAGATATATACTCAAACTTGGAAGGCTGTCAGCAGTGTATGGCTCAGCAGGGCAAACCTCTGCACCTGTGATCAGAAGGTTGCTGGTTCAGGCCCAAGAGTAGTCACAAGTCTGTGGGCCCATAAGTGAGGCCCTTAAGCACCTTCCAGCTCCATGGTGACACTGCAGGCAGCTGCCCTTTGCTGCTAAGCTCATTCTCACCTGCATCCATGTCATGGAGAGCAAGATGGGGTAAGTGAGAAATGAATTTCCCCATAGGGGTTAAGGAAGTATCACTAGAATTTAGAGATCAGTGTTGACACACAACAGTGCACAACAACGAAATGTGTCCTCTGCATTTAACCCATAGGTGACATAGTAGGGGGGCAGCTAATTCAGTCTCCGGGTATCAGCAGTGATTGGGGGCAGTACCTTGCTCAGGCTATATTAGTGGTACCTTGCTGGTCAGGCATTTGAACCAGCAATCTTTCAATTACAAGTGCGCTTCCCTAACCATTAGGCCATCAAACTATTACTTTTATTCAAAATAAATATTATCTTGTTTTATATATTTCTAATTGTTTTATCAGTCACCAAAAACAGCACATTCACATAATTGCTTGGTTTCAAACAAACGGAAATAGAAGTCTGGGTTATTAATTCACACATTTGTATAAATATATACAGTCAATGCTACAAGTGAGAGGAAAACTGACAGGAAGGTGGGAATGTCAAGGTGGGAAATGGGATCTGTGCAGTACTGAGATTAATAAATGTACAGTGGCTTTAAACATAAGAAAGATACATCTCACAAGTGGATACAAGGAGGGCAGTGATTTTCAATTCGATACAAGCCTGCACACACATGCGTGCACACGTATTTACATGCATTAAACCGTTTTATTACCTTGTAAATAGTCTGTATGGTTTGCAAACTGCCCCGACGCCTTTGATGTAGCTAATTCTAGGTTTATAATGGAATAATACAGATTTGCCATAAGATTTCTTGCGCGAGCGTGAGAATCTGAAAGCGTCAGTGACACGCCAGATACGTGGGAGTTGGCAACCCTGTCATTAAAATATATATCAAACTGAGTAGAAAAATGCGGCGTGTTTCTAACACAAAGCTTTAAAATCCCTTCTATGTAACAAGAGCTTTATAAAGCAACAGAATTATCCATCCGCAGCATATAATCTCAAAGCTATTCCAACTAGTAAATGTTTAAAATTGCTTTTCCCCCACATTTCATATACCCTACTGTAATCGGAAAGAGCTGCTAGGTTTACATTATCCTAATACGTTTAAGAAATATATCAAATAGATCAAATCAATAACTTCCAGTAATTTATCGCCTATTTCGACTAAACTCACCGTCAAGTTCTTCATCTGCTACATGGTTAATAGTTACAATTGTAATCTTAGAGATAGATATACTGCCACCTATCGTGCAGCACAAGGCACAGGAACACTTCTGATGGAATGGCTGTTCGTTGAAGGGTATGCATACAACTTGGGGACAGAAAAGAAATCCTGGGAGGGAACCGAAGTCGAAAGAAAAATGTGCAACATGGGGAAAACAATCTGAGTGAGGGTCAGACCCCTCTAGAGGCCACTCAACAGAATTTCGTCGGAAATTACACAGATGACACGTCACAAGAAAATAAATGATCGACAGCGACAGAAGTACGGTTGACCCTCGACTTACGACCGACCTGACATACGAACAACTTGGGTTACGACCAAAATTTTAGCTTTGACTTACGACCGAAGTCTTGAGTTACGACCCGAATGCTGGTCGAGACCGAAACCTGTGTCTGCTTATGTGGTGTTGAACAAAGCTGAGTTGGTGGACGTAATTTCGGTCATTGCGGTGCTTTATATAGCTAATTTCGGTAATTGCTATCAAAATGCCCCCCAAAAAGCTAGAAAAAAAGATAAGGAAAGAAGGAAGAGAAGGTAAAGAAAGCAATCACAATCGAAACTAATAAGGAAATTGTGCAGATAGATGAGAGTGGCGTTCGTGTGATTGATCTCGCTAATATGTATACAGCATATCGAAATTGTTGGAGTCTGGACCTGAGTAAACTCCTCCGGGTCCGTTGATGAGCAGAGATTCACAGCAGAGACGGGGGAGAATGTGCAGGTCCGGGTTTATTTTCTGACAGAT
>JAODJW010000106.1:2713446-2737914 GCA_026777045.1 Hyperopisus bebe | reverse complement strand
ATTACAGCCTCATAGAATCATTCCCTAAATTTGGCATGCAAGCTATATTCCCCTTTTAAATCTATGGAATCCCACAAAATCCACCGTCTCGACAATCTTACAAAGAAAATTACAATAAGGAAGGTAGTGTTGCTAAAGGTGTACCTCAAATTAGTAAGTCACGATGAACAGAGTTAGACGAGGTAGAAAGGCTATCATTAGTGTGGATAAATGAAAGGCAGATGATGAGCACATTGGTAAAATTATTGACGTTTCTGGTATATTAATTACCCACGTTATACATCCCTTTTTATAATTAGAACGTTAGGTAAGGAGTGCTTTGGAAGGTTCGCAACGCATTATGGGTATTTCCGTTATTTCTTATGGGGAAAATAGTCTTGACTCACGACCAGCCCTCGCGAATGAATTAAGTTCGTAAGTGTTGCCTGGCAAGATTGGCTGTTTTAAGCCTTGAAACTGGGTGAATGGAGGTCACCATATTACTTATAGTGTGTGAGTGTACGTGAATGTGTCCTGCAATAGATTATACGCCGTTGCGAGTTTCCCCCGGACAAGCGTCCCCTGTAGCCTGAGATAGGGTACTCTTAATGACCTTGTATTAAACAGCTGAATCATATCTATAGAAATTTGTTATTTTTTTATTATTCAAATAAATACGTGTTAGAAAATATTTTAACTTTTACTACATCTAATTTAAATTTTTTATATTCCGTAAATAATTCACAGTTTATTCACATCTAATCTGTACCAATTCGTTCCACGTATTTGTTAATGACACATTTACTGGATATCAAATCAATGCTATTATTATAACTCTCATAAATGTGCATGTTTCCCCAAAATGCTATGCCCTTGACTAAGTCGTTCCTTTAGCCTTCAGATCCGAAGGCCTCGGTTCGAGATTTAATTAATCCGACCCCTGGCGTCACTCCACATGGGCGACGCGCTTTGATGACGTCAGGGCGGCCGGCGGACGCCTGCGGCTGCCCAGCTTGCTGTACCTGCTTGACTCGGGTAAATTTAGAAAAGATCGCGATGCTTCAGCAGAGCGCTCGGTTACCAACATGGCAGGCAATAAGTTAGTCTTAGAAGGAAGAATAAGTATAATCAGCTTCTTTTTGGGAATAGGTGTTGTTTTGATTCCTCTAATTACGTCGCTAGGATCACACATCGGTTGGGTTTTCGAGTATTTCTCTGGAATAAGGGGAAAAATAGCAATTGCGGTATATATTGGGGTTGTACAAGGTTTATTGCTAATTATTTACAAAGGACCCTTGTATAAGGTAAGACTCTAAATCATTTCTAATTGTTTTTCCACTTTAATCCTGTGTGGTTGCTTAGTCTGAAGCTTGAAAGATGCTTTAGATCTGTACTACTTGTCAAATTTGCATTCTGTATAGCATCGAAAACTATTGACATTGTGCCTGTCTGCCTGGGCATGCTCTTAATCTAGCTAGCCTGATCGTATTAGGATTTGGATCATGTATAGTTAGGTAATCTTATTACAACTAATATAACCTGTTCGTTACAGTGATGCTGTACATGTGACCACTTAACCAGGGGATCCGGCGGAATTTCCCCCCTTTTTAGGAGCTGACAGCAATTCCCGGCGTGACAGTTGACAGACGAATGCTGTTTCTTAATTACTGTGCACTTCTGCATACAGTAGCTACATAAGTGTAGAAAGAGAGAGAGGCCGAGAGTTGGGGAAATGGTCCTGACTGGTATTTTTACTCACTGAATTTTATGAAGATATTTTTGGGGTAAATATCGCGTTGTAAAACGAACGTGAACTGGAAGCGGTAAAGCAAAGTCAGCAGAAAGAAAAAGGTAACCCCAGCTGTACGTAACGGAATTAATCTTTATTAAAAATGGGATGAAAAGGTGTGGAGATGTTTTTACTTCCTATATTCAATTTATTAGTTATTTCTGAATATAAAATCAAATACAGAGAATATGATATTTTTTGCAGTCATTATGGACTGTTTTGAAACGCTTGCTGCCCAGTGCAGTGACGTTTGAGAGCAGAAGCTGATCCTATCACCTCCCTTACGGCCCCCAGGTCGCCGTGCGAGCCTGCTTCCTGGGCTGCGCTTTCGGGTGTGGCTTGTTGATCAGTTTCGCTGAGACTACATGGACGCATTTTGGCTGGTAAGATACCCTCACAAACTACGTCAGACCCCGAGGATTTCCCAGGGCTCGGATGGAGTTGCATATTAAATCCATACGTTCTTCAGCTTTGTGGTGCGGGGAACAAGTCTAGTGCATATATTTTCCCACAACGAAACCCTTATTAAAGTGAGAATGAACTACGAATGGGACTAACAAGAAGATGACGTCGCATAGCTGTTATAGACTCCCTGGCCAAAAAAACGTTGCTGTTTGAATTTAAATAAGCTAATACATAAGAGCCAACGATTGGATCATTATTGCAGTGCATAATTATCCTGTGTTTCAGCTGGCAGTAATTCCTATCATTTTAGTTGATGCAGTGTGTACCTTCTTATTTCTAAACAACCATATCTGAAGATGTGTCTTGTGATCACATAAAAGATATCAGAAGGGGGGAAATCACTGACTTACATCAAGCAAAGAAAACTACTAAGGACTTTTTGGAAAGTATTGCAGTTGGGTTAAGAACTGTCCACCAAATTATTGAATGTCTTTAGGACGTGCTAGTCAGGACTACAGAGCGGTTTGGCTCTCGTAGTCAGTATAAATCTTGGTAAAAAATCCATGTAAATCTGGAAAAAAAATAATCCTGAGACATTGCATAAATAATGCCACGACGAATGCCATAATCAGAGCTAAAAGTGGTCCAACAAAATGTTAATATTAATGTGTGCAACTTTCTTTGGCCAGTATATGTTGCCTATTAAAAAGTTTTCCGCCTGGTGTAAAGTGTAATGACAGTGCGGTATTTGCATTAATTGAAGAAGATTCTCTGTTTTGTTCTGTTTGCACTGACCCCCGTCAAGCTAATGGGTATCGTGGAACTTATCTAAATCACAAGTCAGACAAGGCGATATGCTCGGTAAATATGGAAGCCCTTTATTGCATGCAAGGTAGACAGTTTGTCATACAAAAAACAGCACCATTCTACAGAGGTTCAACAGGAAGAAGGGCATGCTTAAAACAATTTCTAGGTTGCTAGGGTAAGGCTGTCCTTCTCTTCAACTATTAGCCAAGAGCTTGACCACAACCTTAACCTGGGTACACACCAAGCCGACGGCAAAAGACTAGTGCAGACCAACAACGACAAATAATCGGCTCCCATCAGCTGACATTGGCTGCCATCAGCTCCCATTGATTGTGAAAATTTGCACTGGAACACACCGGCACGACTAGAGGTGACAGTTGACATACAGCCCAGTCAGAGAGCTCAGTTTCGCTAGCTGGCTCTGAAGCCGATTCAGCATACTAAATTGGCCAAAATGGCACCGATGGTGACTAACCGTGTCTGACTGTGCCACACACACTGGCACGACAGGCAGTCACCAACTCTCACCAATGCTGCGACAATTTCCAAAGGCCGAAAATTGGCTTGGCGTGTTCCGGGCTGTAGACGTAAGCTTTTCTGTAGAATTTCCTTTGTTTTCTTTTGCCTGTTTGGTTGCTAGGTCGCCAAAAGTTTTGATCTGTCTTCCTCAGTTCTGGCAGATGTTCGTTGTTCTGAGGATGTGGTTCTCTTTCTTTGCAACAGCGATAAGGTTGTGGAAAGGTGTGAAAAGGCTATTAAAAGTGTCTGGAAATGTCTGTGAAGTTTGGAGACAGCATCTGCAAGATTTTATGCAGCTTGTCACGTATGCACCAGCAGTTAAGGTTAACCCAGTACTGTCTAAATTTTTCACCCGGGGTTCTAACAGCTGGACCACCTTAACAGTAATGCCTGTCTCACAGGTACATGTGCTCCCTGGCCTTCTTCCACTACTCCGAATACCTGGTAACGGCCATCATTAACCCTCGTAGCCTGTCCCTGGATTCCTTCCTGCTCAACCACAGCATGGAGTATACTGTAGCAGCCGTGTCCTCATGGGTGGAGTTCATGGTCGAGAAACTCCTCTTCCCAGGTACTCCTACTGCTTCTCGTACTCTTCTTGTTTAATATCAGTGGGCTTTTTTACACTTGGTGTTGTAATAGAAAACACCATTTTAGTCCCCAGTTGGCCTGCTCATATATTATTTGTGTCATCTGAGAATACGTCAGTATACTGCAGTAATACCCAGAATTTTGCAGTGTACCGTATTATCATAATACTGCCCAAGCCTAGTTGCTACCGTACCGTACATTTGCTTCTGTCTGTACCTGTTAGCCCCCATTTTGCGAGCCAATGACTGAGGACCTGGGTGCATCACAGTATGATGTGGTGGCCGTGGGCTGATCCCCGCGCGCCGTGGACTGATCCCACACGCCATGGGCTGATCCCTGCTGCTTCATTCTTTTCCCGCAGAGCTGAAGCAGCTGGGCTGGGTCAGCCTCCTGGGGCTGCTCATGGTGTTGTGTGGAGAGGGCCTGCGCAAGTCCGCCATGCTGACTGCCGGCTCTAACTTCAACCACGTTGTCCAGAATGAGAAGGCCCAGAGCCACGTGCTGGTGACCAGCGGGGTCTACGCCTACTGCCGGCACCCCTCATATGTTGGCTGGTTCTACTGGAGCATTGGCACGCAGGTGAATTTTAGAACAAGTAATACATTGGTTCTTAGTATAATTGCATATATTGGTACATTTTCAACTCATGTCTCGTATTCTGAGCCCTGTTTCTTAACTATGTCAGGAGAGCCCAGATAGTCACACCATTTTTACAGTCTTACTTAAGTCAGTTTTTTCAAATATACAAATGCTAAGATATAGATAGGAAATGTGTTTGGATCAGTTCAGTATAAATATGAACATTTTGCTTGTTTTTTGTTGTTTTGATTACTACCCCCAGTTCTGTGAGTTTGTGTTCTTTCTCCATATCAACCTGAAGTTAGTTTCCAAAAAGTTAGCAACTTACATAGCTGGATTTCCACTGTGTAAGTCGCTAACAGCAGCTTTTTGGAAACGGACCCCAGGATTCATCTCGGTACCCTGGTTTCCTCCCATAGTCTTCCTGCAGTTACATCCATTGCTGTCTCTAAACTGGTTTTACTGTCTGCATTCCATTTCGCCATCCCCTGCTTTGTGCCCTATGCCTCTCCTCCAACCTGGTACTGGGTAAGCAGTTGTAAAATATGGCTGGATAAATATAGTACAAACACTTGTATATAAAGATCAACCCAAAATGCTAGTGATGGCCAGATGGAGCTTCATGTACCATTTGCTATATTTTTTGACCCCACTAGATGGTGCTCTTTTTTGCTTTGGTGCATGCTTTGAACCCTCTTTTTGAACAGAGAGCACCATCTAGTGGAATCAGAAAATACAGCAAATGGTTCATGAAGCTTCGTTTGGCTGTCATTACTAAATGCACGTCCTTCTACATTTTGAGGTGATGCTGTATAACCCAGTGTGTATTTGTCTCCCTGCTCAGGTGATGCTATGTAACCCAGTCTGTTTACTTGGCTACACCCTAGCCAGCTGGCGTTTCTTCCGCGAGCGCATTGAGGAGGAAGAAATCTCGCTAATCCACTTCTTTGGTGAGGACTACCTGGACTACAAGCGAAAGGTGCCCACGGGTTTGCCCTTCATCCCAGGCATCCGGGTACAGAGCTGAACGCCGGGCAAGAGAGATTCGGAAATGGGATTTTTTTTAAGACTTTGCTTTCAAGCTGACCTCCTGTGAGGATGCCAGAGGATGCCGGTCATGCCGTCGTTGGCCTTCTGGCTGCTGCAGGGACCAAAGTGGTCACACAGACACTGAAATTAAATACTGAGCACTATAATGGCTTGTAGCCCCCCTCCCTCCCTTCCTATTTCCAGCAGCCTGGCACGTGGGTGGGTAACAGCCAATCACACATGATGTCTCATTTTTAATGTTGTTTCATTTCCAAACACCACTGTGTATGCCAGGGCATCTCACCACATAGCGGTGGCCAAGGTCACTGTTCTGTTCAGTCTAGGTCTTCATCAGTTCTGTTTCTTAGTGCATTCAGTCACTGAGCACCAAACTGGTGGCCAGTGTTCAGCTCCCTGTGCACCTCTATTTTGTCATAATGTTTCACTTTCTTTACTGTATTACTTGAGGAGGCCAGTATTAAGCAATTTTAGTGTTGTTTTCAGCTTCAAAATTCATTATGTCTGTTCTTTTTTTTAATGTTTTTCTGTTTTCGTTCTGGATGCTTTGGAGCATAGGCGCAGTCATCAGACACTTGTCATCTTTGTGGTGGGTGGCTGGGATTCCTCGCTTTCATTCAGGGCCGCTTTTAGCTTGAGGCATGAGTAATGAGCCCTTGTCTTCGTTGAGGACGATTACAAAGCGTGTAGCAGATGGATCAGTAACTTGTGTACAGTCACGTTCCGACGGGATGACAGGTTTCGGTTTCACAAATCAGTACGGGTTCCTTCATATTGTGAGGTCTGCCTGAATGTTTGATTCCCTGGCTAACATTCCGCCAAAAGAACTGCAAAATGTGTCAGAGTCCAGGTGGGCCCCCCTGTTCCCCCAAGGCCCCAGCCGTTCTGTGTACTGAATCAACCGATTTACTTACTCTTTAATGCACTTTTATGATGAGCAGTCAAGGCTGCAGAGACTTGGGTGTAAAAACCGGATGGGCCTCAGTTATGTTTTAAGGGTGATGACTTCATTTTAGGAGGTACTACTGCCCAAGGTTTTCAGAGGTTGGGGGAGAGGGGGCACTGTTGATAGACATTTTACTTGACTTGATTTTTTGTAAATATAAGACTCTGCAAATGGATTTAGGGAAATAAAGCAAGGTATTATTTTTTTGTCTCCATAATATTTATTGTTGGCTAGGTTGACTGTTATACCAAAAAGACCTGGTTAGGATAAACCTGTACTGATGTTGGGCCATTTCAAGCCTGCTGAAACACTTGATACCTCTTGGTCCAGTTTAGCCAAGTTACATCTGTGATAGCTTTTGTCTTCATATTACTGGCGTCATCCATCTTCAAACAACATGTTATACTATGTTTCAATTTGCCTTTGAAAATTGTGAATTCAGACAATCAATAAATTTTTTTATACCCCCCCCACAGCTGTTGAGTATTTTCATAAATTATGAGTGGGACTGACTTGGCTTAAAACCATGCATCTCCACAGAAGTCCTGTTGTAAACAGCTCTTCATACAGTACTGCACTGCCGTGTACCTCCTGAGTTATTACAATTGAAAGTCAAATTCATCTGAGAGCTGTTGTAATTCTGCATTGTCATCATCTCTCAACCCGTTCAGTCACCATGAAAGTCAAAGATTGCTATGAATTCCAACACCTGATCATTCTTGATCTTCGCTCTTTCATTTGTCATTGCCCGGTTTCTGCTTCCAGCTTTAGTTTTAACAGAATTCTTTCCAATGTTCTTATCAAACCCCAACCACAAATGCGAAAAACAGCCGTGGACAGAAATCTACAGCTATAACAACAAGCAGTGCCATCAGACACCTAACATGCTTTGCTATTTGTGTCTACTGCATCTTTATAATGACTGGATTTGTTCATTAAATCAACTGAACTGTGCTTTAGTTTACTTAAAATACTATTG
Source organism: Hyperopisus bebe (assembly GCA_026777045.1). Taxonomy (NCBI): domain Eukaryota; kingdom Metazoa; phylum Chordata; class Actinopteri; order Osteoglossiformes; family Mormyridae; genus Hyperopisus; species Hyperopisus bebe. The sequence continues at coordinate 2,730,273 of JAODJW010000106.1, read as the reverse complement.
AAAAAAACTATAGGGACTATTACAGCAATAATACCAATATAATGTCAACATCGATCATTAAACAGTCATTATCATAGAGAACTCTAGCTCGGTAAAAATATCTGAAAAAAGAAGTCCATATTTTCTATAAAAATCATCCATTTGCGTAAGCTGACCCTCCAGATTCACAATTCCAAAGTACTATCTAGCTGTGCTTGCATTAAATTTTTTGTTTATACATTCATTAATTTCATTTATGGAAAACCTACAGCTATAACTAGATGAGTAACATCAGTCAGTTCAGGTCAGGCGCCTGCAAAGGCGCTGGCTGTGAATCCTGAGCAGTTGTGCCTCCTACCACAAACTGGTGCTGAAGGAAACGCCAGGTAAGGGTGTTGCTGACTAGTTCCGGTGCTCCCCGATGGTGCAGTGAAAGACAGCATTGAGGAACTGCTTTTATAAAGGCATCTCTTTCCGACCAGGCACATCCATGGAGTTCTTCTGCTTCCCCGACCAGTAGTAGTCCTTGTTCTTAAGCGACACGTCTTCAGACAGGATGTTGATTGAGCGATTGTCTGGGACCTTGTCGCGATTGTCCTCTGCAGCACAGGTCAGGTCATTTCTGCAGAGTAAGTGCAGATTCAGTAAAGCTGCTCATTAACCCTACTCACAGGGTGAATCTCAATACACGTTTTTGACCAAACTTGTGTTTTCGTGTACCTGTTTCACGTCATCTTCCATTGTTCAGAGGATGGTAAAACTTTCTGGATGTTGGTCTTGTTCTGCCCCAAATATTAAGGATACATCACTTGCATCCTCACCCAACCAGACTAGTCCCAAGATTCACTGCACCCCGAGTTCGTTCTTGGAAGGCAAGTTAGCCAGATCGGTCTTGCCAAGACCACAAGTACTGTCTTTGTGTTTTTGGTATTGAGATTCACCCCGAGAGTATTACAAAACTCAAAGAACATTTCAGTCTTGTGTCTGCTCCTTCTGGCATCACACTTCTCATTCTGAGGATCACTTACATGATTTACATGTATTCTCTTAGCTAAAGCTTCTGTTCAATGACCATGTTGTTAATTTCGGCCTCGGGAGAGTTTACTGAAGGAATTCAGGTGCTTTCTTCATGCCGAACTATGGCAGGGCCCGATCTCTTCAGGTTAACGAGGGCCTGGCTTTAAGCACAAGCTGGCCCACTTTACGGGAGCATAAGAAAGGGAGTGATGTGGGTACGAGGAAGGCATTGCCTGTGCTGTGTGTCTGTGATCATGCTGCAGTCATCGTAGATGTTCAGCATGGTCTCTGTGCGGTCGTCCTTCAGGTCCGACGGCTCTTTTAGTCTATACGAAAACAAAGACATAAAATCATAGAGATGAAGGCAAGATGATAACTAATAATTAATTATTCAAGGTGCCATAGAATGTGTTTTTTCAGTATGTTTAATTGTTCTCTGATATCTACATGAAGGCATACAAACTTGGTTTGGTTGAAAAAGGCCCAGAATCAGTTTTACAGGCCAATTTACTATTTATTTGGCCTGTAATGCAACAGGCTGTTTTCCCTATTTTGCTGAGCTCATTAATATGTTGATAAGCTCTGCTCTGATTGGCTGGTTTACAGTGAGGCACTGCAACAGCTTACATAGAACTAACATCTCTAGTCATGCACCAGTCATGTAAAAGAATAGCACATACAATTATGTACGGTACATAATACTTGATAATGGTAATGAACAACTATTTTACTGGTTTATGTGTTTACTTTGTTTTTATCTTTTTATCGCTATAGTGTACTCTTTATACTTGTACAAAAAGTTTACTCTAGCCTAGGTATGTAGTATGCTATACCATTTATGTATTCTGTCTGTTACATTTTGAAAAGGCAGTATACACAGTAGTTACTTTTTAAAGAAAGAGAATACAGATAATACATCTATTTTAATATAAAAAATAAAATATTTTTTATTTATCTGTTACTTTTTTAAATCAATGTGTGCACACATTCCATCATTCTTCCAACTTTAAAACCAGCAGCGGAAAAGCAGTGACACATGGCTCCAATCAGAAGCTGCCCAAACTCTTCCTGTGCTTTAATTCAGCCCGGAGCACGTGACCCAGAAGCACAGCTGCTAACAACATTAACAAGTTACATAGCTGGAATCATGTAACTGAATAGTTCCAACTATGTAAGGTGCTAACTGAGGCTTTTGGGAAACGGACCCCTGAATAGGGACTAACTTTCTTAGCCTACTAGTAATAAATAACCTTACATCAATGTCTGTCAGTGTATATTGTTCTTTCTGTGCCAGGTGCACTTTGCATGCATGCTCCTTGACATGTAGGATATATGCTGCAGGTTGTGCAGGTCCCTTGGGCTTGAAAATGGGGTGGTGTACGTTAAGTTTGGGGGCGTGGCTAAGACTGCTACGTAACAGAACAGGATTTATAAATCAGCCCATTTTACCACCTTCGTTTATTTGTGCAGGATTTATATCTGAAAGTGGGAACAATAGCGTTTGAGATTCATGGGATGCCAGTTCCATGTACCAAACTGTGTATTCAGCTATGTCGAGGTAAAGTCAGATTTTCATTCTATGGCACCTTTAACTAAATCAATAATTAATTATTATGTCAGTGGTGTATTGTTAAATCTTGATTTGAGTAGAATAAATTAGAGTAGAAAAGCATTTCCTGCAAATTAAAGCATGATCTTGAGGCATGAATGATTCCTGACATATAACACCAAGCAAGTCAAATTAATTACTCTCATGAGGCCCTCAGTGCATTTCCGGATACTTTGAATTGGTGCAAATTATACAATTGTGACTGCAGTCAAAAAATAAATAACTGCCTGTCTTGACTAGACAAATCTTGTAATTGGTGCTGGCCGATGTTATTTTAGTGCCCTGTTTGCCAATTAGCTTGATCAGTTATAAAATATATTTCATTTCCCCAATCAGCAGACATCTTAATCTAGAACAAATTATGTGTGTAGTTTATAATGTTCTATACAGCTCATTGGTTCCCTATCCTGAAAGCACAGAACACAAGATGCCATAAGAGCTGGCAGGACTGGCACGTTAAGGTTCCATACATTTATCAGGCTGGATTTGTGCATTTAAAAGGTTCCCAGGAACGCATCACTCTTCAAGGAACTGGACCATAAGCAGACATCAAACTGAAGCCTGCGCCTCTCCTGGAAGAGGCTTCCGCTGCTCTCTTTAAGTACAGTGTGGATTGTTTAAGCAAGCACTCAGCTAAATAACGTGATATTGTTTAAAATGGAAATTTGGATGGCTATAAAGATTAGATAAGGAGACACATAATGATATTCTGGGCTTCCCCAAGAACTTCATAAGCTTGGAATGTCTGCCAGGTCTAAAATCCACACATCCACAATGGTGTAGTGCTTATTTTTGGTGTAAAATTAACAAAACAAATATGCCAGAGATACTTCTCTCTATCTTTTTATCACAACACGCCAGATCTCATCATTCTTAACAAGATTCACCCGGTGCCACCCAAACTGCTGCCTGGTACCGGCAGTGTTTAGTACCTGGGTTCCAGGCGCTCTTTCACCTTGGCTATGGACCGGATGTAGGGTCCGATCTGCCGGGCGATAGTCGTCAGGTAGTTGTTCTCCTGTTTCAGCTGCAGTAGGTCGTGAAGTTGTGCTGGAAAGCGCACAAATGAGCCACGTTAGGCTGAGACCTCCAAACACTAACCTACAGGATTCAAACTCAGACGTCCCTCATACCTTCATAGATCTCCTGTTCATTGGCCACCCTCTGAAACGTCTCTTCCCAAATCTAGGATGAAAATGGCCCAATCTGTGATTTTCTTTTCTCCACCCATTTTTCCAAGGTTATCCCGTTTCCAAAAGTGCCTGGACCCTCACCTCCTCAAAGACAGTCCTCATCATCTCCACAGCGGAGTACTCGGATGCAATCTGGCTATCCACACGCAGCGACTTCTCCAGGATCTCGCCCATGGTGTCTGTCTTGATGAGTGAGTGGTGCTTGGTCAAATCCCTGTGCATTTCCTGCACCTGATCCTTCAGCGTCTGGATCTCAGTCTGCAGAGTCTTGGGAAAGCCACACAGGATCGCTGGGCCAAAAATTGCTATAATAATTTTACCAAGAGCTCTTGAGAAGGTTACTGTTACTTACCTTCAGTAAATGCCCTGGTATGTAAATGAGAAAAAATATGTCCAAAAGATGATTAAGAAAGTAGATTACATACTAAGCAAAAAAGGTGAATGGATAAAGTTCAACATGGCTTCAATAGCTCTTCTACACTTTTATCTACTTTTATGCATTAATATTTTTTCTGAGGGTGATAACCCCCTGGACCCCCATGATTCAAACCAGTGACTTTTTGCTGTTTATTCATTTTTTAATTGCTTAACTACTTGCTCTCCTAAAAATGGCAGGCAACCGAGAGACACTACATACAGTTTGGTGGCTGACAAACATATCACTGCGGTGGGTGAAATTAGGATTCAGAATCATTAATGGCTAATCATTGCTAGATTTAACCTAGTGACAACCTATAAAGTGACCAATGAGAAGTGCAGATATCCTGCCCCCTATGAATTATCAAATATAATTCTTCTTATCATTGCCATGTAATGTTGAGGGAGGCGGAGCTTAACTCACCTTGTAGATATTCTCGTAGTTGCGGCAATGCTCGGTGAAGGGGGTGTCACCACCCTCTGCCAGCAGAACTTTGGTACTGATGTATCGGTGGGAGGTGGGTTTGCGTACCACCGAGGAGCCCAGTGACATGTCGCTGATTGAGGGCGAATGACACGGCACAGACAGGGAGGACTGCAATCTGGTGGGGGAGAGCAACCAATCACACCTACATGTCAAAGTCTTCCAACTCTCCTCTACCAACTTTCACTCGGTGACCGTGTGACAGGTGTGGGATTAGCTGGGGATTTAAACCACACTGCCACAACCAGCAACCAGCACAAATTACCAAAAGAAGAAGATTAGTCCACTCAACTAAAGAACAAGACTCATTGCCCAGAGAATCAATCAAAATCTTGCCTCGAATTGCTGTCTCTACCATGAACGCCCTAAGTTCCATGCCGCCCCGAGCATAGGCTTAGTTTCAGAATCGGTAGCCTCATGTCCCAAATCTATGCCCTTGCCTGCCACAAAAGCATGTTCTTACCTTAAGTCCACACACACACACTGTAACACTCTTACAATAACTTTGCTGAAAACTCTGGTGCAAATTGGTTTTATAAACTATTTACTTGGTTTATTTTTTATATATATAATTTCCCTTTTCACTTTTTGATGGACTGGTATACCTTCAAGGGTGTTCCCTTGCCTTGTCCCCTAGGTCACCTGGAATGGGCTTTCGCCCCCTGCTTGCGTACTAGAAAAGCAGTTGGAAATTTGATGACTTCTTTTGTTAATTATCTGATGGCTTTGTCCTATTCTTGCTGTGTTGATTTTTTAATTCTTTTTGTGTTTGAAATCAAGTTTTAATAGTAATGCTAAAGTTATCTTATGATTAATTCCAGAAATATATTCTGACATTTAGACATGCCCCTGTTGAAAACTAGACTATGTAACTGGTTTCCTATTCAGAAAGCAGAGAACACAAGGTGGCATAAGAGTTGGTCGGGCTACTGTCCCCAGCACAGGAAGTGAGCATGTTACACTATGCACAAACAGACATTAGCAGTCAGACGTACAAGCAGCATGTATTTGCAACTGAAAATAAAGACAGACCAAAACGACAACCTCTCTACAGATATATATCATTTTACCCATGTGTCCCTTCTGAGATCTTTGGAGATTTCCTCTCACCTTTTCAAGTGGAGCCCATAGGATTCAATGAAAGACACAAAAAAATTTCACGTGTCAGAATACCCGAGACAGGATTTCAAGCCAGCGGTTCATCGACCAATGCTACAATAGTTGTAGTTGAAGAATCTTGTTGCCCAAATCCGTTGGGACTTGGAGGCAGTGAGCACTGTTGTCGCGTTGGGCACCTGTCGCCGACTCGAAGTAGCGCCTCTGGACCTAGCATCATTAAGTCTATGGTCTAAAGATAACACCGGTGATGTTGTGAGCGGAGCTCCAGGAATTCAGTGCAGGAAAAGTGCCTCAGCTTGACACTGTGTACTGCGGGCGGCCCCTCCCACCACGAGTTAACCACAAGGTCACTCTTGAGAGAAAAGCATGCTCGCGGGGAACAAGGCTACCAAGAAAAGGACCTATTACCGTCTGTGTCCACTGGGGCACCAGGTGCCAGAAAACCGCTAACTGTCACTTCAACACAAGCTAACTCTGCTACCAGCTATAACCGAGACAAGCGGATGTACGTCCATAAGCTCTGAGTAAAATTATACAAGGTTTAATAGTTTACAATTTAATCAAGCGTGGGAAAAAAAACAGAATCTCTACATAGTAGACGGCATACATTGCACAAAACACCGATACTCACTGTGAATGATAACAACCAAGCAGAAGAACTAATGAAGCATCCATTAGTTTAGAAAAGAGGCGTGACTTTTACCTGCCAGTTGCGTGGTAGCTGTGTTCTTATCGCAGGCTATGCTGTGGAGGCCTGGAAACAGTGCTTTCGGTTCCCAGAGTGGCCAGGAGACAGTGACACACTCTGCCTAAACCTTTTGAACTTGCCTGTCATCCCACAGCCAATACCAATTAAAGACATTGACACGGGGGGTGTTACATCAGTAATATGGAATATACTGCCCTTTTGCCCCCCCACCCCTCCAAGCCTGCCTGGCCTCCCTGTCGGCAGCAGCATTCCGAGAGAGTTCTGTGAAATTCTGATAAAAATAGTGATGGAGAAATAGCCCCTCCCCCCCGCGGGAGGAGCTTTTTGCCAGCCAATGAGTTGCAAGCAGAGTAAGCGACAGGCCTGGGAACAGTGAGGCTGCTGTTGTGGAAAATCGGGAAGGGCACATGTGTCATCTCTTCCCAAATGATGATGGGCATAGACTGATTAAAAGAGGGGCTGACAAAAGAGGGGGTGGCATGTGTGTATGTAGGACAGCCTCTTACCTACATCCCCTCCCCATAAAGGACAGCACACTATTTAAAGGAACATGTACACAGACAGACATAAGTGCCGGAGTTATGTTAATTGTAAATTGCAGAAATTTTGCCAATGAAAACAAAGAGCAGCAAAGGGAAAAGCAGCACACATGAAACAATATTAGTCTGATATACTGATGTCGCCAAAATATGATGAAGATGGACAAGAATCTATTTCAGCACATTAATCGTAATGATATCCACACATTCCCAAATTACCATGCTAATCTGTTTTCTAAAAATGCCAGTTAAGAAACAGAGCACAAAGTTAGCATATCCAAAGTTAGCATGTCTTCTTGGTCCCGTGTGACCTCCTTTGGGTATATCTGTGTTCTTTGGATTCTGCGTGTATGAGATACAGGGGACAGATCTTTCCAGGCTGCACGTGTATCACGAACCCGTGCATAGCAGCTATAATAGCTAAGTACCGAGAAGTGCAATGAGTTCCACAACACAGAAGACTGCAGGCCTCAGTTTCTCAGAATCCGTATTCACCCAGAGCTTGTTATCACTGCTTTTTCTAGAACAACACTTTTCAGAGAGGACATGTATTCGCTAAAACAGGACCCCAAACACCCCGCCTGGTCATCAATCTTCTCACAGCTTTCTCTTATTGGGACAAAACACAACAAAGCCAGTCAATTTCCCTTTTTAACTAAAAATTATTCCACCAGATTTGAATAACAAGCTTTTTTGGATTCTTAATTATTTTATGGCATCATAAATCAAATAAGGTCCTTATTGATCCTTAAAAGAATCACTGAAACTAATGTATGTTGGTAGAATTGAAGTGGATGGCAAAACTGTAATAAAAACCCAAAAAGAACTATGTCATTTTATTGTTGTGATTATTCAGTCAGATCAGAATTTTGAATGTATTTGTTGTCCAGAGAACATTCAACCCATATTATTCTTCCCAAAAATCAACAGCTCTGATTGGTATGAGCAGCTGATTGGACCTCCAGCACTGCCAGTCACTGTATAGGAAGCAGGCACAGATCTCGGGTATAGGATGGCAGACTTATTCTGCCTTCATATCTTAGGGGACAAGCCCCCTGTAAGCCCCCATCCTCAATGAAGCAGTGAAAAGTGAGACTCACAGGCCACTGCCGTTGCCCAGGCTCAGGCCGCAGATGCCCCCTGAGGCAGACACGGACCGCCGCTGGCCCAGAAGGAGCAGCGACTCCAGGCAACGGGCAAACTCGGACCGGTACTCCGTGTTAATCTGCAGGAGGGGAGGACTTCAAGGTAAATCGCCGCTACGACGGTTTTTTTAAGTTCACAGAAGCACGTTTCGTCTAAACCTCCAGCACCCTTTACATACAAAATGTTGTCTTTGTTCTTGTTTAATCGGTCTATTTTCCATCTGCGGCCTGTGTACTTGAATCAGTGCTAATTTAAGCAGAGAACTACTGTGGGTTACAGCTTATCTATTCCTCTAAATATATATTTTTTATTTGGATTTTGGATTTTATTTGTACCCAAGCCACCACTGATTGTGATTATGGAGATTTAAAGCTCCTGACCTTGGTGTTTGCTATTTGTTAAATTCATTCTATAGTGGAAATGCCGAACTGTGACATGTGTACATGTACTGAAGCGGACAGTAGGTTTTCCCAGCAAATCACAGCCACCCAGCACTTGGCTGGAGGGAGCCTGGGTCGAGTCACTTAACCTCACCTTGCTGCTCTGAGTCGGCCTCAGCCTGTGTGGCAGCTTCACAATCTTCTTCAGCCTCTCCATCAATTGCTGAAAAAGTTGGTGACTTCAGGTAAAAAGGTTGCCACAGAAATATTTCAGCTTTTCTTTTCACACTAAAAGGATTCAGTGCTGATTATTATCTACACTTGAATACACTCATTACTCTTACCATTCTCTGCTGAATTTTCACATGAGAATATCAAAATCTTTTGCTTATTGCATATCTTCTCTACAACTTGTTTCAGTTCAATGTCTGCAATGTCTGTAAAATTGACCAGATGATTATATGTTATGCATTAATATACTTACATATCCCATATCCAGGAACTCAAACTTATTGGCTGAGCTAAGGAAGGCAGAACATGTGACCAGGTGAACCTGAAATGAAGTACAGAGAGACTCAAGAACACATGTGTTATGATCTGGCTCAAAATCGTAACAAAAAGGAAAAAAATTTTAAAATAAACAAAAAGAAAATCCAAGGGAAGACACGGGACCCAAGATTGCCAAATAAAGAATTTAATGAGGATAATATATAAAGCATGGTTGTCAGTAGTGCAGGCATGCCGTGTTCATGCAGTGTAGGATAAATACAAAAATCGAATACAAAACAAAATCATAGCAAAAGCAAAACCAAATGGCAACGTGCAACCGGCGCCTGAGCACGAGCCCCCATTTCCTCCAAAGCCTGGCCATTTTATAAGGAAACAAATCAGCTACAGGGTTAACAAGCATCAGGTGTAACTGGCTCGCAGGTACTCAGAGTCATGACAATGGAAATTGCCAACACTAAATGAGTCCACAACCCATACTCAAGGTCGTCACACATGTCAACAAGATCAACCCTCAACTGGATGCTTAAGGTCAAGGTCAAGCAGGTTCATAACCCTGGGTGTATCTCTTTGGCCAACGAGACATATTTTTTTTAACAGATTTGCTAATATATCGTACGACAGAGTGAGAAGTTTCTGGCCAAAGTTTTCTGCCTTTTTCCATTAGTCTACAGTGACATTTCCCAATCCGGTCATCGGAAACCCGCAGACAGTCCATGGTTTAAATCCCATCCCGGGAGCTGGGAGGGAGCAGAAATGGGGTCTGTCTGGCAGGGGGCTGGGAGGGAGCAAAAATGTGGACTGTCTGGCAGGGGGCTGGGAGGGAGCAAAAATGTGGACTGTCTTGGGGCCTCGGAGGACTGGGTGGGGAACATTGGTCTAGAAGATATAAGCTCAGTATTTAGATCTATTTTGCAGTGAAATTGATTAGATGGTGGCAGCTGTACAATTCCACGAGTGCCTTTGATTTAAAGAACAACTAAAAAGCTTGATTCAGGCTTACTGCTGATGAGATCAGAAACAGGCATATTTTAAAGAATTTGGACAGGATTTGCATCGTAGAAAATCGAACATGGCAGCAATGCAAGGAATCATTTCTTATTAAAGCCAAGGAATCTAAATGTAAAACAATTTGGTCTTTCGGGTTACAAGTTACATCCATAATGAGGGGTATACATTTTTGCACAATAGTGCCACCATCTGGCCAATTCATGTAAGTCTGATGAGACAAACGTATTTAAATCATGCCTCTGGAGTTACTGTTTTCCTCTGTTTGTGACAGAAAATTAATAATCACCAACAAAAGCCCTGAGGGTAGAGAAAAAACAGGGTGTACATAATATGTCATTTGTGCTCCTGGTGTTTTACCACTTGGGTACAGTAGTAGAGTACAGGTTACATGGAACTGACATATAGTCACAGCAAATTAGGGCAGAATGCGTGGCTGTGGACAGAGTATACTGCTGTAGAGGGTCGCAGAAGGCAATACAGCGGATAAGTGGCCTGATCTGTCATTTTGGGGCTGATAACTGGAGGGGTCCAACTGTAGTGCCTTAGAAAAAAGTACTGAAGCGGAAATGACCAGCTGTTTAGATGGCGAAAATGCAACAAAAACAATGGAGTGGCCTGTTTCACCAAGCAGGACTTCTTGCTTAACCAGACAACTTGTTGGATTTAAGGTAGTCTGGGCTAAATGTAAGTGAACAAAGACAAAGTCCATCTAGCTCAGACTACCTTAAATCTGACAAGTTATTGGGCTAAGCAAGAAATCCTGCTTGATGGAACACCCCTCTGATGTGGTGCGTCCTCACCTGTAGGGTAGGAAGAAGAGCTGCCAGGTGAGACAGCTGCTCCTTAAAAGCCTTCTCCTTCTCCTCATGCTGACTGCATACACAGGAAGTGACACCATCGTACTGTCGGTACTTTTCATGGCTGTACAATTTGCTTACAATTGTTTGTTTACACATAATCAAATTAAACTGGGGTTTCATTAGCATCTTCAAAACATGGTGATACTATTAAAAAATACAGATGCTATTCTTTAATCATATATTAATAAACCAAAAATATATTATATAGCTACAGGAACTGAACCCACACACATCCATTCCCAGGCACCTGACCTACGGAGCCACACACAGTGAAAGGCAATGTTAAAGTAGGTTACTCTTTCACTTTGATAGTAATTGATAAGTAAATTACTTCTGAACCACACCAAGTGACAAAAAAAACCCTTATTACCTTTGAGCAGCTTTTAGAAGAATCTTCCTCCTCTCTGCCAGTTTTTCCTGTAAAATAGCCACATATTTAAATCCATTTTCATTTGCTCTGTAAAGGGTTGGTCCACCCTTTTGTCTACTTTAACTCTGACATACAGTGCCCTCCACAATTATTGGCACCCCTTGTAAAGATTTATAAATAGGGTTAGAAAAAATCTACCTTATATGCTTCATCTCACACTGAAAAAATAAGAAAAATCCAATCTTTCTTTGAAATAAATTTATTCAAAGAAAAACAAATCCTTCATCAAGAAATAATATTTTTTTAACAAAAACACATGTACCATGATTATTGGTGTAAATTGTACATCTTTGAGTTAATTGGAGTGAAAAGAAACCTTCAAACTGTCATCCTTGACTTCCTGATTAACTGGGGTACAAACATGAGGAGACACAGATCCCAAAGTCCCTTAGTCATCCATCAACATGGGAAAGATAAGAGAACTTACAAACCAAATGAGGGTATGAAAAATAGCTACTCGCCTGAAAATGCCCATTTCTACTGTTAGGGAATAATAAAAAGAAGTGGACAACAATTGGAAGGGGAAGAGGACCCGAGTTTATTTTTCCCCCACATACAGTGAGGAAGATTGTAAGAGAGGCAAAAAATCCCCAAGGATCACTGGTGGTGAATTACAAAACCAAGGAAAACCTTGGGGTTACCACGTCTCCGAAAAAACCATCAGACGTCACTTTCATGCTAATTAATTATTCGGATGATATTCCAGAAAAAAAGCTTTTTTTGTTAAAGACAAACATAAGCACCTGGAGTTTGCGAAAGAGTTACTACAACTTTGACTGGAACCAAACTTCAATGGTCTGATGAAGCAAAAATGGAGCCTTCTGGTAATAAACATTCAAGGCGGGTTTGGTGTAAAAAGAAAGATGGCTGTAGTAAAAAGAACATTATCCCAACTAACATATGGTGGAGGTTCTGTGATGCTGTGGGGCTGTTTTTCCTGCAAAGGCCCTGGAAACCTTGTTAGGGTACATGGAATTATGGGCTCCAGGAAATGCCAGGACATTTTAAGTCAAAATTTTTGCTGCCTGCGCCAGTAAACTAAAACTGGGCCGTCACTGGATCTTCCAGCAGGACAGTGATCCTAAGCACATGTCCAAATCAAAACAAAAATGTTTAGCTGACCAGCTTCTGCCATGGCCATCTCAGTCCCCTGACCTGAACCCCACTGAAAACCTGTGGGAGGAGCTGAAGAGGAGAGTGCACAAGAGACGGCCTAGGACCCTGGATGATCTGGAGAGATTCTGTAAAGAGGAATGGACTCAGATGCCCTGCTTGATATTCTCCAACCCTAGAAAATGTTATAGAAGACTCAGTGCTGTTATACTGGCAAAGGGAGGTTGTACAGAGTATTAAACGTAGGGGTGCCAATAATCATGGCACATGTGTTTTTACTGAAAATAATTATATCTAGATGAAGGATTTGTTTTTCTTTCAATAAATTTATTTTGATGAAAGGTTGTTTTTTTCTTATTTTTTTCAGTATGATATGAAACTACACCCAAAGGTGTTTTTTTCTAACCCTTTTTACAAATCTTTACAAGGGGTGCCAATAATTGCAGAGGCCGCTGTACATTATCATGGGTATAAACATCCCATCTATCCCAATATCCCAAGTAAATGTATGATTATATTGTGCTTATGATGAAAAAATTTATAAATATGGTCAATTTAAGGTATTGAGTTTATCAGGATGTCTTGGGGAGCTTACCGTTCAGTGACGCTAAGCTTTAATAATAATAATAGTCAATACTTTATTGATCCCCATGGGGGATCTGTCTTTATGCCTCCCTCAACATGCTCTCATAGAGTAAGCTGTCCACAAAGGGCAGCCACCTGTTGGGGTGCCCATGGAACTGAGGGTTAAGGGCCTTGCTCAAGGACCCACAGACATGCTAAGGCTGGGTTTGAACCAGCAACCTTCTAATTACAGACACACAGGCTTAGCCTACTGAGCCACACACTGCCCCATACTTAACAATAAATACTTAACAATCCTCACTAGGGCTCAATGATGTGGCCCAAAAACCACATCACAGTATTTTTAGGCAGAATACAGATATACAATACATTTTTCTGTATTTTCTGTTAAGTGGATTAAATGTTGAGTTGTAAGTCAAAGCCATATGTAGGATGTCACCAGATATGTTAATGTGTCACAAAATAAGTCAGAGTAAAGTCTAAAGTCTCTGAGGGAAGAGTTTCAGTGAAATCTCAAGTCTTTGAATTAGAGTCTAAGTCAAGTCTCAGGTCTCCGCTTCCAACTTAATATGTATTCTAAGAGCTTCTAGTCTTTTAATTTTATCTGGTGAAATAACTAATAAGGGTCAATAGTGAAGAACTACAATTACAATATCATTTAAGCACAATGTTCAAGTTCAAAATGAAGAAAAAACACAGTATGTTTAAAGAAAAACTATATTTTTCACTAAATAGATACTGGCATCAATGCAAACATTGCCTCACTGGCCGCAGTGCTCACGTCTATGAATGGTGCTACGCGTGTGTAAATAAATGTGCCTTGCCGATAACAGCAGCTCATGTGCAGAATAAGCCAGTAACAAATGGTAAAGCATAAAACAACTCAGGCACTGCGAACTGAACTTTGTTGACTTTCTTAGTGCACACAACTGAAAAATGCATCATCTAAAATATGTGTCAAAAACTCAGCATCAGCAATTAACATCAGGTAGAAATGCTAGTTTCTCGACCTGATTTCCTTTATATGGGCCTGTGTACGTCCCCATCTGACTTTAACAAAGCATGGAAACATTAGACAAAGCCAAGTGCATGTTCCCTTTAGAGCTTTGCTGTCCTTTAAACTGCAAGTACATTACAGCTTTTCTCAAAATGTTCAGTGCAGGTTGTGGGCTTCTGCATGCTTTTTATGAGGAAAATTTTCATAAATTGGCAAAATAGTAAGTTCAGGAATTAAAAAAAAAATAAACATCAATTCAAAATTAGCAACAAATCAGCAAAGCACCAGTTATATATCAGGTTGTTTATGGTGTAACTAAAGACTAGTTAGTACCCATGGAAATGTGACCATGAGTTAATCCAACCTCTGGTGCAGTCAAATACAATGACAGAAAAATGTACAATTTAATTTCCAAAGTGCCCATTGTTTTTCTATGTAGACTATGTTCATCTGTGCTCTGCGTGAAATGTGTTTGCTGTGCTCGTATTCTCTGCAGCACAGCCTAGCAAAAAACACAAGAATGCATAGAAGGTTGCAGTAAATTTGAAGAATTGCAAGTTCCTGCAAATACTGTGGAGCTTGCATGATTTTGCATTCAATTTCTATGATTGCAGAATTGCAAAATACTGGAGGGACTGATTAAAACATCAGGGCGTGTTGTAGGCTTTACTCCAGCAGAAATGTTCAGCACCTTTTTAAATTTCGAAAGACTCTTAAGGTTTATGAGTCTTTATGCAGGGGTTTGAGTCAAGTCTGAAGTCTATGTGTGACTAGAGCAACTCGAATAGGACTTGTAAATCTCTGAATGTCACAAACACTTTCATTAAAAGAGTGTGGTCAAAATGAAACGTAGAGTATAAACATTTATTTATTCCATATAGAAGTCTCAAGAAAGACAAAAATAAATGATGCCTGTATCAGTGTTGCATGGGTCAAATAAAGATACTATGACATAAAAATGTTTCACTCTGTACACCAAGAGAATTTCTTTTTTCCTCAGTTTATGACATTACTCTCAAAACAGAAGGTGAAAACTTAGGAACAAAAAAAATCTAAATCTAACCCTATTTGGCAAATGACTCTAAAAACAGAAGCATGGCAACCGCTGAAGGTGCATTTCATAGTGGGAAATGTCCATATTTTAAGGTACAGTATTAGCCTTTGATAAAATAAACCAAATATTGCAAACTACAATATTTTTATCCTCTGAGCTATCAAAAATGAACTGAGTAACAATGATTCCACTCCTTTCCCTTCCATCAGCTTCCTTGTTAGATGTTGCTAGCCACATATTTTGGCTTTAGATGTAAATTCTGGGATTTTGTGCAAAGCTCTAATAGTGTTTACAGTAGTAAACAGTAAGGAATACTAAAAATCTCAATGAAAAATTTTTGCTCGTTCTGTTCTCCCATTTGAGTATCAAATTACGGCCTTTCCAAAGTGATGGTATTATGACTTATACAGTCATGTGAAAAAGAAAGTGCATCCTCCTCTAAGGTTTTACGTATCAGGACATACTGAGAAATCATCTGGTCCTCAGCAGGCCTTAAAATTAGGTAAATACTACCTCAGATGAACAACAACACATGATATATTACACTGTGTCATTAGTTAACAAAAAGTAAACCAACATGCAGAAGCAGTGTGTGAAAAATTACGTACACCCTTACTGCTTCCATAGGAATTAAGGGGGTAAGTAGCAGCCAGGTGCCGATAATCTAATGCACATGACTAACTGATCGTCAGCAAGTGTGACCCCCCTCTATGAAAGCAGAACGTCTGGCATTTTGCTAGTCGGGAGCGTTGAGGTGTGTGTTACCACAATGCCAAGGAGGAAATGCATCAGCAGTGATCTTAGAGAAACAATTGTTGCTGCCCATCAATCTGGTAAGGGTTATAAGGCCATTTCTAAGCAATTTCAAGTGCATCATTCTACAGTGATGTATAGTGGAAAATATTCAAGACAGCTGCCAATCTTCCCACACGGTGGACGTCCCAGCAAATTTACTCCAAGGTCAGACCGTGCAACGCTCAGAGAAATTGCAAAAAACCCAAGAGCTACATTTCAGACGATACTGAACTGAGTTAGTATGTTAAAGTTCATGACATGTAAACTGCACACACAGAACCTCACATGTATACAGTAATCAGCATTGTCTCATCCTATACCTTGTTTGGAAATATATTTGAATGCCTTAGAAAAATGTGTGTGTATATATATATGGATATCCCTGCCAGCCCTAACCCCCAACCACCATATCTTGCTTTGGAAAGGAAATGATTCATGTGACTTATTTCTGGCTAGAATGTCAGCTGACCTCCTGGGTTTGTGTCACTTTTGATTCACCATATATCTGCATTTCTTGCTGCTTGTGAACCTGTGTACATGCATCCCGCCATGCCTGAATGGAGTTTCCTTAGTCCTCCCAATCTCTACAGAAATGGCAATCATGTCTCAATTACCCCGGACTGCTGTTTTCTTTGGTTTTAATTTGGTTGTGTAATGTGCATTACCTCTCCAGGATGTGAAATGTCTAGGCTGAAGCTTGGGAATGTTTTTCCCCCAGTTCCCCATGTTGCGTGGTCCTGCCCTGGAACTAAGCCGGTATTCCCAAAAGACATCATCTAAAGGACGTTTCCTTCCTTTAACCCTCTGGAGTCTGAGGCCTCTCAGCCACTTTCAGGGTAGTCTGACATGCCTTGACATTTTAAAATATTTCACCTATCTAAAA
>JAODJW010000106.1:2660297-2692119 GCA_026777045.1 Hyperopisus bebe | reverse complement strand
TGATTGGTTGATTAGATAATTGCATTAATGAGAAATTGAACAGGTGTTCCTAATAATCCTTTAGGTGAGTGTACTTTCATATACTTTCGTAGGTTTTGTTTCCCAAAATCTTCCCCTCATAAACCCTTTGTAATCCTGATACTGAACTTACCCCCCCCCCCCCGTACTCTCATTACTGAAGGGTTGTCACTTACCACCGGCCGCTCGTCCAAATATTTGCTTATATCTCTGTGTGAATCATCTTTCTCACTCCGGCTTTAAACATAACATCAGGAGCAACATTTTCGTCGATTTTCAGGTACAGTACATCTATGTTCTTAATTATTTAGTGTTATTTTACAATTGTTTAGGATTGTCCCGCCGTTATTACGCATAAACACTTTACAGCCTCGCATAGTTTTTATCACTGATGTGATATGACTGGTGGATCTCGGATTTACATTACGCCTATTGAATTTGCTAATCATGATTTCAACGCAGAGGGCACTACGGTGATTATGTGCCGCATGACTGTGGCCAGCAGGGGGCGGCGCAGCTTCGTTCTCCGCCGTGTGCCGCAGCGGCTATCGCATCGAAATCAGCGTCCTGTAGAACTACCGCTGTCATGTATTTCTGCTCCTATTGTCTTTCCAGTCTTGTTTTGGAATCTAAAAAGAAATCACGCTCCAATAGCACAACAAATAACCGAAGAGGTCGATCTTTAATGATTTTTCAAAGTGTTAAATTATATGCTAAATGTTAACACAGTTGTTCTATGGGTTTACGAAGCATAAGTAAATCTCCAATTAGCAGTTTCACGCTTTCATACAGAATTTACACATACTACCTGTATGTTTATTCATACCACGGAAAGGTCATTAGTAACCACTAAAAGTAAATATATTGCCATCTTTGTCACATAATTTTGAAAATGTAAATATGAATTTGGAAATCTAACCCTCTGTTCCCTAAACAGCGTTATTGATTTGCAAAACGCGTTTGTTCTGACGTGCATATTTCCCAAAGCAATCAATCACGTCCACCGAAAGCAAACTGATTCCAAAGCAAGCAAATATATTTGAAGCAGCTTTGCGTACCAAAGTAACATGCATTCTGGTGAATCATAATGGGAAACGCGTTTGAAAGGTCCCATTATGGCTGAGCTACAGAGTACATTCCCAAGGACGTCGCACATGTTACGGCATCATCTGTAAAAGGGGTTACATTTAGTGCATGAAGACAATGCGGCCGCATGATTATTACATTTTAATTACCATGTGTTAAACGGAATAGAGACACAGTATGTAGGCTATGAAACAGTGTGACTCATCAGGCTAGTCGGTGAAAAGATAGTATTTTGCTAAATATGAGGAACACACGTCCTTGAGGGACCACCTTAGTGTCGCCCGCACCCCCATCGCACCATCAAATGATTATTTCAGGGGAGTCCATACTTCTGCAATAAAAACATTGCAGTCTGTCCGTCAACATAAAGTTTTACCGTACTGTATATATACTGTTGTACATTCACAAAACAATAAACCTTAAGACAGGCACCGCTAGAGATTTTGGCCCCCCAACCCAGACCAATTCAGTTATGTTCCAATTTTTTTGGGGGCCCATGGAATCGTCCTAAATCTCTCCCCCCCCCCCTTCTATAGCACCCCAGCCTTAAGAGGTCTGAATGCTTTTGTGGCAGGGGTTAATACTGCGTTTTCATACGGCTTATGCCACTGCTAATGCAACCTATTTTACATGCAAATCTTAAAGGAGTGGCAGTGAAGATTGCACGTTCCCTCTTGGGGGAGGGGGGGAATCAACGAAATGAGGCGTATTAAATTTCATGGCACCGGTATTTTGACAGATTTATTTAGGCTCAGAGTAATTACTGAAAACCCTGAAGTATCAGCCTCGATTTAACCAAGAAGAAACCGTATGTTCCACACCAACGCAACACACTGCTGTCAGAAGTGAGGAGGAATGACGCATTAAACCACACACTGGAGCAGGTGATCATTTGTCGTCAATAACTGCCTTAATGCCCCTCACCCAGTGCTCATTCACACACCTCGGCTTGTGGTTTGTATTAAATAACCACCTGGACATGCAAGCTAGTGGTATTTCATCTGTCATTTTTAGGTTCAAAGTTCAAATGAAGAAACACTGACAAACCTTTAATTAACATTTAATTAAACTCAGTGGAAAAAAAAAAATTCTCAAATCCAAATAAGGTCAATTGACCTCACTGGACACACGTTGTCAAAACACAAAACAGCTCAACGAAAACTGAGGGAGCATAAAACTGGCGTGTCAAGAGCCAAACATCAGGGTCTGCTGCCATCCATTTTGGTCTTAAAGGTCACAACAAAATCCTCATCGCTGGGCAACATCCCGCTTTACCAGTCCTTCTGAAGTCTGCATGCTTTCTGATTTTATCAGCCAGCAGTTGGGGGTGGGATTAAAAACCACTGAAAAAATGGAATAGCTTAAATTGACAAAGACGAGAACAACATGGCACAACATAGTTATCCCACATCCTGACTGTTTAACTGATGCGTGCGAAGACACTGGTAAGGTACAAATAACCTGTACATACAAAAAAAAAAAAGCCTTAACCTGAAATATTTCACATAAAAAGGCACAAATATGGAGTGTTCGTCTTAGAGATCCCCGCCCTGCCATTATTTGCATCAAGACAACATAGCACCCATTGTAAGATAATAGACATGGATCCCTTTCACACACCAATATTTGGGGAAGGTCAAGGGCAGGCAGAGAGTGGAAGAAAAAAAAAACAAAAACAACAACCGTTCAATGAATTCTTCAGCAATTGAACATGAGGGAGTTTCCATCCAGCTGGAGAGGAGAGAAGTAAGAGCGTGGAGGGCCTGGTAACCGAGAATACCTGAAGGTGCTGAGTGTGGCTGGGGATACTGGGGGGAGGGGGCCAGCAGTCCGTGGGGGGTGTTTGGTCTCACCAGCCCCCCTTTCACAGGAGATGGTCCAATTTGAGGAGAGAATGTATATTTTTTGTATTTTTTTTAAACATTTTTTCCCAAGATGAAATGTCTGAGTCTCACCACTATAGGTTCCTCCAACCCTCCCCACCCGTAACCCTTACTGTGACAAACTGGTGATACTGTGAGACAGAGCATTCCGTAATGGAGAACACTCTGTGAGGACAGGAGTGGGTGGGAGTTTAAGGGCCGGCAGCCAATCAGAGCATGCGGGGGTTGTACTCTGGCAGCTTCTTGAGCTTTTCCCGCTCTGCCTCAGTCTCCTGCCTGGCGATGCCCAGCGTGTGAGAGTACCCCATCACTACCTGCAGTGGCAACACAGCAACATGCTTTTTCCTGGAGCACTTCTCACGCACACAATATACAGATGTCATCCGTCTAAATGCACTAAAATAAAGAGGCTGAAATTACAGAGTCCTCACCTGCTCAACATAAATCCCATCCAAGGTCTTTACCTCCTGCGCAGTGGTGGATGACTTAGGCTTGTTGTCACCATAGCCCTGAAAAATACAAGAGAACATCAGTAACACAAGATAGCAGTCTATCCAGAGTCAAGAGTTCCACTTGACACTGGCCCACAGTGTTGAATGGAAACAAAACAAAACTAACATGTTCAGAAACATAATTTCTGTAACCTTAACACAATAGCCTCTAAACAGACCCTTAAATAAAAGCAATGCACTTATGTACTTTAGCAAAGATGTTTAGCAAGCTGAAATCATGATGGATAAAATACAGCGTATCTAAGCTTAGGGCTTTCTTGGTGGCGGTATCTGCTTGCTCAAGGTGGCGGCTGTCTGCAGTGCGACTCACCAGCTCGCCGAAGGTCGGGGACGGACCCCAGCTAATGGTGCTCTCATCAGCAGCAATGATAATACTGCTTTTCCTGGAAGAATAAAAACCCGCCATGACACGGTGTCAAACAGCTTCAACATGATTCTTCAGCGCCCATCGCACGGTATACCGAGCGGCTCCTGAATCACACGGGCTGGCGCCTAGGACACTCACCCGCAGGCCAGACTCCGGATCTTCCAGCCACAGAGGTCCTGAACCGTCTTGGGGTACATGGTGGACTCCCGTGAGGTATTAGTCACTCCCCAGAAAAACAGGCCACCTGTAAAACAGACAACCATGCTCAAATGGCAAGTATAGGGGTTACCTTCCTCCTAACATGTCTGAAGCAACTTTGGTCAGTATCAAATATACTCAAATATACTAGTATCATCACCAAATCAAAAGTGCTTCAGAGTAAAAATAGCAAAGTATAAATGGTCCTTGATTGATTTAAGACAATTAGGGTCCCACAAGGAGTTAACCTTATTCCTAAGTATTGTTAGCTACTCAAGAGCCAACTTGGGTAGAACCTGAGCCAGACCTAATGGGACACCATCCCAAAGAATGCTAATCATTAATGGGCATCTCTCTATATCCCCTCATTACCAAGACATATATTGATTTGTAGTTGATTTCAGATGAATCTGGGGGAACAGCTCACCCATCTCGCTGACAGCGAACGAGCACTGGTAGCCACAGTAGATCTGGGACGCCCCGCGTCCCGGAAAGTCAAAAAGCTTGACCAAGCGGGGCACCATCTCATCCTTCTGCTCTGTGTGGCCCAAGCGGCCATACCCACCGAAGCCCCAGGAGAAGACCCGCTTCTGGGAGTCCAGCACCAGCTGCAAGCACACGGGAATGTCATTACTGCGCATAAGCTGCAGAAGCACCTGATGGTCCAGGCCTACTTCGATTACTGAATGCTTCACTGTACTTCATTGAAGAAAAATTTTCCTTTAGTCCATCTCAACATCAGCAACTGATGTCCACACATTACACTGCACACTACTACTCATTAGTGATAAAGCTGCTTAAGACTCATGTTACATTCATCCAGCATCACCTTAGGTCAAGAAGTACAAAATTACTCACAGAAAGCAAAATCAATTTGAAAGATCAAGAATCCAATGACTGATCATTTCATACCAGACAGTGGGTCATATACAAAAAATGCCTTTCCAGGTTACCTAGATTAATAGATTAAAAAACTGAAGGTGCTGCTTTGCTCTCGTCACCCATTATTTCCAGTTTGGCAACAGACACTTTCCAAAGCCAGTCCACCAATCAGTAAGACGCGAGCTGCTAATGACTTAACAAGGAGAGACTCTTGGTGATGGGAACCTCACATGTCACCCCCCCACCAATGACTCACCGTGTGGTTGCAGCCACAGGCAACGTCCCTCACCACCACATTTGGCACCGGCATCACCTGCCCATCCTTCGTCTTCTCAATGAAGATGGCCACGCGGCGTGGGATCAGCTCGCAGTCAAATTCGATGCGCTGAGCTCGGGCAATGAATTTCCCATCTGAGTTGTGTCCTGTGGGAAGATGGGGAGAAGGTAGATTTTAAATTCACGAGCACCACCACTGCTAAAGACCTCTTAGTGGCTAAAGGCCTGGTCCTTACCAAGCTGGCCATACTCTGGACAGCCAAACGAATACAGGTTGCCCTTGCAGTCAACGACCATGCTGAACTCGGCACCACACGCCACCTTCACCAACGGCTGCCCATTGTACTGGATCTGAAAGGGGGTGAAGAATGAGTGCATGCAAGTGATACTCTGCCTCCAAAGAACAGCAGCAGCAATGGCACAGGCAATGTCTGAGAGACCCCCCCCCCCCCAAAAACTCAGTGCCTGTGTGACCTCAAACAAGTAAGAGCCAAAAAAGACTATCAGAACAGAGACCAATTATTAGTGATAACCAGATCTGGGGGTTGAAATGATCCTCCAGCTAAACCAAGATGTTATTCTTGGTAATGATGCACATTGATTATTCTGTGCATTTAGAATTATGTAACATGATCCGTTACGTAATATTGCCTTTGGGAATTCTTGTTTTTTTTTTTTTTTAAACCGAGGCAGAACCTAAGTTTGTCAATTTTTGTGCCATTTCATATTCGAGAAGCTTAAGCTTTGTGTGTGCAGTGTAACCTGGGTAATGAGGCGGGGCTTACTGTGGCAGGGGTAGGAACAGCATCAGTCTGGTTGCCATGACCCAGTTGACCCAGCTTATTCTCTCCGAATGAGTAGACGGCACCATTCTCTGTGAAGGAGAGGTTAACATGCAGCTTAAGCTCAGAGCTTCCAGGATTCCTAGGGCCAGTCTGACATTGCAATCCCTGAACCTTTCTGTACTTGAACCATGGGAGTTTCTCAATACCAAGACCGCAAAGATCCTACTCGTGGTCTTGGGAAGAGCAGTCTTGCTAACTTACCTTCGAAGAATGAACTTGGGGAGCATTATTATGAATTATGGAATTGGTCTTGTTTGGCGAGGATGCAACCGATATATCCTTGATATTTGGGGCAGGGCAAGAACAACCTCCAGGAGTTTTTTTACGCGAGAACACAAGTACGGTCAGAAACGCCCATCAAGAGACACCCCATTTAGTCCCTGAACACACTGGGGGGAGGTTTACTGACCTGTCAGTGCCAGGGTATGGTTGCGCCCACAGGCTGCTGCCACAATCACCTCCTCACCCAGGGCCTCCACCAGCTTGGGAGCTTCTATGCGTTTGGTGTCTCCATGACCCAGCTGCCCTTTCTCATTGCGACCTAAAGGGGGTAAATGTTGTCAGATGCAGTCAGTTTCATTCTGGAGCTCAATACAGACATCCATCAGGATAATGAACGCAAAGCATCTCCTCGCACAATTATAGAACATCTTAAAAGCTAGATGGGTGTCATACCCATTCTGTGGTTTAAAGGGATTCTGATGATACCCAAAGGACCTCAATCCTACTGCCTCATATTCATGCTGATCAGGTTGCACCTATCAATGACTTTGAAACCCAACAGAATTTAAGCCAAAATGAGAACTGGGTTAAAACCAGTCACCGATTGACAGTCCAGTCCACAGAGACTGACCAATAGCAGTCACGCAGTGAAGCCGTGTTGCCTACCCCAGCTCCAGATCTTTCCCTCGGCGGTGATGAGCAGGCTGTGGGCAGCACAGGGCCCGGACACCACAAAGCTCACTTGCACGCTGCTCAGGCAGCCGTAGCGGTGCGGCCCCCACAGGTTCTGTCCCAGGTTCCGGTACGCCACTGAAACACAAACGGATGTCTTCGTGAATGTGGTATGTGATGGGATGCACCTGACATTTTTAGAAGCGGCCATCGGACCCACGGTCCGTTTCCTTCTAAACCCACAGTCAAATATGTCCGTGTGCCTCCCAGACAGCACTGCCAGTGAGTGCAGATGTGCGCGCTCTTCACAACTCCCTGAAAGACTGGTGATGTGAGCCTATACGCCTGCCACACTGGAGCTGGACCCCCTGCTGAGGCGTGTGCCTCGCTATTCCAGCAGAAGGACCATTCTGCGTTCAGTGTGCAAGTCCCCCCTGCATTTGGACCAACATGAACGCATACAAAACAACGCCTGCTGCTACCATGCCTGACAGCGACATCAGATGATAAATTAAATCCTCAAAGTTAGTTCACAGCACTTATGGCAGGAATCCAGTTCCATAACTGAAAGACTCAAATACTGCTCCTCCTACCAGAGGCCTGGAGGAAAACAAGTTCACTGACTGGGGTTGAAAACTGTGGGCCCTAAGATGATCTGATGCACTTTCATCACAATTCACTTAATAGGTGTACATTAGAACCTGAATTCATCCATCCATCCATTTTCCAAACCGCTTATCCTACTGGGTCGCGGGGGGTCCGGAGCCTATCCCGGAAGCAACGGGCACGAGGCAGGGAACAACCCTGGATGGGGGGCCAGCCCATCGCAGGGGGCACACACACACACCAGTCACTCACACATGCACAATTTAGGAACTCCAATCAGCCTCAGCGTGCCTTTGGACTGTGGGGGGAAACCGGAGTACCCGGAGAAAACCCCACTACGACACGGGGATAACATGCAAACTCCACACACACGTGACACAGGCGGAGACTCGAACCCAGGTCCCAGAGGTGTGAGGCAACAGTGCTAACCACTGCACAACCATGAATTTCAAACGTTTTTAAAATTTCACAAAAAAAAAAGTATTACCTTGGGAACTTAAATACACATGAATACAAATCTCAGAACAATTTGTATCAAAAACCCAACTACTGAACACTACAGAAAAGTCAAAGATCAAAGATATTAAATGTAGTGCTACATGATTGGGGGAGGGGGGGGGTTTGCCAATGGTTAAGCTCGCTGAGCTTGCAGGCACAGATTAGCGGAATAACGTTTTCTTTTGTGTGGGGAAACAAAAGATCAATCTGCGGGTCAACAAAATCCCTCATCCTTTACGATGGAAAACAGCTGATTGGCCAATGCAATCATCCCCATTTTTGCAGTTGTATCTTTAGGTCTTATGTAGAGCTGGGCAATATGGCCTAAAAATAAAATCTCCAGTTTTTTCCACAATAAATCCGATTTTCGATTTTAATCGATTTTCCCCTCAAAACTACAGATGACAAAGAAATGGTTCAAAAGTTTTAACTTTATTTTATACGTTAACTTTAAAGTAAAATCTGACAAGCCAAAAAAAAATGCTTGTGAGATGGCAGACCACGCCATTGTAAACACTTTTAGAAACTTATAAAAACTTTTAGCATGTTAATGCATCCCAGCTTTTCCACAGTATGTATGGGCACCGTGTCTTTTGCAATATACATCTCGACAGCGTTTGTTATCGCCTTCCACCATGCCCCATTCTAATCATATGGCACACAGTTCAAAAACGTGTCAGGGACTGTTGCTTGCTTAACTTTGTCTGTTGTGCTGGTGCTGCGGCTATTTTCATTTCGCTCAAAGCTGCACTTCTCCCACTCCACTGCATGCCTCTGCTTTAGGTGCTGGAATAAATTTGTCGTGCAGCTTCCTTTGGTTGCAACGGTTTTTAAACATACTTTGCAATGAGGGCTTGTTTGGTCTGTGTCTGACGGCACAAAACCGATCCACTCCCATGTTGTTTGTGAATCTGCTACAGTGTTTGGGTGCGCCACACTAATTTACCCATGAATAACGGTGCGTCGCATTAGTTCTGCTTTTGGCGCTCGCGTGTAAAATAAGTAATAAAATCGATTTTCATAAAAACACATCATCCTGAACTTTTTACTCAGCCAGCTAGCTACCTACCTCAGGGTCTGATACAGTAGCTTGCAATGCCTGAGCAAAAAAAAAAAAAAAAAAAGAGGCATTTTCCAAAAGCACCACTGCACAAAAAAGGCATTGTATCTCAAAGATTATCAAGTAGAGCTTCCTTTATGAATATTAATGAGCCTGCCTCTGCCATCCTACATTTCAGAAATGTGTGTGCCGACACTTTGTGCGTCTACCTGCAGCACGTGAAGTGAGCGTGCGCAACCCATTAGTAGTATCTTTATCTCACCCCTAAAAATCGATTCTGAAGCATCTTTACACCCTAGTTGCAGATAGAGTTTACTTTCCATGCTTAAAAACGTCCACAAACGCTGAAACACAATGGCACAACATCAGGTCATGGCTGACATACAGCCCAATAAGAGAGTTCGGCTTACCGACTAGGTCTGATGCCGATTCAACATGCTAAAATCGGCCAAAACAGAGCCGACAGGGACCGACCGTGTGATCATGCCACACATACCAGCCTGAAAGGCAGTCACCCACAGCCAAAAATCAGCTTGGTGTGTTCCAGGCTTTACTGTCGGCCAAAAGCCACAATGTTTTCTAAAACGTCAAGGTCAGCTGGAGCCAGAACACAGCAGACATGACTTCCACACAGTGACAGAGCACCCAGCCCATAAAGCAGAAGCTTACAGGGAGCACTAATTACAAGCAGGTTTCCCTAATGGATCTTAACAACTGGCATTATGTGGGGCACTGTCATTTTCAGTGATGGCTGAGACTTCCAGCAGCACTTCAGCCTTTATGAGGCTGGACAACCCCTTATTAAGAAATGAAGACTTATGCCACTGTAACAAACCATAAGTATTGGTCTCTGCCCCTAGTTTATCCCTGAGGTGGTCTTCCAGACATGACAAAGCATGCTCTAACAGACAAATGAGCTTACGTGACAAACCTTTATTGTTCTTTTTCTTTGCTTTTGCAGAACCTCCAATCTTTCTACCTGTTAGCTATCCAGAATAAGAAGGCAGTTAAGCATAACGCTGAAACACATTCATTAGACCCCAGGCTGCTGCCAAGGCTCCCTCCATTACACAATTCTAATATAAAATCTAATATTATACAGTGTCACACACACTGTTTGTAGGGGGAGATGGCTTTCATTTCAGATTCATCTCACTCACCATCTGAACCGGCCATTTCCTTCCCTGTTACCACCTATACATACCTTGCTGCTTTGGTACTTCTTTGCGTCCAATCAAGTCCCAATTGGTTGCTCCAAAAACCAGTAGCTGACCTTTAACCTTGGACCCTTCCAGTTTCTATTGAGAGAGAACAGCAAGAGGTTAAAGTGGACAGCGGAGTGTTTCTGCAGCTGGAGATCTGCTGGAATCCTGCGAGCGTCTATCAGGGAAGATTCCTGACATGCTTTATATTAAAGGAATGAAATGAGAACAAAAAGAGAGGAATTTTAAGATTTGGCCAAGGGGAAAAAAAAAATGTCTAATCACTTATTGTACAGTGACTCAGTTCTGTGGAATGCCAGACAAACATTACAAATTCCACTCTCCAGATCTGTGAGCCGCTGTAACAAGATCACGACGTTGAGTTTGATCTTAGAAATAAAACACCTTAATGCAGCACATGCGAATGGCATGACCATGAGCTCACTCGTCCTGCATATTACACTTACTCTTACAACATGTTATAACTTGTCCTCATTATTACTTTTCTAAGATACAAAGACATTTGAGGGGGAGATAGAAGTCATTGCATACAAGGATAAAAAGCATATTTTCCTGTTTGTTATAATGCCCCAACTGTAGGTGCCTATACCACAGGTACTTTGGCACAGAACCTGTGTGATAAACATAAAGGCACTAAGGAGTGTCCTACAAATGCAACGAAGCGCATTTAACTATACCTGTTACCAAAAAGGCACCAGGCAGGTGCACCAAGCGCACGCTTGCTGGGACGGACTATGCCAGCAAAGGCCAAATGACACAAAACAAGAAAGCAATGCGAGCGAGAAAGAAAAAAAAAGGGGAAAAAAAATTATCAGACAGGTCGTCACGATTCCATCTGGCCACCCCTCCCCACCCCCTACCCGCACAGCAGGACGGCCATTGTATGGGATTTAATCACCAAGTCCCAGCCAAGGGACGGGGGTGCTTTCATTTATGTTGAGTGTGTAATTGAGCTGGCCACAATTCCCAGATGGAATCCAGGATCCTATATTCTTAATTGAATTGAACGCAAAACAGGCCAAAACATGCAAAATACTTGGTGTACGTGTGTGTGTGTGTGTGCGCGTGTGTGTGTGGAGGGGGGGGCGTTGCCTTATTACTCTAAAAACAGCTGTATGCTCAGTCGCCAACACTTTACTCAAAACCACTAAGTGGAGCCAGAGAAAACAGGAGTGTCGGCCATCATGTAAAGCTACTGTTCTCACTGAGAAGGACTCTTACGATTTTCTCTTTGACGTCGTCAGCCACGGTGACGGGCTGCAGTCCACACTTGGGGGCAGGCTTCCCTGCCTTCTTTGTGTTCTCCTGCTCAAAGTCATAGAACTCGTCGTCGCTGCTGAAGTCCTTGTCTTTCTTCCTTCCGCCTCCTCTCTTCCTCTTCACTCCACCATTCCCTGACACATCGGTCACCTTCTTACGTGGCATTCTTGCTGATTTTTTTTTTCAAAAAGGAGGGAGTGCGACATATTCAGAAGCTAATCAACCAATATCACATGTGTAGCACGTTAATTATTGATCAGTTATCTGGAGAGGTTTCTCTTCCCTACAACTTGCCACCCATATGCATAGCAATTGATGTTGAGTTCTGGGGTCTCCTTCCCACAAAGGAATACACTCATTGACTTAACTGTATAAACATCGACATAAAAATGTAACTCCTGGTGGAATATGTTAAAAGAATTAACTTAATATCTGAATACCTGGAATGACTATCACATATTGCTGTTTATTTATACACTTTGAAGTAAGAACATATTCATTGCCCGGCGCCTCGCGTGAATGCCCCCATGCGGGCGAGCAGTGCTCCAGTTTGCCCTGCCAGGGCACAGACGGATCCCCATCTTGCAGCGGCGACGCGCCGCTGGATCTGTACGCAGCGCCGCGTGAGGAGGATCGGAAGAGGGGCGCTGGTACAGCTCAGTCACAGCATCAGCATCAGTCCGACAGACCAAAAACTGTACCGAACTGGGGGGGGGTATGCAATCCCGAAGCGTTTATCCAAATCTCTAAAACACCCATAGCCCATTAATTAATAGCCGTATAAGGTTTAATATACAAAGTCCAGCGATAGGAAGAGCTCGTTGATTTAGACGCGTCCCGTTTGGCGGTACCATCGACGATGTGCTGTCCGGCCCATTAATAACGTTACGGGATGCGCTTCGCCTGAATCTTACACACACACACACAAAAATAGCCGGGTAACGGCTGTATCTGCAGGATCCGGCGAGGTGGAAGTATTACTACATAGTCGAAAAGAGAGCCAAAATACACGGTAAAAGGAAACGTATTTAACCGCGTTAGCCGTCCAGTCGGCAAATAAGCCGCCTGGGCTCCGAAGAAAAAAAAGCCGGAACAAAAGCGCCCTGTGTAGCTAGTTCTGCTAGCCGTGCGGCTAATTAGCGGGACGGAAAAAGAAATGGTCTTCGGCGGCTATGGCCAGCGCACGGCAGCTAGCTGGCTACCCGAACCATTAGCAGAAAAAATAACCCTAAATTAAATCATAGCGACGCCAAACAAACGTTCTTCATAATGTTATCCGTGTAAACCACATTTCAAAAGTTCGGATTAAGACATATTCTGGGAGAAATATGCGGGATTAAGTGAGAAACATCTGGCTATCAAAAAACACAACGCTTTCAAATATGGATCAACTATCTGCGTCCCTTTGTTGTCTTTTCGTTGTACCCAAATGGAAGCATCAAATGAGGGATGTGTGAATATACACGAAACAAGAATGAATTAGTCTGAAAAACCGCTTGCGAGTGGGCAAAATCCAGACGATAAACGCAAATAACCGGATAGGAGCTTTAAACGCTCGGGGTTTTTTAAGTTGGAAAAGTGGCATAAAATACATGTAGCTAGAAAGGCTAAACAGCTAGGTACAGTTAATCAAGAGAAACGGCAGTGGCTACAAACCTCGGGTGAAACAAATAAAGATTGAAAAGTTTTCTTTTTTCCCCTCTAGCTAGCTATCGAAAGTTGAAAAAAAGAGAAAAAATCAAAAGAAAGAAAAAAACTTTACGGCGCCGCCGATCTTTGTTTTAGCTGTCTGAGAAGGCTACCCGACGCTGGGATTTCCTGGTTTCGATGCTCTTTTTCCCTCCTATCTGTCCGTCTTCCTCGTTTTTTTTTTTTGATTGATTTTGAACAAAAGAATCTGCAGTCTCGCTCCGGTCAAACCACGTGAGCGCAGCCGTACATTCATTAAATTACAGTCGGCTGTAGGCACCGGGAAGTACCCGGCACGCGCATAAAGCCCGAGCCAGCTCCCCCGGCTTTTACAACCAAGCTGCCCCCCACCACCATTAAAAAAAAAACTTTCCCCGGCAATTCACACATTTCCCAAAGTCCCGCTGAAACTTCATCCCCCCAAAACATTCGAAAAGTGCCCGTTTCCTTACCTGAGAAGCGCGAGACAACTGCCGCGAGCGTAGAGAGCTGAGCCGCCGACGCCTCCGACAGAAAAGGCAGGAAGGTCTGTACGCGCGAGCCCTCCCCCTCCCCTCGCTGTCTGTCTTTTTGTTAAAATGTAAATATGAGTTGAGATGTGACATAGTGACAAAATAGAAACACATGGGGGCCCGGGAAAAAAAGAAGGACTTTGGAAAAAAAGGGCTCCTCGAAAAAGCTTCGATTTTACGCAATGTCGCCATCTCGTGATGGGATGACTAGTATAACGTCAAGCTATTTTAGTGGAAAGGATACGTGTTTGCTTAAAATTTGTTATTCATGCACTGTTACGTAGGAACATAGAGTTATAGTTTTTCATAGAAAATTAACTTAAAAGGCACTTTTATGGCTTTTTTTAACGCATCCGGGAATTATGCATGAAATTGAGGCTGGCTGATGTAATCTAAGTACGTTAGCAAACCACGAAGCGGCGCCCATCATCCTGGATGACGAAGGCTACGTGGGAGTCGAAACCTCTGTCTACCATTTGGAAGATTTATCATGTTAATATGCATATTTGCTTCCGTTGCAGTATAACTGGATAGGCCGCTTTTTAACGGTCGTATGGGCACAGATTAGTCAACGTAATAAGTCAATAACTGGAGAAGACATATTTTGGGAAATATCTCCAATTTAAAGTGCAGTTAAAGTTCAAATTAAAGTTGCATAAATTGAAATCCTGCTTATCAAAAATAATCACTGTTGTGTCTCAGTTAAAATTTAAACTTTACTTATTTATTCTAATAATGCCGGGTTATTGTTTAAATGGTGGCATTAGGCAAGGTTCCCCGTATCAATTCAAATACTAAAACTTTTAGAATTAAAAATGGGGGGGGGGGGGGGACTAGTTCGGGGCATCATGTTACTTTTTTTGACCTGGGTTTTCTCTATGCTGCCAAAACACATTCTGACTTCGTGGGAAAATTTGTATGACTACAGAGTAAACAAATATTTTGGTTTGCGGAAAACAACCCGGGACCATTTCAGTGACCAGCGCAGAGCCTCAACCTGATACCGAAATCAAACCATAAAGCAGAATTAGCATGCAGAAGGACAGCTCCAGTCTCCAGTATTGGAAATTGCCTGGAGCACTGCGGCATTATATTGTCAATAAGAGATCCTCTGCAATGTCCTGAGCCAAGGTTGGGTTAACTCACTATTAATTACTGTTAGTTTTAACACACATACCCTTTGAGTAATGAAGGGATGGTTCACAAATTTAGAGGCACCCAAAATCTGGATCCAGATATACTGGACCCAGCAGATAATGTACATTATCAATCATTATGGTTAACATAAAAAGGCTTAACGTGGTATGAAGTACAAAAATACAGTGTAGAACCACCAAACTTTGTGCACACATAACTCGTTGTAATCTCGCTCTCTCTCTCTCCTCCCCCCCCCATGACACAGTCGAAATCGTCAATGAATGTTTAGTCAATCTTTCCATTAAGTTTCTATTATTGTTCTATATTGATGCCTCATATTTAAAGTCATTGCTAATTCATTAAAGTTCATGAAATGCCATTGCGTTACTGAAAATTGTTCTGAACCTCTGACTTTGAACAAAAATCTGATGTGAACCTCATAAAGTTTGACATCCTCTGCTTTATATTGCTTATGTATTGATTTTAAGAACTACAGGGTTATGACTGGACAGGGACTCTTAACTACATAAAGTTATATGCATTTGGTGGGGGGCCCATGGTGATGTTTTATCAGGGGTCCCAGAATTTCCAGGCATGCCTCTGCACAGTATCCAGGGTAATGTTGGCATACCACCATGACGGATGGACCATATCCAACAGGAGTAACCGTGGACACAAGAGGAAGCTGTCTGAAGGGATGTTTGAGTACCAACCCAGATTGTATCCAAAAAACATAAAGCCACAGCTGCCCATCTTACAGCAGAATTAAATGTGTTCCTGGACTCTCCGGTTTCCACCAAAACTGTTCGTCAGGAGCTCCACAGGGTCAAACCTTTGGTCACTCATGCTAATGCCAAACATTGGTTTAAAATGGTGCCAACAGCACAAATCTTGGGCTTTGGACAATGTACAACATGTATTATTTTCTGATACATGCACCTTCACTGTCTTTCCCACATCTGGGAGAGTTACGGTGTGGAGAAGCCACAGAGAGGCTTACCACCAGGACTGTTACATACCCAGAGTGCATCACGAGGGTGGATCAGTGATGGTTTGGGCTGCAATATCATGGCATTCCCTAGGCCAACTACTTATCCTAGATTGGCATCACTGCCAAGGACTACCAAACACACTTTGGGACTGGTGACAGAATCATTTGATGAACATGAAAGTGAAGTTGAACATCTTCCATTGTCTACACAGTCACCAGATCTGAATATTATTGAGCCACTTTGGGGTGATTCGGAGGAGTGAGTCAGGAAACGTCTTCCACCAGAATCATGTAGTGACCTGGCCACTGCTCTGTAAGAGGAATCCCTCTGGTCACTGTGCAGGACTTGTGTCTGTCGTTCCCAAGATGAATTGATGCTGTATTGGACACAAAGGGAGGCCCTACACCATACTAATGAATTACTGTGGTCTAAAACCAGGTGTTTTAGTTTAATTGTCCAACCACTGTATGTAATCCAGTTTCTAATCCCTTGTCCTGGTAGATCTGTTTTATTTTACCATTAAAATTTTATCTGTTTTTTTACCATTAATGAGCTCAGCACTGAGAGAGAAGGTTAAGTTGGATGAAATATTTGAATACTTATTGATTCTGTGTAGTATTAGTTTAGGAACTTGTAGGTCCTTCAGCCCACTTGGACAATTCAGTGTCACTGAAATAACTGCAACTCTATGCTGTAACTTTTTTGTAGCCTTTTGTGTGAAGTATTCAGTTTGTCATTTTGCAAGTTAACGTTATAAAATGATAGAAAAACTGTGGTAATGTGTTTTGAGTGGAAATTTGCTTGCGCAATCTAAACCGTCCAGGAATTATGGACTATGTCACCATGGCACACCACCCTTAAATGACTACATGGGCATGGATTTTAATGACGATCTTTCCTGAATATGATCTGACTTCAGTATTACTAGTTACTATGACAGTATTTTTAATTGGCCTGTGAGCAGATATTCATCAAGTCACGTGAAAGAGGGGCGGAGCGGCGGAGTTGGGATTCCCCGGTGTGCCGGTGACTTTTCCGGGCCGGTCGAGCTGCCCTGCACTTGCACACCGTTTAAAAATCTCTCGAAGTAAATGCACAGGTTTGTAGTAAAACACTGAAAAGTCGGCTGATTTCTACACGAGTCTCGAATCAGCTTCTCTACGGCACGATCCCGCTTCTCGCACATGTATCCATCTCGGAGAAAAACTGCTTTGCGTGAAATAACTGCATTTTGCAATGGACGGCAAACTGAAAAGAAAAGAAAGGAAGAGACGTGATGTTGAGAAAGCAAGGATAATGCAGAAAACCATTGGAGGAGGATGCAATGAAATGCAGGAAAAATTCAAACTTTATTTAGAACGGCCGAGAAAAGTTGTGGTCCGTTAACTTCACAACACTGCTTTGGGTCACAACTTCAGTAGCAGTAGGATAATCGGGATTAGCGCCACGCCGTCACCCCATTCCAAAACTGACATCGATGCGCGGTGCTTCACGCTAAACAACTGCCAACACAAGTGTCCTTACACTGGTTGTAGAGGTATAATCTTTGTCTAATATTTTTAAGCTTTTAGCTAGCACAGTACCACTTCTGATTATCATTTTGGTAAGTAGAGCAAATTTTTCAGCCGATTTAGAAATTGTAGAATTGCACGTAGTTGGATACTGTTGCTGAAATGGGCCGTTAATAGTTGGTTATCAATAGGATCGAATAAATTGTAGTCTTATTTAGGAGTGTCTTTAGTCCCACACACACACACCCGCCCACAGGGCTGGTCTGTATCCTATCGCTCCACTGCTGAAAGTGTCACTGTGCCCCTGAGGTGAAATGTTTTCAAGTTAGAAGACAATGTAAAGAAGTTGACATTCCACTCAATCTTTTAGAAATTTGATTTCTCAAACAATTTCTTTCTGTGTAAACAAACATGCAAAAGTAAACAATGTTCTTCAACCAATAAAAATGATTCTTTTACTCCTTTTCTTCTTTTGGTTTTGTCATTCACATCCAACTGAAGCTCTGTAACAAAACTGGTCTGTAGTTCGGTAAGTCCACACAAGGGAGGTATGATAGATGTGTGGATTTGTGAGTCTTCTGTGGTTAGTCTTCAAAGTATTTCTTATTTCCTCCCACACTCAAGTTTGTGTTTGGAGATTTGGAAGTGACATCGCTGGGGCTCTAAGTCCTGTTTTCTTTCCTTCTGAAGACCTTTCATGTCTGTTTTGGGATTTGGTGACAAATGCTGAATGTTTATCCAGAATATGATTTGGGGCATATTTATGCTTTTATGTTGATTCCAGGACCCTGTTGCACTTTATAATTCATTTTTTGAAATGTTCAAATTTTAAGTGAAGCTATTATGTGTACTGTCCTTGATGATATGCAAAGTGTGTGTGTGTGTGTGTATATATATATATATTAAAAAAATGTAGACTTTCCTGTGTCTTGATATAGTTAAAGCTGGTTATTGGTTTTATTCTTTCTCCCCCCCTCCATTTCTTTGGCTCTGCCCGCACTTGCTTTCATTACAAATTGGCTCAGGCTGCTGCTGTGATTGGTAGACAGGCAAGTCCCAAGCCCTGCTATTGGTTGGCCAAGGCTGAGAACTTATGTGTCTTGCTGTGGGGCGGTGCTTGTTGCTGAAAAGGGTGGGAGGGACCAAAAAGGGGGGGGGGGAAGAGAGCGAGAACGAGTTTCTTCATCCGAGGAGCGGCAGAATCAGCGAACTTACTTCTGGAAAAGTAAACAGGGTGGAATCTTTTAGCCCTTGCTGTCAGTGGCGGGAATAAGGGTGCTGGGCCATGAGGACCGAAGCTGTCAGGGTGGCGTGGGGTCAGGATGGGGCCTCAGGGGTAGCCTTTTAATCTAACAGCTGGGCGTGCATGGGGGATTGCTGGGATTAAAGCCTGAAGGAGGTGCCGTGGCTTGCTGGTGGCAGTCCTGCTGGGGAACAAGAGGTGAGTGCCCATTGTCTGGGACAGCCCTCCGCTTTGCCCCGCGCCGCTCTATTCAAACAAAGAGGGGGTTTCTCTCATGGGGACATGGCTGCATTAGGATAGGGGGATCGTAAGGAAAGATTGCCTGCTATTTCTGTATTCAGCATCAGCCCCTCCTCTGTCACCGTGAAATGTGGCTGCGGAGAAGAGGAGGAGGTAGATGAAAGAGACAGACAGAATTTAAATTCGTCAGGACGGACAATCGCATGTAGAATGTACCGCATTTATGCCGACCTCTGGTGTTTTGTCTGGCACTGACGGGAAACATTGATTCAATGAGCTGCCTTTGGCTTTGCTGCAGCTTCTGACAGAATTCCCATAAATAATATATACATGTAAGAATAAGGTCCCTGGCTCTGCATTGGCTGAATGGCAGGAAGATGGATGATGGATTTAAGCATATAAATGTAGATATTATTGGAGAGGTATTTTGCATTTTAGCTTTTTGTAGTATACGGTAAGAGATGTCATTGCTGGGCCCTGAGCCTTACTGCATGATCACCATCAGGTAGCGTTATGTTACAAATTTGTGGACTTCTTAACTGTGTCATTTTGACCACGATGTGGGTGGAGAGCATGTCCCTTATGGGTGGTTGTCAGCTTTGACACCCCCATAAAGTTTCATCAGTTTTGTGCTCCGAGAACTGCTTTCTGCTGTCGTCATTATAACCATTTTATCAGCTGAGATTCTTGCTGAACCGGTTCTTTTGTCTGTTCCTTAGACTAGTAAACAATCACAATCATTTCATCCTTGCTGGGGTATGATGTAGGAGATGATGTAAACTCTGCTAGGCAAATCCAAGTGTGTGAAATTTTATTGGTGTGCATGTTGTTGTAATACTGAACAATGTTTTATGATAGCTACCTCTAGGCACTGAAATGGCCACCATGTCAGACTGAATAAATGAACCCGAATGTAAGAGTTTTCACGAAGTACCACAGAATTTGGGTCTGTCACCTTCTCACATGTTTATACGCTTGATCGAGTACCGTTCCCACCTTCTTAGTGACATCACATGCGCAGGTTTTTCGTGAGAATGACTGTTGCGGCAGGCAGTAGGGACAAAGGTTTTGGTAATTGAGGTATATAAATCATGTTCTGCAGGGGACTTGCTCCAAGTTAAGTATCATCCATGAAACGACTTTGAGTGAACCTGACAGACATGCGGAATGAGAGTGAGGGGAGTGTCACATGACTGATTGTGGTAAACAAGTGTGTGCTTGTGAACGAACAAGTGGGTCAGTGAAAGGGGCCGGCCGGGAAAATCACGTGCAAAGCTGTGCAGGTCTCACGGCGTATTTGCTGTGTCCAATGCTCTGCCTGCGTTGTATCTGTGAGCAGGGAAAGTGTCCGTTTCCATGGCAACACCCATTCCACCGTCTTGAGTCCTTCATGAGTGGGGTCTCTGTGCCTGTATATCCGAGGGAACTCGGCAATGAGCAGCTGCACGTTACCGTTGTATTTTTCTACGTTTCAACCTCCTGTAGGCCAACTTGGATGGCTGGGACACCTCTGTGTTATCCTAAAGATTAAAGACTGTGCTATTTAGAAGGCTTGACCATAATAAAAACACAACACGGTTATTTTCCTTTAAAATCACATTTTAAACTTTAAAAGTGCACCTTACTGCGTATATGGATTTTGTATATGGAATTCAGCCGGAGTAAGTGTGAAGCTGCGCGTGAAAGTGTGAAAATCTGCAAATGTTTCACATCATTAAGAGGTCCAGCACACTTGGCAGCATCAGATGTTTTGATTGGTTGGTGCCAATGACTCTGTCCCCCTATAGGAGGCAAAGGGGTCATCTCCCACTGTTTTTCCACCCAACAATCCCAGTCCTGTTCTCTCTGTGCATCACTGCAGCTGCTTTCTGCCATTGTCTATTGAGGCACACTGTGACAGCCTCACCACAGCCTGCGGTGGGCTGTGAATTATTCATAGGGGCTGACCTCTAGGAGCCCAGTGAAAGCTGGGGGAGCCTCACTCTTAACCCCCACGCCCCCCCCCCCCCCAGTCAAATAAAGATGGTGATCTGTGCCAAAGAAACACTGTTGCTGTCCTCTGTGATTACGGTGTACGCCAGTGTTTCCCAATCTGGTCCTCGGGGACCCAAAGACAGTCCAAGTTTTTGCAAAACTGTGGACTGTCTGACAGGGAGCTCAAAGGAGCAAAAACATGGACTGACTGTGGGTCCCAGAGGGCTGAACTGGGAAACACTGGCATAGCCGTTTGAGTGCCTTCTGCCTAGCTAGGCCAGGAGTACTGCTGAGTTATAATTGAACTATAGTGCCTGAATTCATTGACTGACATCACACAAGCTATAGACATACACTCGCAAACGAAGGCCTCCATAGCTGACTATCATCCACATGGCTGTTGCAGCTTGTCATGATGGTCTTCAGGATCATCGTATCACTGCTTCAGGGCTGATGGTTCAAGTCGTCCCCCCAGCTGTGTGTATGTGTGTACGGTTTGCATATTCGCACTATCTGTGTATGGATTTCCTCTGCGTACTCTGGTTAACAGCAGTCCAATGACTCACAGTCCAGTAAAGCTGCTAATTTTCCATGTGTGTACCCCCCACAATGGACTGCCATCCGATCCCTGTCAGCTTTATGCTGAGTATGTCCTGGGATAGGCTCCAGGCTTATTACACCCCTGTAAAGGCTAAACACTATTGGAATATGTACAGATGTGTGGATTCACATAACGGGTAATACTTGTACCCGGGACACAAAGGGCCGTGAATTATTTAAGACACGATCAGCTTTCGCTGATAGTATTCACTGCATTTGCTGTTCACATTTAATAACCTCATTGTTGTTTTTCTCTTTGTCTGTGTGAATAAGTCCAGTGGGCTGTTTGTAAAATGAAACACCTGAATTTGTGTATGAACACTGCATAATTACACCCCACCCCCCATCTTAGAGACCAAGTGAGTTAACCCGCAAACGAGTGTAAAGCTTTCCCACCATTATCTTACCCCCTCCCAGGGACATGGGTAGGACGATGCCCCCCCTGGCATGTCTGTACCTGCCTTACCGTTTTGCAGAATCGGACGGACCTGCTTGGCCAGTGCTGACCCATCACAACACCCCCAGCAAGGACATGCAGTTTGAGGGGAGAAGGACTCCTCCCAAGTCCTCCTGGTTCTAAAATAACGGAAATTAACGAGGGTATCACCGGCTACACAGATTGTTTTGAAGGTTATATTAGGTTGCGAAGGGATATGGCTGCGCACCAGGGTGTCTTCCATCTTTATGTGTTTCTCTCAGAACTTCAGTAGTTTCACTTAGAAGATGTTCTCTATCTCCCACAATAGACTATACAAGCAGTGGGCAGCCCTGATCCTGGAGCGCCAGTATCCAGCAGGTTTTCCATCCTACCAGGTCTCTGATGAACCACACCTGATCTCAGGCCGATAGTGACTCATGAGGTGGGGCAGAATACCTGCTGGATTCCGACACTCCAGGATCAGGGTTGCCTACCTCTGTACTGTAGGAAAGAATCTCAGGACACACAGAGCATTTTAAACATCTGAAAGCAAAGTTCATCCTTCATGAAATTTAGTTGTTGCTCTTGTTATTTACAAAACATTTCAGAGTGGGGGATACATATTTGTAAATACAGCGTAAAGTGTTTTTAGTGATCGCATCTGGGTGAAATTGATCACTATAAGCAGATCATTGTAATTGTTTTTTTTCATCTTCTTTATGTCTCAGACAGATTACAGTCTAATTGACATTTGTATATTTATCACATGAATATAAGGTAATAAAACAGACAGCATTGCTATAAATTTTGTGACGATTTCAAAATACAGTACAGCTGTTTCAAATGCTTGTCAAATTACAGAACTGTACAAATGAAGTAACTGTGCATAATTGAAATATGGTATAATACAGTACAGTACTGTACATGAATATTCAATTCAATTTTATTTATACAGCGAATTTTCACAATGTTACATTATCTCAAAGTGCTTATTGAAGTTTCGCTGCTACATTTTGGTGTCTCCATTTTGGAGGTTTATCATTAGCTGTGACGAGCTATATTTGGTATTGAAAGAAAATTACTTTCTTTTTCTTATCATGTTTTCTGTGCACGCCGCATTAGCCTCAGGTAGCTAGCCAAAGGCAGATGGGTTACCACAAGGCAATCAAAATAAAGTTAAAAAAAAAAAGAATAACCGTAATTTTAATTTTTTTCATATATTGTCAAGTTTAAAGAGACCCAAAATGAACACTGTACACGGAATACTTGATTGCCATAAGCCAATTATTTAAATGGTATTTGTACAGGAATAAGTGTTTGATCACTATAATCAAGATCACTATAAGCAGTTTCCACTGTACTTGGTTCCTGATCACCTTGAACTTTTGAATATTGTTGACTGGGCATTTTAAATACATATTATTGAACAAGAAAATAATTCAAATGGAGAAAGGGACTCTAGCTTCCACTGCACTGTATCCCAGAGAAGAGCCACACTGATTTAATGTGTAACTTGGCCTTGTGAATGGAGAATGGAGCAGCAATGTTCATTCAGAGTGTGGCAAGGCGACCCCACAGAGCACTCATTGTTTGCACTGTTGCTTCACAGGAACTTTGTGTGTGATGTACTAAGTGGGTCCATGGCAGATTAGGCTGGTAATATGTAATTTTAACAGAAAGTGGGGATGTGCATTACCCAGGAAGCTAATTCCTGATCACTGAGCATCACTCTACCCCCGGAACAGAGCTGCTATCAGGGTCTTGCTGTCACAGTGTCCAGCGACATCTGCGATCATAACATCACGCTACACTCTCTCAAACGTTCCCTCCTTCTCCCAGCAGTTCTGGGAGTCTCCCTGAAATTGCCAGCAGCTGAATGACACTGACATGCGATGTGCA
The DNA here is from genome assembly GCA_026777045.1 of Hyperopisus bebe. NCBI lineage: Eukaryota > Metazoa > Chordata > Actinopteri > Osteoglossiformes > Mormyridae > Hyperopisus > Hyperopisus bebe. Next base: position 2,668,296 of record JAODJW010000106.1, on the reverse strand, counting down.
AGTTAGGTAAATTTTGCTTCTAAGAAGTCAGGCAAATTTTTAGCGCTATCGCCAAATTCCCATCTCCCTGAAATCAGTGCCCCTAAGGTGGGATGTCTGCTTTCTGCATTCTGTGTACTTTGTAGATAAATCCTGGGTGTGACGAATGAAAACAAAAGAGGGTGCAAAATTGAATCCGTCCTACAGGGAATGGACATGTCGATTGCCGGTCAACATTTCGTTTTGTCAAGGAAGATTTTTCCATTCAATTTAAAAGTTAATTCTTTCACCAAATCAAGTTTAGTTTTCTGCAAATGAATAAGATTACGCATTGTAATTCCTACCAACTTGTTGACCCAAATGATTCACATACAGATTTTATGTCTGCAAATGAAAACGACATAGTGTTCAGTGTGTATGGTTTCGATCAAAGCTAACCATAAGCATAGATGTTAAAGTAAAAATACTCATAAGGATGTAATGAATGGTAAACAGACCATCTTCGAGAAGATCTGTGCTTCACTATGTACATGTCTGTTTGATAGCCCCATCAGTAAAGCTCTGTGTTTTCTTTACCAGGAAGGCTGATGTGATAACAGACCTGATGGCTTCCCCAGAGAATCCTGTCGTACCTGCTACAGGTGAGTGTCGCATCGTCTGAAACCCCGGTCTGTGGATTACACCAGTGTTTCCCAACCCGGTCCTTGGGAACACATGCACAGTCCGCATTTTTGCTTTATTGGGACATGGGAGGGACCAAAAATGTGAACTGTCTGGAAGGGAACTGGGAGGGAGTCAGACCGCCTGCCGGTCCCCAAGGACTGGGTTGGGAATCACTGGATTATACACATGTATACGATGTTTACAAACGTGAAAAGAAAGTGCTTGTCTCTTATGGGGCACCACGTAGGTAATGTTATTTTGTGTTTAGTAATAAAATATTTCTGTACGAAATGGGAATTGGTGAATAGATCTGAAAAAGTTTGTTGTTTCTGAACATGTTCATCCTGCCCACGTGTTTTGTGACTTTGGTTCATTGTAATTTTGTCCCATAGATGACCTGTTACTCATAAACATCACTGAGTCGCAAGGGGGTTGTGGGTGGGCCAACTCTGGACAAAATTTATTTTTTCTCCTTCGAGGGAAACAGTTTTGCTGTAATGTCAATGTAAAGCAGATGGTTCGCTGCATGTCTGGCAGGCAGTGCTGGGTTTTAGGAGAACGTCATTCCATGTGCATGTTTGTGGGATTATTTCTGGTCACTAAACCAGCTTGAGTCAGTCCATCAATCGGCGTTCAACAATACTGTGTTTGATTTTGGAGATATTATTTAAACTAACATGTATCTTAACTCCACAAAACCAAAGGGTTTTATTCACTATGCAAGTTTAGTTATTCCTTAAAAAATGACGAATGCGCCATAAATTTAAAATCAGCTCTGAAAGTAAAATTATATAGAGTGCTTCAGGCACATTTTTCAGGTCAGCTGTTCCTTTTTGTGATCATCACAACAGCTCTGCCATTTGTAAACAGCAACAATAGATGATTCTAGAATAAGGCGTTCTTGTGTTAGTAACAATTGAATAGTAACCCTGTTGACACAGCTGGATTTTTTTACCAAAGTAATTTGGACTGCATTTTATCTTCCTCAAGGGTACAATAGCAAGGACACACCAAGGAAATATTTTGTCATATCTCCAATTGCTTGACTTAAATGCTGCCTGGTGCTGGAAGGTTGCGTTCGAAATGAAGATGACCTGAATGTAGAGATTAAATGACCCTCATCTCATCGCCAATCCCAGGACCGCACATTACCATCGGACCTGTGGCCATAGTGACCTGCTGTAGCAGGCTTCAGGCAGCTGCTGTGAGGACAAAGCGGTGCTTATGCCACCTGTTCATAACAGCCCAACCAATTAGGGCTGCGAATACTGAATATTTTGATACTGAAACTTTCTATTGGAATTTTAATTATTTAATTGAATATTGCGGTAGTTTATCAAGAAATAACCCAGATTAATGACACGTGCTAAATTGTTTAATATAGTATGTACTGAACAACATGCATAAAAGATATGATTTAAAAAAAAGCCTTTATAATGATCACACCTGTATCCAGCCAAGCCTCTGCTAGCACACCTGTGACTAATGAGCTAATTTTCCTGGCTGAGTAGATGTCCGGACCTTCTTCTCAGTCATCTCTTTGTTATGTATTGTGTGTCTCATCATACATTGTTTGGGACTCTCCTTTTCCTGTGACTGACTTCCACCTGATCGGTTTTCTTGCTCTTTGTTATCGCATTCAGGATTTTTTCCCCTGTGTCACACTCACTGTTCCAGTTTAATTCTACTTGTTTTTGAACTACAGATGCTGGATTATGGCTAAGGTTTGGTTTTCTGAATTTGCTGTCACCTGCTCCACAATTTGTTGGCCGTGTTTTCGATTATGTTTATTTTTTGATAATGATTTGGAAATAAACCAAATGGATCCTCCGTCATTTCAATGTAGCTACAGGGAATGAATGTCCACATATTGACATGATCTTGGCTTAGACTGGATCTTTTCATCAAGTCTGCTCTGCTTGGCTCCATGACGTGCAGCTGGTAAAGGACTGGCTGCGGGTCACGTCCTGAGGCCGTATTCCTTGTTTTTTTTGTTTTGATTTCTACTTTCCTAATTTTGACATTTCTTACTGATATAAGTATGTTATTTCTTTTCTCCTCAGTTTTTAGCTGCGCTCTTGGGGGCTGGGTGTGCCGGTGACCATTGTTGGTCTTTTGTCTCTTTTCCTTTGAGGTGCTGTCTCAGGGTGTATTGGGGGGGGGTCGAGTATGTTTTGTTCTGTTCCGTCTTGTTCTATGTTTAAAAAAATCTCCAATAAAAATTTGATCACAAAAAAAAGTCTGCTCTGCTCGTAGTTGTAAATATATATGGCAGTCACGTGACTTAGCAGCTTCCAAGTAAGAATCTCACTGAACTTAGCACATGTCACCATAAAACACTTGAACAGGCTCCTAGTCTAATACAGGTTGGTATTACAGAAGGGTATCTTCAGGTGATACTGTACAATCTGAATGATTTCATTACAGAAGTTAGCATCAGGAATATTTTGAATCTTCAACAAAAAATACACACTGTTCATTTTACATTGTCATCAAACGTGCTTTTTAAGACTAAAGAAGAACTTATGTTGTAAAACTGTTTTCTGCATTTGTTTCAAATTAGCAAGACAGTTTTTATACCCTGAGACATCTGGCGTTTTTTAAAACGTAACGAACCAACTAACGATGTTACCTCGACTTTCCCCTCCATCACCTTCTCCATGGGGTGCTGACAGATTGTTTTTATTTTGGCTGTGATCTCTGGGATTCTGCACTATGTCATGACAGAACCTTTCACATTGTTTACAACCAGGAAGGAAAACTACATGTCTCTGCTAAAAATCTTTGCTCATAGTATTTTCCCATTTGCATATCAAAATACTGCATGCGATAACGCAATAATAAAGAAAAAAATCATTATGCCTTTAAAATTCACGCTAATGCGCTAGCATGTGCATTTTGATGGCCGTAATTTTTAAGAACATTAAAAAAGTCCCAGATTGTGACCTTCTGGGAGACATTGTTCCATTCCACGAGTCTCCGGGCCAATCTGGGAGGGCTGACTAACCTATACCTGACGCATAATCCGGTAGCTCCACCCCAGACAGAATGCCAGACAGAAATTCTGAACTCTCATTGTGTTTTTAATTTCATGACTCAGACTTATAGTATATAATATTTGCCACAGCTACCTGACTGAGCAGTGTGCACTAAATTTACGACACCGACCAGCACAGATGTTACTGTGCAACCCCTTGCTCAATCCCAATCCCCGCTGTGTCGATTCTGTGTGGGTTATTGAGATTCGCAGCATAATGACTCCTGGCCCAGGTATCCACTGGAGCTGAGTTATTCAATCTGTGAGGTGTACCCTCCTGGGGCGGCGTGAAGGAACCGTACGGGTGCAGGTGAGGGGAAAAAACACAGATCGGGGGGGGGGTGGTTGAGCTGGGGGGCATATCTATTTCAAAATCGCAAGTTTCAGAAATATTCAAATAATGTATACACATTATCAGAGTTGGGTAATTAAGGTCCAGAGAGTAAAAGTCCAGACCAAGATTCTGTTTCAACCAACCAGTTCAACATAAAGAATCACAGTCGCAGAGTACTGGTTGGTTGAAACAAAATCCCGGTCTGGACTTTTGCTCTTAAAGCATCCAAAAATTTACAGATTCGAGGACCCATGTCATAATGATAATGTACACGAGATGTGGAACCTGCTCCATTTTCTATCTGTTCCTGATTTTCTACAGCGAAATGGTCTGGATAACTTCCAATGGCTTTGCGTGTGTGGAGGCTGCGGGTTCACTGTGCTCACTTGAGCTTCCTCTGGGTGCTGCCATTTCCTCCCAGCACAAGGCTGCAAATTGCCCTTAGCATGTGATTGTGTGTGAGTGTATGCCCTGTGAGGGACTGGCATCGCGTCCAGGGTGCTCCCTGCTCGTGCCCTGTGCCTCCTGGGGTAGGTTTTATGCTCGCGATGACCCCATCCTGGATAAACAGCTGAAGGATGGATTGAATGGGGAAATATCACAACGGTGAGCTTTATTCTGAAATGTGCCAGGTTTTTTTATGTCAGAACAAGAAACGTTAGAAGGTTAAGGACGGATAGGGTGAACATGAAGCTTACTCTCTTTTTACGTCTAAAGCAACAACAATCCATTATCATACATCATACAGTATTCCATTAACTGTTTCTTTATAAAACTATAGAAATCAAACTGAACCAGATTGCCCTGGTATGTCAAACCAGCTTACGTTCACAGAATAAAAAGACTGTATCCATCTCTGTAAACGTTCCTTCGCGCTAACCATCTCACTCAGAAAGAACAAAGTGGTTAAGTTTAGAGATATGGGCGAGAACATAAATTCAAAGGCAATTCCAGTGGAATAAGTGAAATACAATAAAGCAAATTCATCAGTTTCTCTAGAGTGCATTACGAGACCTGCAGTGTACCCGTAATATACTGTACTGAGATGCAATAGACCCCGGGTTTAAAATAACTCAAACCCAGGAAAAAGGCATTCCGCATTCAGCTGCAGTGTTAATGTATTGACTTCACTGATGTGGTGATGTCACAGAGCCTGGTTTTCATCTCAACCATGACGTTCACCTTCACACTATAATGTTAGATCAAATTAAAGCTGCGGCCTTTAAATGAAGGAGTGTAGAAATACTCCCACCAGCCATGCCTGGTGGATTGGCGGTCAATGCTGGGGCTGTTATTGGCATGATTGATGGATTCACAGAATCCCAATGAAGGAATCGGCTCCTGTACCCAAGGGTGGATTAACTTCTCTGGGGACCCTAGACTGACATGGTTAAGAGGTTGGCTCCCAGGGACCTAGGCTATAGATTCTGTATCAATCCGCCCCCGCCTGTACCTTTAGTGTGAGGTGCTTAATCTGAATAAAATAATAATTCAATAAATGCCCAGTAAACAGAGAAATGTGTGAAAGATGCGGAGATTAGCTTAATAATGCCACAGTAAAAGTAGTAGCGATACATGTATAGGATTATAAGATACTTTGTTGTGCCAGTGTAGAATTTCAGCTGATCTATCTGCTGCACTGAGAAATAAAATGCTGAACCTAATCTAGTTTTACACTTATTCAGTTTCAATCAATAGACCTAAATGCATGGCAATACATTGTAACACTGGGGTAGATGGAGCATAACATGGATTCAAGCTATCACATGTAATATTCATAAATACCCCCCCTCCACTGCCTTAAGGCCACCTTCCCCCTGGATTGAACCCCCTTCTCCCCAAATGACTATGTGCAAACTAGCTTCCCAGTTACAGAACACATTGAGGTTTTTGACAAGATTCACCCTTGGCCCAAATACTTTGACAGCGAACTTGACACACAAAACATAACCAAACAAGTCACTACTCCACATTTTTATATATGCCTCCCGCTCCCCTCTCACCATAGTGGGAATTACCTGCAGCAGTCCAAGCTGCGATGGCACCCTTCATTCTATATAGAATAGAGGGAGGTCATTTTGCCTCTATACAAACTAGTGCACAGTACGAACAGTAAAAATAAGTATGTCATAGGTAGACATGGGACAAACATACCTGTCAGCCAATTACTGAAACTCAGTCTTTTGCTAGGATTTTTCGTTTTTGGGGAGGGGTATTGGGGAGGAGTTACAAAAGGCTTAGGGGGACAATATACGACTGCTTTAAACATGCTAAGACAACTGAAAATGAATAGCACAAGCTTCCATTGCACTTACCGATCTGTAAGAAAGTCATTCTGTGTCTGTATTATGTCCTGAAGCATGTGGAAATGCACAGGATGGCGTGATACTTTGTAGACGTGGTTATGATCCTCTGGGAGGAATATACTGATTTTTGTTGCGATTATTTTGTACCTCAGCTGGTTTCAATTGGTCATATTAGCTTGGGCTCCGTTTTACATGTCTAATAATCCGTGGTCTGTTATTTTAATGCTATATCCATACCATTGTTCCAGAAACCATGTCTACAGGAGAATCCCAGGGACCACAGCAGGAAGAGGGTGATGAGGAAGATGAAGATGAAGGACAGAAATTTGAATTTGATGGTAGCGAGGAAGGAGATCACACTCCAGGAGAGGAGTCTTGTGAAAAGAAGATGGAAAGTAACCTAAATGCAGGACCATCGATAACTACACCAGAATTCAGCGGAGAGCCCACTGCGGGACTAAGGGATGCGCTCACCCAGGACACCGGCCCAGGTGATTGTAGCTCTGACGTTAACACTGTCTGTGTCTGGGGGGTGAGATGCACTAGCCACAGTTTTACAGGTTCTGCACTTCCAGCATCACAGATAAGCACATATCTGTCATTGTTTTTATTCCTGATGCACCAGTGCCATCAAGCCAGTGTAAATCAGAAGAAAGATCAAAGGCTCTTTATTTGATTTTTGGCTCAATAATAAGGTCATTGTCCTATGGACACACCTGGGGGTGGCTGTGTTGTGGAATGTGGGCAGTACATTATGTGGGATGGATTTCAGTGAATTCCAGTATAATTCAAAATGTACTGAATGTAGTTCCTTGTTATATAGTCTTTTTTGTGAACCCATTACTTCTTATAAGCCCTGGATTTATACTGAAATACTTCAGTTTGTGTACAGGTTGATGATTTTTCTGAAGGAGACCATCATTGCAGTCATGTGTTTCAAATGGTGTTTTTTGTGTGTGAGCTTTATGCGCATGTTAGAGGTCAAGTGATGGCCTCCTCTGATTTTCCTATGCAGACATCCCTGCCTTTTGACAGGCGAGACCTACGGCTTTGACCTCTGCACTTTACTATATTCAGCCCCCTAGTCGATGGGGTCAGGGTTGATTTTAAGCTTGGATTATGACTCGCTATAAACCCTCTCACTCTTTCCCCCCACAGAATTGGAAGTCCGCAAACCTCCAAAGGGGTGAGTTACTTTTGGGTTTTTTTTGTGCAATATCCAAGCATGAAACAAGACATGTTACTCGGGACATTGAGTTAAGGATGCAGATACTGATAAAGGTGCGATATATTTTGTCTGTGCCATAGTCCTTGGGGGCTGTTCGCCCTTGTTTTTCAGTTGTATAGAAGGCTGCATGGCTTTTGAGAAGCCAATGTAGTAGACTTAATGGTGCTACAAAGTAGCTGTTATTAAAGTAAAAGTTAAAAAAAAAACACATAAAAGAAGCTAAATTAAGCATGGGGTTAGGGATGTTGTACCATGATAAATATAGAACACTATTTAGCAAAATCATCATTAAAAGAGCTTAACTGTTAAAAAAGTCTAAAAGTAACTGCCAGCCCACAAAAAAAAAACATCAAGGCGTAGGAAACAAAAGTTTCAGAAAAAGTGCAAAAAGTGAGACAAACAAATCCTGCTGGATCCACCTGAGGCCAAAGTGCTGGGAGGGTTAGGGGAGG
>JAODJW010000106.1:2633270-2651735 GCA_026777045.1 Hyperopisus bebe | reverse complement strand
GGGGGGGGGGGGGGAGGGGGGGGGGGGGGGGGGGATGCTGTAGCTGTGTGAGCAAATCTATGGTAAGGCGGAATACACCCTGGACAGTCATAAGTCACAAATGAAAGATGATTTAGAGACATTTTAATGTTACGCAAAAAGGTATATGCAGGCACAGAGAGCGCTGGTCCTGCTTTCTCACCTGCCAGCTTGCAGGTGTATGACAAATGCTTCAACTCTTTAGTCCTCACATTGTAGATGGATTACTAAACATTATCCACCACCAGATTATTAAAAGAACAGATGGTTTTTTATGGTTTGTGTAGGTACCAGGTACTCAAACTTTACACCAGTCCTTGATTCTACATGAAAGAAATGTTTATGTAGTGCAAACTGTGCTCATTTTGGTGTCGGCCCACAAGGGGGAGATATTTGCTGAAAATACATGTGTCTGGTCTTTGAGAGGAAAACTTCCCGAAAATGACCGTGGTGTAAAATAGTTTCTTTTTCCTAGATCCTCATAATTCTGTCTAACTGCAGGTTTGTCTGTGAGGTGATCAGGTCCTAATGTCCAGCATGATATTAAAGCTAAAATCTGGCCTGGATCCCGGACCTGGACTCCCCCAGTGCCTATTGTTGGTATTTAGCAAAGTGATCCTTAACGGGCATCTGGATTGTGAAGCGTCTTGCCGCTGGGGTGTCTCAGTTTTGGTTCCTCTCCCAGCTTCTCTTATCCTTCATTGCTCCTCCGGGCCAGCCTCTGTCTCTGCTCTGTGCGACGTCCTGGGGGGGGTGTGAGAGCGCTTAATGGGGGCCCTGGACTCCGCTTACCTAGTCCAGGTGCCACACATCAGGGAAAAAGTGGTGATTCCAGCTTCTGCCATTGGTGTGCTGTTCTGAGACTGATGTCAAGTGCTGCACAGCCAGACAAAGAGACAACTTTAATTAAACACATCGACTAGTAGTTCTGCAAATATGCAAAGATTCTGGATTCTCTAATGTAAGTAACATAATGGAGATGCATTAAAGAAGCTGTTAGTAAATGCTGATGGTGCATTTTACTGTTAGCGGGTTTTTGAGTCTTCAGCTGCTGTATGTAATGTCACTGTTTTGTAGCACAAAGGGGTATCACTTTATCAGGCATTCGTAATAGTTTAATGATGTTCGTTTTGGGACTTCACGCAGATACAGATCTCGCCCGTCCTCATCGTGTAGTTCCAGGCTAGGATGGTGTTTTGTTCACAAAGGGCCGGTTGTGATGAGAGCAGACTCTGCTTCAGCCGTGCCGTTTGAGGAACAGGGAGAACGAATGCTGAGGTGCACAAGGCCCAGGGTGTCTGCACTGTTCTGCTACCCTGTTTTCTGTTAAAGCCTCATTGCTGTGCCCTACAATTCCCGCTTAATTTTGGTCCTGTGCATTTGGCTTTAGTTTCTGTGTTGTATTAGCCATTCGGTTTCCTTTTTGACTCATCCCATTGTGTGCCCCCCTCCCCTTCCTCTCGCTTACCCTTCCCTGCCCAACTTGCTTCCCCTTCTTTATGGGGCCCCGTTGCCATGGCGACACCCGCAGCTCTCCCCAGACGTGCGGCGACTGAAGGAGCGCTGTGCCAAGACCAGGCGTGAGCTGGCCATGCGGCTGGGGGGCCGCGATGTCACACAGATCAAACAGAGTTACGATGCCAAGGTAGGCTGCCCCAGCAGTCCAGAAACAAAATAAACCAGGGCCAAAAAAAGTTCCAGCCTGAGAACTGTTCTCTAGCCGATCAGCTTTCTCTCACAGAACTGGGTCCTGCAGGGTTTTTCCAGTCTGTGCAATAAGGCCATGGTGATACATAAATAAGGCATAAATATCTGGAGGAATCACCCCGAGACATCTCCAAATGCTCCTAATTAATAAGCTGAATTCTTGGAGCAGTGTATTAAAAACCACTCTAACTTATTACTGTGGTATGAAATCTGCTCCGGCGGGTTCAGAAGCTCAGAGTGCTGGAGACGGCTGCATTAGGGTGTGGGAGCGGCCCGGAGCGTGTAATCTGTCCCGGAGAGATAAGTAACGTGGCGTTTGTCCCGCTGAAAAAGCCCTGCGCTGCGGCCTCGCATCGGCCAAATCCGTCTGCCTGACCTGAGGATAGAGGCGGCTTTCGCTCTCTTCCTGTCAATTGACTCACTTTCTGTTCCGCCGCCATCCGACCGACTGTAGGTGCAGCAGCTAATGAAAGCAGCCAGGAACGGTACCAAGGATGGACTGGAAAAGACCCGGCTGGCCATGATGCGCAAAGTCTCCTTTCTCCAGAAAAAGGAGAATTCAGGTGACTTGGGGAGGGGACGACGACACATTTTTCGCTCAAGTCTGGGTTGTTGACTTATGCTCTAAACTAATGGAGAAAACCTTTGGAAATGTACATGCAAAATGTTTACTTGTATCCATGCCTGTATTTCACTTGTTTATTTACAATAGTTGCAATATGCACTGCATAATATCAGTACGTATTATGTCTCAATACACATGTCGTGTGCCTAAAAATACATCTTGCGACAGTGTCAGTTCTGATTACGCCTGCAGGTTATATAGTTATTAAGGTCCTGACTTGTCGGTACCTGTCACAAGAGCAGGTGTAGAACCTGAAATGCTGTAGTTGCAGCTCTTTAAATGTGTAAAAGGTGAATGTCAGTGATTAGGAAAAAGCCTCCTATCAGCGATTTAATATGTGCAATGATTACCGTCTGACATGAGCTTTGTCAGTGAACGGCACATGATGAGATAATAACACATTTAACAGACATACTCTACATTTCTACATATTATGTGAATTAAGTTAAGGAGTGTAATATTAAAAAGGCAGAATTCATTACATTTTCATGTTTCTGTGGTTTTCCAAAAGAATGCCAGGAAGCATTGAGATTAGGAAGCATTCAGAATATTGTTTGTAATGCTTCATAATAGAAACATTATAATGAATTTCCTTAAGCTTAACACAATTTTTTTTTTGCTTAAAATAACTAGTTAATGCTTATCTGCAAAATATCTCAAAATATTTATGTGAAAATACAGGTTAATCGTCTGGTTAGTCTGACCCGTGGGTGGCTCATACACACGGTGTTGGTAGGTATAACTGGGTTCAACATGTGGTATTTTTACTAAAAATAAAGAGGTGACCTATATGTAATCATACAGTGTCCTGGGGGATTAGCCTTATTTAGCATTTGGCTGTGAAGGAGGGGCTGTTGTAGCCATTTCCATGGAGACGGCACGCATTCCAAAGTGGGGCATAAACCTGATCCTCCCATGTTCCTCTGCAGAAGACGTGGAGGATGACGCCGGATACCTGGATGTGATGGTGTCGGACCTGAAGCACCCGCCTGCGGAACTGGGCCCTATGCCAGAAGGACTTAGCAGCCAGCAGGTGTGCAAGCTGGGTCACATAACCAGCCAGGGTGACCAGCTGACCCCTCACTATTAAGTGTATGGGAAAATTCAGGTCACCATGACCTAGTCTTCAATAGCCACAAAAAAACAGGCCCAGATATTTTAACTACCTGGATAATCCTTAATCATAAGGTTGCTCAAAGTAGATCGAGTTGATTGCATCCATCTTTAAATGCACTGTTTTTAATGCTGAAATTTTATGCCTATGACATTATTTTCTGATTGTACATTTCTATCATTTATGTTTGTTAGCATATTATGAATCTTTTTATTAGTTTTTGTTGCAAATTGAGTATTATGAGCCAAAAAGCACTGTTAAACTGTCCATGAAGACTGATTCCACCTCTGCCTGTTTATTTAGGACTCCATTGGGTGTTGAGTCATGCCAAGGCCAAGAATTTGCATAAAATCAGAACTGTTGTTTCCTTAATTCTGTGTAATCATGCTTTGCTAATTCAACGTAATTAAAGTTGCTTCTTTTACATCTCAGGCACACCACATCTTATCAATTTGCTGTACGCCATTAAGTATCTCTCATACATCCTGGGGGGAGGGGGCGTCCCACAAAGGATAGCCCCATCAGCTAACTTGGTTTCATAATAATGGAGAGATCCAGCTAAATGTTTGTTGCATCCGACTCTTTGTCTATGAACGTTGTTTCCTGCTCAGGTCGTTAGACGGCATATCCTGGGCTCCATTGTCCAGAGCGAGCGAAGCTATCTTGAGTCCCTGAAGAGGATCCTGCAGGTGGGTGGCTGCCACTGGCGGAGGGTGATTTTTAGGATGGGGGGAGGCACTCCATGGACAAGATGTATTTCAACAGGGCAGCTCCTTGCACATGAATTCTGCTCTCCTTCATCAGAGGACTCCTTTAGAATGCAGTCAGCATTAGCTGCAGTGTCTGCCATGTTCCTTTAAAGCCTCTAGCTCAGCTTGAACACACACAGCTTAGTTAGCAAGCTAAATAACTAGTCGCCTAAAAATTACTCAACTTGAAAAGTAAGCAAACAAAAAACTAGAAACTCAATAACAATGACTATATTTACAATATTTACAAATGCAGATGGCTAAAGATGACATGTAACACAATAAATTGTCACTCCGGATTTCAGCAAAATGCTTCTGTGTTCCTGTATGCAACAGAATGGATGAATGCTGCAGGCCAACACTGCAGACAGCATGTGAAAGTTGTGAGCATTAATTTTATTGGTAGTTTATCCTGTCTTGTGCAGAGAAGCCTGGCTTCCAGGCAGGTCTAAAATATCTGACTGCAGGTCTATCTGTCCAGTCAGTGTTACCTAAGCAAAAACTATATATGATGCTCTCATAGACTCCCAGTGACGGCGACCGGGCAGATTCCAAATATATGTGATTGGAGCATATTCGCCATTAAGCTTTAGTCTATTCTCCATAGATGAAGCATTCAAGCATACAACACTCTTCCATAGACTTCCAGTGAAGCACTGCATCAGTGGGCATCTATGGGCTGTACTGCTGCAGGTTTCAAAGGGAAAATTAATGTACAAGTTGTTGAAATGCAGCTTTCGTGAAACGTTGAACTGTGGTTCAATTAGAAAGACAGATTATGCTTTTAATCTCAAATAAAATGAATTTACATTGATGTATTGACTAATTCAGTTATTTATGGCATTTTTATGGGGAAGCAGGGGTTCCCGTGTAGTCTTAGAGAAACCTCTTATGGTGACAGGGGACCAGTACCTGCCCTTTATCCATACATCCCTCCATCCATCCATCCATCCATCCATCCCTGCTACCCATCCATCCATCTATCCAGACACCCATCTACCCATCCATCCATCCATCCATCCAGACACCCATCTACCCATCCATCCATCCAGACACCCATCTACCCATCCATCCATCCATCCATCCATCCAGACACCCATCTACCCACCCATCCATCCATCCAGACGGTGATATTTTGTCAAGGGGCCTAGAATTTCTAGGTGCACCAGTTTGTCAAACTGCAGGAAGAGATACATGAACAGGGAGAGCGTGCAAAGTGCATAAACACAGAGCTGAGTGCAGGGATTCAGCCAATATCACTGGAGTATGAAGCTACAATGCTATCCACTCAGCTCATGTCTGTTTGCAACAGGCCTCTTTCCATAAATCTATGTGAAAGGCTGTATATTTTACAGGCGAAACACCCTGAAGCTTTTGTAGAGAGGATACAGGCCAGAAACAGGGCAGCAGCCCCTCTGGTTAGACTCAGCGGTGAATTCTACAAAGTTGTATTTTGCCTGAATCGCTCACCCACTGCTATGGGGTCAATGCCTGATCCTCCTCTTCCATTGTTGCTCCACACAGGAGTACCAGAAGCCTTTGGTGGAGGCCGAGCCCCGCATCCTGAGCCTCAGGAAGATCCGGCCCATTTTCTACCGGCTGCGGGAGATCTGCCAGTGCCACTCCATGTTCCAGATCGCACTGGCCTCACGCGTGGCTGAATGGGACCACAGCGAGATGATCGGTGACCTCTTCGTAGCCTCGGTGAGACTCGAGGGACACCGACGTCAAACACATTTTGTGGAAATCTGATGGTTTTTGGCGATGATGTCACTTTGTTTTGTGATACACTGACATTCTTGCCACGCAGTCTGTGTATGTGGGTGTTTATTAGGAGTAAGCCAGGTGATCTTTTGTTTGTATTAAATAGTGAGACAGAGATTATTTTCCTAAGTAATGATACATTTCTTTATGTTGAATTCCTCCTGAGAGCAAAACACGTTCTCTTTCCTGACCCTTTTATTTAGCTTTTATACAGATTTAGTTGCTGTTTACACTATTAAAAATGAGCATCCATAACTCAGCTTTTACATTGCATTTCACTGAGGATCTCTGGTATAACTAAGAGTAAGAAGCCTTCTGATTGGTTTACTTAGAAGAGAGACACAATCATAATTGGCTTCCCATAGAAAGTAGTTTTGGATTGCAATGAATATTTTTCAAGAGTTAGCTGTTTAATTTCAATTCATTGATTTGACTTACCTCTGGGAAGGTGTTGCCATCTACATGGCTAATATTTCAATGTTTTAGATACACTGAAATTAACTTCAATGCGCCTGCACACTTCATCATGCCAGCCGGTTTTGTCTTTCCAGTTTTCCAAGTCGATGGTGCTCGACGTGTACAGTGATTACGTCAATAACTTCACCAACGCCATGGCCCTTATTAAAAAAGCCTGCATATCCAAACCGGCTTTTCTGGAGTTTCTCAAGGTGATTGACCACTTTCCTTCCCCTTTCCCAAGCATCCATTTTCTCTCTGAAGGGGCTGCAATTTCTATCTGAGGGGGCTACACTATGTGCACAAAAGTATTGGGACACCTGGTCAATATACCCACAGGAACTTTTATGACATCCCAATCTGAATCCATAGACATCAATATGGAGTTGGTCCCTCCTTTGCAGCTATAACAGCTGCCACTCTTCTGGGAAGGCTTTCCATAAGATTTTTGAGTGTGTCTGTGGGAATTTTTGCCAGAAGAACATTTCTGAGGTCAGGCACTGATGTTAGACGTGAAGGCCTGGCTTGCAATCTCCATTCTAGTTAATTCCAAAGGTGTTTGATGGGGTTGAGGTCAGGGCTCTGTGCAGGCCAGTCAAGTTCTTCCACACCAGACTCACCCAGCCATGTCTTTATGGACCTTGCTTTGAGCACTGGGGCACAGTCAGGCAGGTAACGTTCTCCTGGCATCCGCCAAACCCAGGCTTATCCATGAGACTGCCAGTGTGATTCGTCACTCCACAGAACACATTTACACTGCTCCAGAGTTCAGTAGCAGTGTGCTTTACACATTTCCACTACTCCAGAGATCAGTAGCAGTGTGCTTTACTCCACTCCATCCAACGCTTGACATTGCAATTGGTGATGTGAAGCTTGCATGCAGCTGCTTGATTTTACAGTATACAGCCGTGCCAATGGGTCTGAATGGAACACCCAACTTCAGTGATTGACAGGTGTGTCCCAATAGTTTTGTCCATATAATTTACCTTCTGACCAGAGAGCTGAAGAGGTAATTTTGTCAGTCATGGCTTTTTTGGTGAATTGATATGAATGAGTGAATAAAATAATTACTGTTGTTGAATGTCTTTTCACACGTTATAGTAAAAGACGCAGAAGCTATTGTTTTATATGGGGCTACAACAATAGTATCCATTTTTTTCTAGATAAATACAAATCAAAACATTGCTGATTTTGGCCACATCAGCAAGGTAGCAACCAAGGAGATGGAAGCCAGGAATTAAGTTTCTCTTCATGGCCATGATTCATTAGTCATGATAATTCTCACATTACACCTTCTTGCTTAGCCAACCACTGTCCTCGGTAATGTCCAATTTTTTACCAGTTCATGCAGTCTGTTCTTAGTTCTTTTCTAGCTGAAATCCCATGTTGAACATCAGGTAAATGCTCACTCAAGCGTATCCTGTTGCTTTCTGAGCCCAGAAGAAGCAGGCCTCCAGTGCAGATAGGATCACCCTCTACGGCCTGATGGTGAAGCCCATCCAGCGTTTCCCCCAGTTCATCCTCCTGCTGCAGGTCAGAGCCTGAAGGCTGTGCTCTCGGGACTGTTTTGTCCTGCCTGGTATCCTGTTTTATGGAGGGGCAAAAGCGTATCTTAGGACACATGTACATAGGCAGTGTTCAACAAAACTTGGGGAGATTTCTGTGTTTTTTTCAAATTTTATTGGCTAAATCATGTGATTCATTCTGTATTCAGTGCAGTATCTTCTAAAGTAATTTGTGTGTGGGTGACCAGAAGGCCGCTGGTTCAAATCCCATGGTTGGCAGAATGATCATATCATTGTGGGGTCCTTCAGCAAGACCTTTAACCCCAAAAACTGCTGCAGGAGCGCCAGATAAATGGCTGACCCTGCTCTCTGATCTCCAGCTTCACTCTCACGATGGAATATGAGAAGATTACATTTTGTTGGATTTTATTTCATCTGCAGCAACAGTAAAAGAATTATTTTCTATTAAACCTCTTAGCAGTATAAAAGGTATTCAAAAATGAGAGCTAAGTCACTTGTCTGAAATCTAAATTAATTGAGATTTAACATATATTACTTTTTAGAGGTAAACATGCCAGTGTAGATTAGAAGAAGAAGCAGGTGCAGTGATCTCACAAATCTGAGATCCTTGGAGTCGAGAATGTAAGTAATACTTATCTGAAAGTGCTTTCCAGTGTGGTCGTTGTGGACTTGCAGACAGTCCCCATTTTTGCTACTACTGGGAGCTGGCAGAGAGCAGAGATGTGGACTGTCTGGCCGGGAGCTGGGAGGGAGCAGAAATGTGGACGGTCTGGCCGGGAGCTGGGAGGGAGCAGAAATGTGGACTGTCTGGCCGGGAGCTGGGAGGGAGCAGAAATGTGGACTGTCTGGCCGGGAGCTGGGAGGGAGCAGAAATGTGGACGGTCTGGCCGGGAGCTGGGAGGGAGCAAATTTGTGGACCGTCTGCGGGTTTCCGAGGACCGAATTGGGAAGGACTGCTTTAAGGAGATCTATACTTTACATTTGACTGAAGCACCTCTGAGACATTCAGCGATGATGGCATTTTAACCAGGCATTTCCACTTTGTGATTTATGCAGAAGAAATGAATATAAAACTGAACTGTCACTGCAGTTTCTCTATCCTGAGAAGGTTGTGTACTAGCTATACAGATATAATAAAATGTTCTGGTTTGTATGGACATCATCAGAATTAACATATTTTCACTTGATCTTGGTTGCAAATACATTGGTGTACCAAAGCTGTTGAAAATGCATAAGAAATTCTTTTGGGATCAGAAGCTCATTAAGTTCCAATAGTCGTAGTTCGTTCCATAAAATGCATGTCATGAGGTCAAATCCTTACTTATCACTTTAGCCAAACCTTTTTCTAAACATGGGGAAATCAAGTTATGCATACACCAAAATCCAGAAGTTTGCATTGGAATTACCCATAAATATGCGGCAAGAGGAACTGAAAGTCATTGCGAAAGAAATATATGTCATACTGGCAAAGCTCTCATCAGGCATTTGTTGGCACTAAAGAATCTTTTAGTGGTTAAAACTTTTACTATTTAAACTTGCTGTATAAAAGCTTCTTAGAATCTACATGCTGGCCTCTAGGTGGCAGTTGTGAAAATTAATTGAATTTAATTATTAAAAAGTAAAAAAAAAAAAAAACATTGTTGTAGATAAGCTCGCTAGATGTGTCCATGCTTCTTAAGTCGTAATATGTCAGCACATAATGAAAATGTTACTTGCTTTATAACGGACACTCCCGAGAAAATCTGTCTTATTTAATAACACTGGAGTGTTTACCAGAGGCTCTTGTGCATTGCTCTCACCCAGGACATGCTGAAGAACACTCCGAAAGGCCACCCTGACCGGCTGCCCCTGCAGCTGGCCCTGACTGAGCTGGAGACGCTGGCCGAGAAGCTGAACGAGCAGAAGCGGGTGGCTGATCAGGTGTCCGAGATCCAGCAGCTGGCCCGCAGTGTCAGTGACCGGAACCTCGGCAAGGTCCGTGTGCCGCGCTCGCCGGCGCATCCAGCAAAAGCACGCTGACCAAGAGTCTGTGACCAAATGTGTGCAGGTGCACAGACAAAGAGGTGTCAACTTGAGGAGACAAACTCACACATACAGCACTCACAGGAAGTCGCGGGACGGTTGCTTTATTCTGTAATAATAGTTACTGGTTTCATAACAAAAGTCCATTGATAAGCAGCATTTAACACATCAGCACATATTTTCCACTAATACATTTTCTTTTTATTAAGCATCATAATTTTTTGACTGACTCATTCAGTTCTGTTCTTGCCATTCTGCTGTTAATTACAGTCGTAGTCACTGGCTCCCATAGGGATACTGAACACATCTTTGGTGTTTTATGTTACTGCAAAGGTGTCAGTAATTAAAAAGCACCCAGTGAGACTGCTAGTCAATGAATTTTTCAGAACACTCTTTTAGAATTATAATTTGGGTTTAATTTATTGCTACTTGAAATGAATGTTTTATGTTAAAGCTTCCAGTTATTTCTAACGTAATATATATTTTATCCAAACAAAGAATAAAGTGATGATTTTGTTATAAAACCAATAAATTTGCAGTATTATTACTGAATTAAACAAACGTCCCAAGACTTTCTGTGAGCTCTGTACTACCCACAGATATGGTGACAATAAAGACACGGCAATAGAGCCAAAGTCACACAGAAAGATGTGTGTCTGTGTGTGTGGGTTGATAGGAAGACATACTTAGATGCACTCATTGATAAATACTTACAGTGCTGCATAATGACAGATAGTGAATCATCAATCACTAATAGTCTCACAGCCTCAGATTTCTAATGAGGTTAAACAATGCATTCCCTAATGTGTTCTTAAAGTCTACTTTTGACAGTATCCCAGGACATGTTCAAGAGCTAAATAAGCATTTCTGGCTTTGAAGTTATTCTTTGTTTCTAAACACGAGGTTCTCTGTTTTGAGCAGTATGTAGCCTTGTGGGTGGTCGACTGGGGAGCTTAATGCTCTTTGAAGCTTCCCTTTTTAAAATATCTTATAGTGATTTGTGTTCCTCCATGTCTCAGGATGTCGAAACTAAGTTTACTTTCAGTTTCAAAGTAGTTTGTGATTGAGCAAAGGGCAGCAGGCAGCGTTTTTCAAAAATTCGACAGATTTATTTTTCCTGCCTGTGCCTCCAGTGGCCTCTAGTGGGCAGTCTAATTACATAAAAAAACATTAGGTTGCTTTCAGTAGGTAGCGCTTTAAACAATGTGACTGACAACACAGGATAATCCCACCCAGGGTCTGAAGCCTCATTCATGCTGTTGCTATTTTTAAAGAGCAGTTCAGTTAAACATCTTTTTTTTAACCTGTAATATAGTTTTTTAAATAATAATAATATATATACATATGTCAATATCACATCAATAATGCCTTGACTTCTCACAAAGCCTTATACCACAGAACTTCCATTTACGTATGTCAGATATTGCATTTGCTTGTGTAACTGTCACATGATTTCCTGTTCTGCCCGTAGCTGCTGAACTCGGACCAGCGGCAGCTGATCCTCTGTGAGACGCTCATCGAGACCGTGTACGGGGAAAAGGGGCAGGTCCTCAAATCCAAGGAGCGCAAGGTCTTCCTCCTGAACGACACGCTCATCTGCGCCAACATCAACATCAAGTGAGCGCCCACAAGTTGGCCAGCGGCCACCTTCGGTTTCCCAGACGACCGTGATCAAACGTGTTCCCCGGCACACTAACAGCAATACACCAGCCCTCCTTTCGAGTTATTTGATTATTTGCACAGGAGTTACACAGCAGTAAGAGTTCTGTTCCTCATTCAATGGTTGCCTGCTCATTTCACTGTCACTATCATCATCATCATCATCATCATCAGTCACTTCTGAAAATTCTGCTGTTTCCTCTTTGTACCCCTTCACCAGTAATAGGTTTGACAGTAACATTGCTCACATCACTGATGAACTCAGGTAAAGTTTTTTTTTCGTCTGCCCTAAACGATTTGTCAGCTGCTTTTTTGCTCACAGTGTGAAAAAAATTATCATTCTGAGTTTCTCGGAGCTCAAAAGATCTCCACGATTTGGGCTTCGCATCCACACCTCAGTCTTAAAGGGCCGATACCAAGTGCTGATTGTGCGTGATTACCGCAAATCCATGAATAGCAATGTGGACGCGTCGTTGAAGCAACAGGGATGTTCGGGTGCTTATGAATAACGCTGATCATAAATGTTCTAATTTCCTGAACCGGGCCTTTTTTCGATGATTATCCAAAGTGCTGTTTGTAATCTTTGTCGCTCTGAGATCTTTAATTAAAGCAGACATTGACAGTCACCGTCTTCAAACGCTGTCAGAATGCAGGTTTTAATTTCACCTCGCCTCCTAATTGTGTGATTGAAATCATCATTTGTTCGTAAAGCTTCTCCCCTGATATTCATGAAATCAGCCGCAAAGTCTGCCACCCTGACCTTCTGACCCAGAATCAGTGAGGACCAGATAGCAAACATGTGTTTTCACCATCAGGGGTCCTTCTGACATCAGCAGTCTGGTTCCGGTGGGTCCGAAGTACACGGTGAAGTGGAGCGCCCCCCTCCTGCAGGTGAAGGTGGTGGAAGTCGGCCAGGACGCGTCGGAGACCCAAGAGACCCTCTTCCAGCACAGCGGGACCAAGAGGGCCAGCAGCACCAACATCTCAGGTGAGCAAGTGGAGGTCACCAAGCCTTCGGGTGCTCTCATTTTTGCTATTTTGTAGCCCTAAAATCATCAAAACTCAAGTAGAAATAAAAGTTAAAAAATAAACGCTTTTCCTGCCCCTATACGGAATGTGCTTTACAACTGGTTCATTTATCGACCTCTGAGCTCTTGATGTATAAGAAAGAGGAAACTGCAGCGATTTAGGCTGTGATTTTAAACACTGAGGCGTGATCACAATCTCATTTCATGCTTTGATAAACCATATGTTTGTTTAGAGTGTTGCCTTCTGTCTGGAGAGATGGATTAGATTACATTTAATTAGGAGGTCTGAATCTCGCGGTCGGTGTGCGCGCTTTGTGAACCGGAATGTATTTGTTCTTTAACTCTGGGGCAACCCTGTGCTTGGTGCTGCGAGTCTCCACGCCGGCGAGGATCTCGCTGAAGTATTGACGATGCGTTTCTAGCTGGTCTTGCAGTGGATTTGGCAGAAGCAAGTAAAATTTGCGGGTCTGAGAGCTGCCTGCTTAGGGATGTACGCTTGGCGGCGTGTCAGAATTGGTTGCTTTAATTGCACTCAGTCACAGCAAGCTGCCTTCAGGCTGTAAAGTGAGGGAGCCAGCCGTCGCCAACCCCCCCCCCCCCCAAAACCACTGTCACCACTGCCTCCACCACCACTGTACCTCCCACCTCAGCTTAAATGGGCTCATTTTTCTTCTCCAGCAATCCCAACTTATTGACGGAATATCTCGTCCCCCTGGGAACTCCCATGATCCTTCTTCTCCCATTGTCCCAAATCCAAGGCAAAAATCAAAGAATTAAGGACTCTGTGCTCCCATAGCTGTGTGCCAGGGAATCGTGGCAAAGTAGTATAGTACATTCAACTGTGGGTAATTGTGAGTCCTGCTCCAAGAACTTGTTGCAATCAAGGAAATGTGGTAGGTTCGTATGATTATTATTATTAGGCAATGGTCGGTTTGTTGCTTTCCATCCATCCATCCATCCATCCATCCATCCATCCATCCACCCAGCCAGCACAGGGCCATGGGGAGCTTGCAGTTATCCCAGCAGATACAGGGCACAACGCTGAATTAGATACAGATGACTTGTTGCTTTGTGTCACTGTTTATTCCTGACTGTGGTATCTGACTTCATAAGGCAGGTGGGCTGGCACTTACACTTGTGACTGAGCTGAAGCTCCTGCCCACCATGGATCAAACCTACTGCAGATTCTGTCATCATGTAAGGATTAGGGTGGAGAACAACTTACTTGAGCACCCTTCTGCTGACACTTAATGTGTAAATGATATAGCGATGCATTACAACCAGTGGTGGGCAGGGCCTTGCTAACTGCTAATTAGCAAAGCTAACATTTTCATTAAGGGCTTAGTGTTTGCGCTAATATTGAAAACCGTTACGGACCGATTAGCTTCCACTAAATTTAGTTCCACTAATGTTAGCTTGCTAGGATTTTTTTTACAGGTAAAGTGAATAAAGTTTAATACATACTTGTTCCTGATTGATGTGAGTGTATCTGCAACAGCCTATCTTGCACACTGCTGGCTGAATATGTGTAAATGCAAGACATGAGTGGTCGATTACTTGTCGGATTTAGCATAATCTGGGCTAAATGTAAGTGAATGAAGATAAAGTCAATTCGGGTACCCTGAACTAAGTGGAGAGCAGGGGCCAGCATTACAAAGCTGGATTTCTTGCTTAGTTGGGTAACCTATCGGATTCCAGGTACTGTAGTTTAAATGGGCTTTGTCTTCGGTCACTTACATGTACCCAGACTGATTGAAAGGTTTCAGAGCCAAAAACCTAACCGAAGCCAAATTCATATGAATTCATCTAAATAAAAGTAGTTAGTGGTTATTGTCAGCTTCCACTATATTTTTTAGTGGTTTATCAGTTTAGGGTTCTCTAATTTGACTTTGCAGTTAGCAGATTAGTGGCTCTTAAGTATCGAAACGTTGTGGTTGATGTGCCCACCACTGATTACAACACACCCATGTAAAGATGTAAAGCACCTTGGGGCAACTCTGCTGCGGAGGGCGCTATATAAAAATAATCTGAATTAAGTTAATGCACAGGGGACAGATTGCAGAAGCCAAACAGCATCCTCAGGGTAGCAGGGTTTGGCTGAGCTTTAGGCTGTGGCTGGCACCAGTCCAACTCTGTTTATAGTGAGGGCTGAATTGGGACAATCAGTGTGGATCCATGCCTATATTTGGCAGGTTGTGGGTTCAAATCCAATGGCCTGCAGAGCAATCATATCACTGTTTAAATGGTCAAGGCTTATTGGATATCATGACGATGCCTGCTGTTGCCCACTTGTTTCACCAGGGTTTATGTGACTAAGCGAGCCGGCCTAAAGTTCTCATCTGTAAATGAGGCGTCGCTGTGTCTTTCGATTGTACAATGCAGAGGACTAAGGCAGCGACCGTGCTGAGCGAAACAAAGCTATTGATTGTCTGCAAAGGCGAAACTCAGGAGTGAGAGCCTGCATTAGAACTGTGATTCTAATCGATTGAGCGTTTTGTGTTTAATGAGACCCGTGTGCCTTTCTTGCTAGGCAATGGGCCATTCTGATTCAAAGTGGCCACAATGTTTACTTATTGGATTTAGGTTCTGTGGCTGAACAAACAATAGGGATAAATAAATCACACATCACCCGGCACAGATAATAGGACAAAGTATTGAGGGTTTGACAGAGTACAGCTCGAGCCGTGACAGCTGTTGGTGATGCTGACATACTCCCAAGCTTAATGCAATCATACATTCACAGATTTCTATTATTTTGCAGGTGTTTATTAGCACATTGGAGTCCGACATCATGATGCAGCGTGCCTGTTTAGATAATGAATTGGAGGTTGGAGGTGAGATGAAAAGGGTGAATCTTAACATCTTTTAGTTGATGATGTGGCTTTCTGTTCCAGGAAAGGTCTTCCTTGGACCACCTCGACTCTTCCAGGAGCTGCAGGAGTTAGAGCATGACCTCTCCGTGGTGGAGGAGATCACACTGCTTGTGGGAACATTGCAAGGAGCGTACCAGGTACATCCGGCCATTTCCAGTCTACTGTACATTTAGCTTATGAATGTGGCTCCTATTGTTTGACATGTCATTTCTTTATAATTCTTTGAAATTCAGAGAAATACAGTCATACACATAAAAAGAAGGTTTCGGAAAGCAAATAATTATCCCCCTCTTCCGCGGGAACATCCTACTTCCTGTCTCAGACATATAATTCAGTATTATGATTTGAAGTTAACGTTACACTTTTTGGTAAGAACTATTATTATAACTAGACTAATTATTATATCTGTGTTTATTAAACATTTTACTTTTGTTTTAAACATACACACAGCAAATTGAGGCGTAACGTGAAGAAAACCATTGTTCTTTCTGGTAGTGTCTGGTGGATACCATCATTTAACTGATATGTGGGATATGGAATGTTTGGATAATTTTATTCTCAGTATCAAAATGGAATTACTTAGTCACGTGCCAAGCACAGTTTTGAGACGTGTAATCTGGAGCGATTTTTTTGAAAAGCCCAGGGACATGACGGATAGATGATATCAGCGACGGATCTGGCTCAGCAGTTTGCAGGTCCTAAGGGTAGGCTGCATGTGTAACTGTACCATGACACTATGCATTATTTAGGGTGTGTTCAAAGCAGCCTGAGATTGGCTTGAGACGATAGGAAACATAAAGGATTAAGGAACTGCTGTTGTACCATTATGTAGCTAATTAACCATAAACACGTAATTCGTGTTTGGAAATGGTTACCGATGTAAGCAATAAAAAACGCTCTTTATGTGGGCACCAGCATTGGCGGTGCAATAATTTCCTATAACTGCCTTCAACTGCTACATATGCAGTTATCCAGAGAATATTTGTCTTTCCTTTTATGCATCAGACTGGAGCCTGACATGCTCATTTTCATACACAAACATACTGTCTGCAGATCCTGAATATGGGAGGAGGGCAAGACTGGGGTGTCTGAATCTTTCACACCTCTCCGTTTGTAGAACCTGAATACGATGGTGGGGCAGGACTGGGGTGTCTGAATCTTTCACACCTCTCCGTTTGTAGAACCTGAATACGACGGTGGGGCAGGACTGGTGTCTTGCTCTCCAGAGGCTCATCCGCATGAAGGAGGATGAGATCCAGAGCGCCAACAAGTGCCGCCTTCGTCTGCTGGTCCCAGGGAAACCAGACAAGTAGGTGTGAAGTTCGGGGTGTGGCCGAGTACAGGTAGAGTTTTAAGGGGTAGAGATGTCCCACAGAATCTGCAATATGCAATGGAAAGTGGCGTTACAGTGTTAATTTAAATGCAGATCTGGATAGCCATTATTCTGAATAGCAGAATCATATTTTGAATAGACCATTCAGTAGAAACCATTCAGGACTATTTTCAGCTGCCATTTACCGAGCCTGGATGCCGAATGATTCTCATGATGACTCCTCACGCCTGACTGTGCTGAAATTTACATGCTTCCGATAAACATGTAATAATTAGTGTAAAATAATAAACTCCATTAGTTCCACCAGCCGCAGGGCTGGGTGAAATCACAAAAATTCAGCCTTTCAGGAGATTTCCATGCTACATTTTGACCAATCATTTGCAATTTAAGCTGCCGGCAGGTCGCGAGCTGCTTTGTTCATCCTCAAAGTCTGCAATGATTCTTTTGGTATGGAGTTCATGTATCTTAAGAAAAGACAAAATTGTATCCAAGTACCGAATATTTCTGAACTGTGACACAAACTGAAGTTATTGCATACGGACGGACTTGGCATGCAGGTCTGTCAGTTAAAGCACACCTCTGATACAGAGATGGGTAAGTGGAGCAGATTATTATTGGTTATTGCTTTAGTAGCACAGCTTGATGCTCATTGGCAATAATTGACAGGTCCTCTAGCTCACATCAACTCTTCTTACTTGGCCGTGTGTTATGAAGCAGCAGGAGGTGGAAAGTTCAAGGCCAAAAAGTACAAATCCAGATCAAGGTTTTGTTTCACCCATCCAGCTGAGTATGAAGCGTCACAGTCACAGAGGACTCAACCGATTGGTTGAAACAAAACCTTAGTCTGTATTTGTACTTTCTGGACCTGAACTTTCCACCTCTGGGCAGAAGATATTATGGAATTTTAACCAAAAGGTTGCCGGTCATCTTTGGATCTTTCTAGTTGTACTCTAATCCAAGGTCTTCCGGGGTCCAAAACCTTCAGCAAGATAACTGGCGCATATCTGGGTTTACATCAGCTTATACTGGTGAACCTTCCCATGATTCTCCTGCCTGCAGATTTCCCGGCAAATTCCATTTTTCGGCTGCTGCATTTGTGTGCCCGCATTAGGCGTGATTGCATGCTTTATTTCACTCTGCAGTGGCAGAGGGCCTAAGTAAAGCACTCAGGGTAGAGCGACGTGCAAGCGAGAGCAGGGCTTAAGCACAAACTAAAGCCGTGTGGCCGATCATCACACCGACACTGGAAGGGGGAGCAGGTGGAGTGGCAGGTGGCCAGGTCCCCGGGGGGTGGGGGGGTGGGGTGGCAGGTGACATAGTTAGCGGATGGCGCTCTTGCCGTGGGTACACAAGGAGCCCGTTACAAGGAACAGCTTGTAAATGGCTCCATTTCTGGAATATTCTGCCTCTGGGGCGGCAGAACGTCAACCATGCAAATGTCATGCGTCACCGGTTTTGGGGAAACGCGAAATGTTTTTGAACGTACAAAAAAGTTAACACATCAGCTAGCTTTTCGGGCTTCAGTTACACCGTGATTCATGATTTAGCATGAAAATACAGCAAATAAAGAAAATGTGTATATATATATATA
>JAODJW010000106.1:2620963-2633170 GCA_026777045.1 Hyperopisus bebe | reverse complement strand
TGTATATATATATATAGTGATATATTTTACTGGAGCTTCTCAGATCAAGTAGTGCAGGGGTCATCTTGACATTTAAACGTTACATTGCTTGCTCCAATCACCTTGCTTTTTAAAGACCCATGTTAAAATGTCAGAACTACAACAAAAGGACAAGTGGACCTACAAGTCCAGGAAGAGGTCATTATGGGATTGGTTCATCACAAAATAAGGTCTCAGAGATGATGGCAGCCTGATTGGCTGTTAGCCCTGATAGGGACTCTTCCCTATCACTCATCAATCACTCAGCGCTCAAGGATTATAAATAACCTGATGCTTAACCGTAACATCGCTCATGTCAGTCGCTGCAATTCTTATTTTGGTGTAACTCAATTGAGGGTAAGATCATTAAATCATAATCAGAATGATTTCAAATTTTATAGGAAATATTTTATTTTTTGTCGTTTTAACATCCTTATTTTATAACCAGACAGTGGTGCCTTATTTTCATGGAAATTCAAAATCAGTATGGAAACATTATAATGTCTGTGTAGTACATTTGTATTCCCATCTAGTACTAAGATTAGCTTCCCATTTCTCATTGTGAGACCCATAACCATTCTGCTTAGGTTTAGGTTGAATCCATAAGTAATAAAGTCAGCGGCAGCTCGTATATGTCAGGAGTAGTAGGACATTGTGCGGCACTATCAAGAAAGCTCAGCACTCTGTCTCTGCCAACAATGCTATTGTGAATATACCAGCTTCAGCAACCTTGTTTCTTCTCCTTGTGCTCATTGCCAAAATTCTCTTGTAATTTTCTTGGTAATTAATGACCATTTAAGAACTGTTTGTCATTTTACTCTTTGGGTGAAATTTTGGGCAGTTTGTTTCTTGAAGAACTTGGGCCAGAATTGTTAGAACCATCTGCAGCCTTGGTTCACATCCATTAATTCCTTTAATCCATGTCTCTAATCTCTTACCACATGTTCCTTTTCCCCAAAATGTGAACATTCTTTCACCCTTGCTGACTACACAATGGCCTGTGCTTCTGTTTTCCACCGAAGGTCAGGACATCCCGTCAGATTCATGGTGGTCTTCAACACTCCCAACCCTCTCAGCAAGATCTCCTGGGTGAATCGTCTGCATCTGGCCAAGGTTGCCCAGCGTGAGTGCTTCCTTAAAATTGGGCTTCACTAGGGGTAACCTCTACCTGAAAATCTTAGGTCTCCATTGCTACATTGGAAGATCTGGTGACTCGACCTGCAAGCTTCCCTCTGGGATGGCCACTGTCTACGACGGTTATTCCACATGCATCTCTGTTCATTTCCTGATGAGCTGCTGCGGCTCACAATGCAGCATTCAAGAGAACAATGTGTAGCACATTGCTAATCAGCGCTTCCTGGTGGCGTGAAGCCGGTTGGCAGTTTGGCGGCTCAAAGACGGCCACTGCACTCTGTGTAAGCAGAACAAGTTCAGCTTGATTATTAGCAAAGGTGGTCCAGGTGTGCAGAGGAGTTGAATGACTCCATTATTTTTGTCAGTCACTTGCTGATTATGGAAGGTCCAGACTCAGCTATGGCCATGCATCCTGCCATCATCTAAGCTAATCCTTACATCTTACTGGCAGAGGTGTTTTACTGTACCTTTGAACATTTCTGCACCGTGTTCAGGTCTTTGGTGGCAGGGGGATTTGGTTCATTAAAGAGACACAATAAAGCATGAGGAATGACAGAATAAGGCATGCTACCTTCCACAGATGATGACTGAGAAGCTCATTCTAATTAAATTGAGGGCCGGCTTGAGTTATGTCAGCAGCCTCTGTGTAAGTCAGATATTTTAGCCGTTATAGACACCTGAATCGAGCACTGGTGACAGAAATGAAATAAGTCTCAGAGTTTCAGCTCAAAAGGGAACAAAAGGTGCAGGAATGTGGTGTCACGTGTGCTGTGTTTTAATAAAGGCATGATAAAAGTTTTTTGCATAAATTGAAAAAGTTTCAGTGTGGGGTTCGAAGTTGCCTAATGTGCTCACTAAAATATGATTTTCATACAGAAAGCAATAATGACCCACCCATCTTTCAATCACTTATCCAACACCGTGTTACGGAGAACCTGGAATCTGTCCCAAGCAGCATGTAGCACAAGGGAGAGAGACATTTTGGATGCCTGCATGGGGCGTACACATGCACAAGCACATACGGCGTGCTTTTAACTATGGGAGGAAAGCTGTGTAACATGCAGAAATACCTGCATGCACTGGGGCGTGTGAAATTTGAACCCTGCCCTTGCAGGTGTGAGTTAGTGCAGGGTTACCCGCTATGCCACCACAAGTTACAGCATGACAAAATTTGTTACATTGTCAATGTAAAACTAATAAAATGAAGATACTAGTTTCCACAGATAATATAATAAAAATGACAAAGTACTAATTTGCGATGCACTAAACATTGCTACTTGGCTACTTTCATTAAGGCAATTGTGCGTAAATAAAATAATCCATTCCAAATATGAACACACAGCAACACAATACAAATGAAGAAACAACTGAGAGAATCTAGTCAAATTTGCAATGTTAGTTTCACAATATTAGCACATTCCTGAGCATGTCGATGGGATTGCAGTAACAAACTGTAACCAGAAGGAGATGGAAAAACCTGGTCTATCCAGGGTCAGGCAAAGGTTTCTTATGACCGCAGAAGTATCTCTTTTAGGTTCCTCAGTGAACCTAGAGAAAGCAGCCTATTCATGGGTGGTGGAACTTATGTCAACATAGGGGGAGATAATCTCGACCTCTGTGCTTGATATATATTCAAATACATTTAGTAAATGGATAAAAAAATTGAATATTGAAATCATCTGATCCTTTTATGCTAAGATCTGGGGTTGTTATAAAATTGAGGGAAATGTTCCATTGAGGTACTTCGTCTCTCACCGGAATGACAGGAGGAAAAACTAAGCGACTAAACAAAATAAGGCTAGAGCATGAGTTGGGAGTTGTGGCGGTTCCATTATTCGCATCAATTCCATTGGATAAAAATGGGCTGTGAATTGTTCCTTCTTCAGGAGAGGAGAACTCGCCAGGCTGGGTCTGTGCAGAGGATGATGGGAAGACAAAGACCCCTTTTTGTTGCCCGCTGCTTGCCTGTCGTGTGAGTGTTTTCACCACAAAGGCCCAGGATCAGAAGGTGAGTATGTGGGGTGGTCTGAGTATGGGCAATACTGTTTTTTAATTGTGTTTTGAAATTGTCATAAGTATAATTGCATGTTTTGGATTCTTCTACAATTCCCCGTAAATATTTTGGTAACATCTAGGCTAGGGATGTCTTTAAGGCACCAAAGGCTCATGGGAAGCCGAGGATGATAGAAAGAGTTTGCAAATGCAACAGGAGGCTTGAATGTATCAATCAACAGGAACCACTGCGCTGTTTTACAAAAGACGGCTATGATATTATCTGGTGAGGAGGGCAAACATTTCAGTGAAATTCCCTTTTAATGGTTCAGTGAGCTGAAGGTAAATGTGTAATTATCTGCTCAATGAACAGCAAAAAATACAGTTGTTTATCTTGTGCATTGAGATCGCGGACATTGCAATCATTTTTTTGTTTTTTTGACTAAGTGTCGGGAAAGTTTTGTTGCTAAAATGCGAAGAACAGGTTGTATGTGTCCTCT
The DNA here is from genome assembly GCA_026777045.1 of Hyperopisus bebe. NCBI lineage: Eukaryota > Metazoa > Chordata > Actinopteri > Osteoglossiformes > Mormyridae > Hyperopisus > Hyperopisus bebe. Next base: position 2,629,526 of record JAODJW010000106.1, on the reverse strand, counting down.
GGTAATCATACAAAAGGGGCTTTGGCTCGCTGAACTGTGCCTTTATTGTCCATTTACCATAAAAACAGTTGCAGACAGTACAAACACTGAAGACTGGTGTAAATAGAAATATGGCTCACTACAAAATTAATGGATGTGTTGGTTTTGTGAAATTTTGTGAAAGCTTGTGAAATTTTTTATTGTAAAGTGAAATTCATTCTTCCCAGAGAAATTGGTCATAAAAAACAGACTTTGCTAAAGCTTTTTAATATGAGAAGACAGGAACTTGCAAAATGTAAACATTAAATGTTGGCAGCTCTCTAAAGTAATCGATGAGTCAGCCAGAACATTCGATTGAAATGATTGGGAAATGCTGAAATAAATTTTCAGAGACACATGTTATGGAATGTTTACTAACGCTTTATATTAACTGCACCTCCATAATGCCTTTATAATGCATTCGCAGAACATTCATAAGCAACACATAAGCATACATAACATCCTAATGTGCCATAACAGCTTTAATATACATTTATAACAAACATTGTATAATAATAACAAACATTATAATAGTGTAATCATTGGATATTTGTAAAGCTGTTTTAAGGTATTTTGGGATGTTATGGTATACTTACATGCTGCTTATGACCGTTCTATGAATGCATTATAAATGCATTATGAAGGTGCAGTTAATGTAGGGTATAATTGAATACTTCACAGCACCACAATGGATAAGTCAAAATCAGTAAGTGACCCGTAAGCAGATTGCATCCAGATTGATGGAATGGTTTAGTGAGGATGGATAACATGTGAGCTTCATTTATTATTTTTAAAATTAAACCAAGTGTGATCAGGTAAACACGCACACTCAGGGGCCAGTTTATTAGGTACGCTGCATGCCGATGCAGACTGCCTGTGTCTCTGAGCAGTTAGTCAGGTAGCTGCATACATACAGCGTGCAGACAGAGCCCAGTGGCTCACATTCTCTTTGACTGAGCAATAGAGGGGTCGAAGGTGAAGACGCCTGATATCAGCAATTTTGAATGTGCTGTGGTTGTTGGGACCATGCATCGTACTTCCGGCATCTCAGGGACAGTCACTCTCCTTTGACTGTGACACACTACGCCGTCTATAGTTCACAGAACATGGTGGCATGAACAACAAAACATCCAATGAAAGGTGTTTTTGGCCATAAAGAAGCCATTAATGGAAAAGGCCTGAGGAGAATGGCCAGACTCGCTAAAGCTATTAGGACGTCCACAAACGCTGAAGTAGGTCACCAGTGGTGTGGCAAAATGGCTGCTGTGTGTATTGACTAGATAATTTATGCAGCTAAGTGTCCCTAATATGGTATATACGAGTACGTTATGTAAATAAATTGTAAATGAAATGGATGTAAATATATTACATTTCTGTAAATGTAAATAAATATGCAAATAAATAAGCCTTATACTGACCTATGCATTAAAATTCAGCATTGGTTTTCCCTCACTGTATAGACAGTAGTGTTCTGTGGCCTAATAGCTTTCAAGCATTAGTGGGGGCTCCCGGAATTTAATCAAATGATATTTGCAGTTTGTTTTTCCCCCCAGTTCTTTACCATGCTCAGGTATACAGAAGTAGGGACCTGCCAGCCTCTTTGCTGCCTTCCAGCTTCCACTGAATGACACATTAGCTGGCCGCTAATGCATGATGCCGTGCTGCTAGATTTCACGCTGTATACTAGCAGGGAACCACCCCCCCTCCCAGCTGCCCTGGACGAATCAAATCAATTGGTGAAAGTAATTTTCCAACAAAATATTCGGGTGACATTTAGAGGAATGAGGGAAAGTGGCAAGTCGGTGAAATATTTCAGGAAGATACATTTGGCAAAACCGAGCTGCGGTAAGTCCTGGTGTAAGCGTTTCGGTAACCGCGTGCAGCAACAGAATTAAGTGTGAAAAGAGTTTACCCACAAGAGAGGCAGTTTAAGAGGAAAGTCGTGTCAAAGTGAGTGACTTAATATAGAAAGAGCTGCGATTAACGGCTTAGAGGGTCTCTAACTCTCCCAGAGCTGTAGCTCGCCAGCGTCTGAGCTCGACTCGGCACACAAGTCAATCTGAAGAAAATGAGGAGATTAATTAGAACGTGGCCCGCAGCGGTGGGTGCGTAGTGTGCCGGCCCAGCCGCGAAGAGACAGCCGGCGGGCCATGGCGGTGAGCCGCTAGTGGATCCTGCCGTGAAGCTACTCGGAGCCGGATGTGTTCTGGGGCCTTTGGAGCGTGACTGATTCAGCTGGGTTCACAGCCCACCTGTGACATCTCTAATGAGAATTCCTTAATTCAAAGATGAGTCAAGATTACGAAAGAAGTAATCCACTTTAGGATATATCAGAAGCGGTCTAAGGCTGCAGCGTAATACATTTTTAAATTGTAATACATCTTAAATTAAAGGTATGTGTTATATGTTCATATTCTGGTGAATGACAAGTGTTCCACTATCTGTATATAAAAATTAAATATTAATTTCAATTGGCACTACAAAGTTAAAATACTAGAGAAAAAAATGATACTCTGTCATGCCGGTCGGGTCCAGGCATATAATTTCTGACGGTTTCAGTCTGGACCTTAATTAGGAGACGTTTATGACCTGGCGTGGAGGTGACCTTTGAGAGTGGAAAATGAGATGTTGATGACTTTGCTGTCCTCGTGGCGTCAGGTGAGTGGTGCTGGGGGCATTTGGTGCCAGCGGGTCTGTGATGGTCATCGGTAAAGTGGTGCCCATTTTAGCGGCAGAGGCATGCTGGGAAGGGACGGAGGTGCAGGTGTAGCTGTGATAGGTGGGGCCACTGCCCACCCGGAGTGCTGCTGTCGTGTGGGGGTGATGTCTTCCCAGGTGCGGCCCTGCTCTGGGAGCGCTGAGTTGCTTCAGCAGAATACAGAATCCTGTCGGTCATTTAAGGTGCTGGCTGAGTAGGTAAATATTCATGCCAGGGTGTAGATTTTGATATGGATGGTAGGGACAATATTGTGGGAGCACTGTGTGTGTTTTGGGGGGGGGGGCAGGAGGTCCCTACTAGTGTTGAAACCAAAACTACGCCCTTGTGTTCATGTCGTGACTTATGACCCCCCCCTTCCTGCATGTCACCCCACCGTGCTTCATCAGTCTATTTAGAAAGGTGTTTCCCACCTGAAACACTGCTTGGCTCTGGTGGTAAATTGGCAATAAGACTGATGCTTTTTTTTGCTGTGGAGACACAAAATACGCATAGACTGTTTTTAAAGGAAATTTTACGCTTGCTGAAAGTAGTCTGATTTGCTGTGGGAAATGATTCTTGTGTGACCTTGTATCTTGTTTTAATAATAGATTCACTGAATTCAGTCTCAGCTGAGGAGGAAGGGAGCTTCACGAGGGGGGAAATTAATGTAAATTTGAACATGATTTTTTAAATTATTTCAGAGCGGGAGGACTCCCGCCCCCCCGCCTTTTGTCTTGCATATGCGTGCTGCAGTCTGTTCACCCATCAGCCCTTATCTGGCTGTTGGTTTGCTTTGTCCTCATAGAGTGTCTCATGAGCTTCTCAATTCTGGAGAGCTGCGGGATCCGTTATCTTGGAACGCAGCCTGCAGGTGATGTCATACTGGGCACTATGATGTCATCTGCAGCTAGTTATTTTTAAAAAGGGGATTAACAAAGTGACATCCAGTAGATTTTCAAAGGAAACGAACCTGGCTGATCAAAAGGACCAGTGGTACGTTGCTAGAAGAAGTCTATCCCATTTTTCTTACAGCGTGACGTGTAAAAATGTTCTCTCTGGTTGAACTGGTTAGATCTGCAGAAGACGGTAAGTGTTTTGTGAAATAAGACTGTCGAGGTTCTGCCATCAACCCTCTTGGGACACCAGCCCTAGAATCTTGATTGGTTCCCATCAATAAATGAAAATTGACTAAAGATGTGCGTACAATTCAGATTTACAGCCCGTGTTGTAATTGCGTTCGTATGGTCCAGAAGATGAGGCCCGCTTGATGGCTTGGATTAACTGTCCGGTGGATCATACTTCAGAATCTGACTGACATAATCCTGAAGACTCAGCAGTCTGACAGACGCACTGAAAGCTCTCTGTTATTTACTTTCATTGGACTTACAGAATTCATTGGCAGGCAGATGATGTTCATTAATCACATGCTCAATTCAGTTGTATCAGAATGTGCTCTCATGTGCATTTAATGGTTTAAGGGCATACTGGTTATTTTATTGGTTCATTGGAAAGGACAGATAACCTTAATATTCAACATCAGTTGCATCCTTAGTCTCAGGCTCTACATCCATGCAATGCATAATGACTCTGTTTCAAATTCTGATTTTAAATAAATTCTGGTCATAGATAATATCATGCCATGATTAATCTTGCTTGATCTTAGACTATTTCACAGTGTACGTGCTTATAAAAATGAAGTCAGCCTGTTTGCTGTGTTGTGGATGTTGTGACTGGACTGAATATGGATGTTGACGCTTGTGTTTTGGTTTAGTTCTCTGGATCTGGTGTGTTTGCCAGGTCCATTGTGTGTCGAGTGACGGTGATGGATCCTTAGCAGGCAGATGGATGCAGCCTTGCCTGGCTTTGCTCCTCTGCTAAGACTCCTCTGTCATTTGGTTAATCAGCTCAGCTCTGCTCCACTCTGGCCCCTCATGGACCCCATATCCTTGCAATGCGGAGCGGCCCTGTTTCCGTGATATACTCACACTACAAGGGAATTTATCTCACCTTCTGCCGCAATGCCAACGTGCTGTCAGTCAATCAGTTGTTTCCACACCTATGGCCGACATTAAAAAGCAATGGGATAAGTCACCAATCTCAAGCTTTTGTCTGCTGAGGGTTTGATCCTACAGACAAAGTTGAAGTTGTGTAGAAGAATTATCTCCCTAGTAAAAGCAGCTATTTTTTAATGTATGGAGGTGATAATATTATATAAGAAACTCCCAGTCTAAGAAATAAGGACTGGTGAGAGAGCATGTGATGAACAAAATGCCTTATATTTGATAGATAGATACCTTACGCCTCCCACAGGTTGTTCTTTGCAGAGAGTAAGTTGTCCACGAAGGGCTGCCACCTGTAGTGGCACCCAGGGGTTAAGGGCCTTGCTCAAGAACCCACAGACGTGCTGAGGTTGGGTTTGAACTAGCAACCTTCTGATTACAGCCACACGCTGCCCCTGAAGGCATGTGTATAATATTATGTTATGGCTGGTAGGTGCTAAAATTCATGTATATTGACGTGGCAATTGTGTCATCATATTCTTTTGGGGTAACTTCGCCGAATGCCTTCCCCTATGGCGGTTTGTGATTGCAATAAAGGCCAGAAACCTTAACCATGTTTACAGTGTGGAGGATGGAACTGGGATGCAATCCATAGATCAGAGCACATTGAAATAAGTTCTGCGTGTTTAAAAGTGGGACCACTTGAATCAGAGTAACTGTGCCATTAATCCCCCACTTTGATGCTGTTGGGAACGAGGAGTGTTTGTTCACAGTGCTGTCATCTGAGTGATGGATTTAAACACCCCCATTTAGCACTAGGACTGTCAACTCCATTGTGTCGAAACACATCATAAAAATGCCAGGAGCCAGTGTGGCCTTCTCTTGTCATTGTTCCATGTTGGATAAGTGCCTTGGAAAAACCGTGAGGGGCCCAGATGCTCCAAATGGCACCCGGTCCACTTTAAAGCCAGCAATTTGAGGCCAGCAGCATGCTTTCGTCCACCGGCGCCTGGACCCTGTCGGCATGGCTGGGAGGCAGAGTCAGAGCCAAACTGTAGCAATACCAATCGAATTAGCATTACTTTAGCTAGGCATGTCTCGATCTGGATGTGCGCTCCGGGCGGGGAGAGAGACACGAGCACTTTATGCACGCACATGCGTGTGAATTTGCATATAAATGTGTGCATGCGGCGTCTCACCATGAAACTGTTAATCTCGCATCGTGAAGTTGTTTTCAGATATCTCCGCGTATGTCTGTCTGCAAGGGATAATTGCAGAAAGAAGGAGCCAGTGGGGAATGGAATCGTCACTGGCCCATCTGTGTTGAGTACACAGAGAAGATGTCCCATAAGCGCTGGGCAAAGGAACGCTCTGACCCGCAAACCGATGGACAGTTAATAATTATTGCAGGGTTTATGACCTGCAGTGCGATTCATCTGCAGTCTCTTTTTTCCGTCCGTCTGTGACATTCAAAATGCTGAAAATATTCATTAGGCAGATCTGGAGTTTGAATATTAGGCAGCTCTTTGATCTTGACCCCAGGGTACCCATATAATTTTAAGGAACAATGACTCAATAACAAAAACATAGCTAGCTCGATTCATCTTTGATCCTATTTTTAGATTATTACTGAGGTTTACCTAAGGGTATTGTAATGGATATTAAAAACAAGCAAATCCGGACTACTGTTGCATTTTAGTTATGTCATGGAAACCTTGAATCCAGTCCCTATAGTATCAGAATTCATACGCCTTTTGCGTATTTATTAACTAGATAATCTACTCCACTTATTCTGTACAATTCCCATAAACCCCAAGAAGTGATCATTTTAACTGTTCTTCCTCTGAACACTATATGATAATAATTATCATACAGAAAAGGTTTCCTGGGGGCAGCACGATGGTGCAGTGGTTAGTACTGTTGTCTTACATCTGTAGGTCCAGGGTTTGAGTCTCTGCCGTGGCTCCATGTGTGTGGATTCTGCATGTTCTCCTTGTGGAGTCATGGGGTTTCCTCTGGGTCTGGTTTTCCCCCACAGGCCAAAAACATGCTGAGGCTAATTGGAGTTACCAGATTGCCGACAGGTGTGCATATGCGAGTGAATGGTGTGTGTGTGTGCGCCGTGTGATGGGTTGGCACCCCATCCTGGGTTGTTCCCTCACTTGTGCCCATAGGCTCCAGACCCCCCATTACCCTGAATAGGACAAGCGGTTACAGAAGATGGATGGATGGATGGATGGATGGAAAAGGCTTCAAAGCTATAAAGTGATATTCGGTTGTTCATTTGTGTTATGGGCAATACCCAGCGGGGCTGCTTTCACCCAATGCTCTCAAGACTACCAGTTGCTCTCAACAGCAAGAAGTTTAAGTTGTGAGAGGGTCAGTTTGCAAAATATGGCCATTTTCATGCCTGGCAGCCAGGATGCGTGGCACTTAAGCAAAAGGACTCGTAACCAAAAGTCCCAGAAATGACCCCTTTGGGATGAATCGGCACAGAACTGAACTCAGAGATTTTGGAGGGAGGTTTTGACACCTTTTATACCCAAAATGCTCCATAATGACAGCAGATAGAGGTCAGAGCTTTTGCCATCTGACTGAGAGCCAGCCATCACACTCTGGAAAAGAGCATGTGCTGGTGTTTCTTCCAATTCTCCAGCTTCTGGACCATCTAAACACTATTGGGGTACAGTGGCAGTGGGCCTGAAGCTGGTCCCTGGGAGCCTGCATGAGATGCCAGTCCCTTATAGAGCACATGTGCACAGTCACATGCGAAGGGCAATCTAGTGACTCTTATTCATCTAAGTGCATACGTAGTGTGAACATGCCAACTCCACGTAGTGTGAACATGCCAACTCCATGCACATTATGAGAGCATGCCAACTCCACGTAGTGTGAACATGCCAACTCCATGCACATTATGAGAACATGCCAGCTCCACACATACAGCCAAGGCTGGATGTCAAACACACAACCTGGGCTTGTGTGCAGGGCTGTGTGCAGGCCCGTCACTGAAACAGGATGCGACATCCCTGCCAGAACAGCGGCACATTCGGGGTTGCAATAAACATGATCCTCGCTGAGCATGCTGTCCGTCTTGGCAGCATGGGTAGTACTGGTTTTACTAGAAGATCACTGAGAACATTGCTTTAACAGTGTTGGGAAAATGACTCAGTTGGGACATCCAGTCCTCAGGGACCCACAGACAGTCCATGCTTTTGCTCGCGAGGACTGGATTGGGAAATACTGCTCTAGAATAATATGATCCTTTTTTTGTGACAGGAGGATGGATTACCATATAGGGTCAGTCTCCGCCTACTTTAGCAGTCAAATAGCAGAAAAGTAACCAATTGGAATGGGGTTAGTGTAGGCAGTCCTATCTGTGGATTCATAGGCTAATTTCAGCCATCACTACTCTTAATGTCCCTTTTTCATCATTCTGATTCCTCCCTCTATCATCTCATGGGCTGTTTCAATCTGTCTGGCAGACAAGAGGGAATGAACACATTGAAACACACATACATCAAACCGGCAGCAACAAAAAAAATCATTTATTGTATGTGTGAGTGTGTATGTATGTATGGTAACGCTTCACATTAAGTGCATTCATTATGCATTCGGTGCACCTTCATAATGCATTCATAGAACATACATAAGCAGCATGCAAGCACACATCCTAACATCCCTTAACAGCTTTAATAGAATTAGGTGATGAGTGGTCATTGTTAACACACCACAGCACAGCACACAGTGCGCAACAATGAAATGTGTCTTCTGCATTTAACCCATATGTGACTTTCGTGACATAGCAGGGGGCAGCTAATTCAGCACCCGGGGAGCAGTGCTTGGG
>JAODJW010000106.1:2588229-2607282 GCA_026777045.1 Hyperopisus bebe | reverse complement strand
GGGGGGGGGGGGGGGGGGGGGAGGGGGTTCGGAGGGCGGGTCCCCCTCAGTAGATTTTAATGACCAGGGGAGGTATGAAGGCGGCAATCTGACTGTTGTGATCGACTAGGAATGTCTTGAAAATTGACCTGTCGATAGTGATCAACTGGTTGGCGACCACTGCTGTAGACATATAATATTACAAACTTTCCCTTTAAGCTTGTATTTATTGGTAGTAATTGTACAGCTTTGCACTATTTTATTGTATAGTTTTATTTCTGCCCATACTGTTTTTCTTAACTTGTGTTCTAAGTTGTCTGTGAACGTATGCACCAGAACTGCTACACCAAATTCCTAGTCCCTGCAGTTGTTCCTTGCAAAAGGTGCAGTACGCTTCTGGTGCTGCTGTCGGTACCTTAGTGGAACTGCCTGGATTGTGAACTGTGCACTTGTCTCTGCGTGAGCAGGGAAGGGGATGACATCCCTGAACGCACACAGAGGCCCGGTCGACTTTCTGGTGGCCACCACCAGCACCCTGTCCCCGGAGCTGCTGAAACGGGACTCCGAGATGGACGGGCAGGACTCGGCCAGCGGCGGGGAAGAACGCGTCGACTCCTCGTCGCAGGAATCCCTGCAGCAGGTCAACGGCTCCCCCAGGCGCGACGCCAAGTCCAGGGGAATCCTGCTGCAGTACCGGCTGCGGTCCACGGCCCAGCTCCCGGGGAGGCTGCTTTCGGCTCGGCCCGAGGGCTCGTCCGACTCCTCACTGGAGTCCCTGGAGCACGGCCCGGAGGACGGCTCCATCTATGAGCTGAGCGACGACCCCGAGGTGTGGGTGCGAGGACGGCCCTCCGCCCGGGACGGCAGCCGGAGGGACAAGGTCACCTCGGCCGCCGTCGTCTCAGGGGGCAGAGGTTTCCGGAGGCTGGTGGCAGAGGACTGGCCGGACAGCGGAGAGGCGGCTGAGAGCACCCTCATGGTGTGGCAGCTTCCCCTCACAGTCTGAGGAAAGGGGTGGGGCAGAGAGAGTCATGTGACCATGCTCCCCCTGGTGGAGAGTGGATGCAGCGTGCTGCAGGAATCTTACCCCTGAATCCCTACTCTGCCCAGGAGGCTCCACACTGGTGTCTTCCACGCCTGTTTCAATACAGATCCACACAAACTTTTGACATGCTCACAGAATGCTGTATCCACAGGGACTGCCCTGCTGTACGAGATGTTCTCTCTCCGTTGAAGCTCTGTATACATATTTAAACTATACTGTACTGTTTTTTGGGTGGGGCTGGGAGATTCCATAAACCACTAAGAACTCATTCCAGGAACACTCGGGACCTTGTTATCAATCTGTTGTCAGCCACATGTGTTCCTGCATTCATTATTGGAAATAATTGCAGTACGCTGTAGCAGTCGAACTGGTTTATCTTGCGTCTTTGTCAGGAGAGGATGAACCTCGCAGAAAAGGAGTGTGGCATTTAAGAAGTAACGGTACAGTCTGGTTGACAAATAACTTCAACCTCTGACTCATTTGCGGGAGCCCAGCAAATGTCTTCCTGCATTCCCTCTACTGAATCCTTTATCATTCCAAACATAACAGAGTATAACAGACATATGAAGGAAGCTGTGCTTTTGTTTGGCTCTGCCACGAACAAAGGAGGGCCACAATAATGAGGGAAACTGTCGTGGAATTTTCTGGTGTGTTTCAGGTACTTAATGATACTAGTTTCATTTCCACTGAGTCATTTTGCTGTAAAATAAAGAGATTGTGTCCCACATAGACATCTGTGTTTGTCTCCAGAGTGAATAGGCTGCAGAAGAGATGCTGAGAAAGGACGATCACCTGGTCCACTGTACCCTGCCTCCAGCGCCGTCCCTGTTGTTACGGCTACATCATTTGACCAATCGTCAGTGTACAAATCACGTTTAAGGTCCTGCCAGATGAAATTGTTGATGAGCCCAGAGAGTATTATCATTTGTCATGAATATAAATGAGCAACTCTGATGGCGGGAATGCGACCCGCTGCTCTGTGAACTAGAAGACGCTTCCATTCTAGTACCTGTTTTTTTGGTTGATAATTTGGTGTCACAAGGGCCATTATTATTATGATTTTCCCCCCACGATGGCCTGTGTTGTTTATAATCTCAGCGTCCTGGCGCTTTTTCTTAATGTCACTTATGGAACATGTGAAGGCATCCAGGGACGCTCGCTTCTCATGTGGCGGACGGCGAGCCGGCCACCTCCGCCGCATTGCTGAAAAATCCCCACTTTATTCTCTTCTGAATGGCTTGGGGGCACAATTTGCTTCAATTCTGGCAGCAGGAAAGAATCAAGACATGACTGTTCTAGACATAAACCCAGATAGCAGCCTGCCTACAGGATAAGAAACGGGAGCTTTCTGAGGTGTGTTACAAACATTTATGTCATTTATTTAGAGTAACAAAATGTCTGCAAGAAGACCTCAGAAAATCAGCCAAGTTGCCATAATTTCACCTCATTTAAATGACTATATATAAATGTATATAACTGTGGATAAAACTGCATGGGGGGCATCAAACCGTTGTCATACACTGTCATGCCTTAGTCCACAGATTGAAAATACTTCCTGTCTTTCTATTTTAGACACTTTAGCATAAGCACTAATTTCTCTATTCTGTTCTGCCAGTGCTGTCAAAGAAAATAGCAGCGGTTTTCAGAGACTTCTGACGACTTTTTTGCATACGTGTAGGTAGCCTCAGTAACTGTCTTTGACTTCCGGATTTAATGAATATATTTCATTTATTAGTGCATTGCTAAGGTGTTATCACACTGTTTGGCTTGGATATTCCAAGAAAATTAAACGTCTGCTTATATGCGGGGGACACGATAACGGTAAAAGGCAATCTAGAATCTAAATTAAAATCCAGATCTGCTCCACCTCCCCAACACCCAAAGAAAGCATAGATAAACAGTTACTAGAGGTGCACTTTTGGTGGTCTGACACTGTGTCTACAATGCCTCTTAAGTAAAGGAACTAAAAGCGAGATTCTTGGTTCAGAGCAATTACATTTTTAAATAAAGACGGCTGCTTTTATAGATGCTCTGTAGTGTTATGGCTAATTCCATAATGTATATGTCAAGATCATCATGTCCCATGACCCTGTATTGGTTAAATGATTAGAATATTAGAGATGGATGGAAGAACATCATGTTTTTTTCATAGTACTCATATGATACAAGTCAGGTCACTGACTAACTTATGAAGCTTTAAGCTCCATAGCATGTTGCACGTTTACAGTCCTTATTTAAGTCTTTAAAAAGGCTTTACTGCTCCATAAGTGTTTGAATTTATGAATAGCATTATTAGTAGTTTAATCAACATGCAAAACCAATCCAATACAGATGCAGTGTAACAACGTGCAGAATTTAAGCCAATGCACTTTACAAACATTAAAAGTGGATTTCATGAAAAAATACACTTCAGACAGTGACTAAGTCTTGTTACACTTCAGTTTATATTGTAATTTTAGATCAGATTTCCGTTCAGCTGGTATATATAAGCAATGCAGTGCTTTTTATCCCACCACTATTGTACCAAACTACACAGCTCAGCCCTGAATGGAAAGTGACACATCTGTCATTCAGGAGGAGGCTGTTAATGACAGAGAACTTTAGAGGATGCTGAAATGCTAATTAAGATTACTTTAAAAGGAAGCATCACCATAAAAATTAAACCAGGCTATGGCTTTTAACTGTTAAGTACCAGTTGTGTGTTTGGTGGGTATTTCAAAATTAATAATTCTACTACTGTTTTATTGCCTTTCTTTTGTTGTGGGCAGTGTACAGTAATTTGTGGCAGTGAATGTCATTGTCATTGGCATTGCTATTGTCATTGTCATTAGCATTGTCAGTGATGAAATTTCTTAGAATTCCCAGATACATTTAGCCACATTGATATATATCCAATTTCATTAGACCTACTGCTTTCTTCTGTTAGGAAATCAATTAAATGTATTTAATTGATTTGTGTTCACAAAACTATGGTTTGATACAGGAGAGTGAATATTCCCAACGTATATCAACAGTCTATTAGGCCAAGTGTGTGATATGTCCTAAGTGTGTGTGTGTGCGTGTGTGTGTGTTTTTCAGCTGTATATGATGATGCACTAACATTTCTGTGAGGCTGTATTCGTAATGGCTGAATATACAATATTGAATATACAGAATCATCTTCTGAAATCATGAAGGATGTTTGCTTCAAACAGGTTTGTCGGCCAGTCAGCACAATTGCCTCAGTTTTATTTATTAATTTTTGTTTTAGCAGGGAAGGCGGTTTAATTTGGGGTTTATGGTCTCAGATGTGGCACATTAATAATATTTTTGTGCATATTGCAACCCTGGCACTGTTTCCTCCACCTTGAGGCCTTCAAGAGGGTGCAAAGAGGGGCACCCACAGGCTGATGGATGCTAATACAGATTCTTACAAAGTAATATTCTGTAAATTCAACCCTAAATCACTCAAGGGGGGGGATCAATAGCCTCAGCCGTGATAAACAGCAGGAAGGTGATTTACTGCAGACACAGTCTGGCCGGGACAGCGAATCTAGCCTTGTGAGCTGCGAGTTCATGCTTAAAGGGAATTGTGTTTCCTGACTCGGGGTTCACAGTTACCAGACAGTGGGGGGGTCAACAAGAGAGCAGGGTTAAACACAGAACAGCTGTATCAGCAAGAGGAGAGCAAATTAGTCTAGACGGGGGTGTCAGAGCAGCCTAATCGAAGCTAGTGTCACAACAGACATGGGGACGACGACAATGCAACAGAAGGAATGAATGAAGGACAGGTGGGGGCAATTAACACAAATGTGAGCCCCCCCCGGAGAAAGCCCCTGCAAAAAGCTTATCTTAACGTGTTAAAACACGCCGCTAAATGCGTCACATGGTCACGTAGCACTACTTCAAAATAAATTAAATGCCTTGTTAATTCATCAGAAGGAAAATTGGTAATATTGTGAATATTCTGAATATTGTCAAATGTATTACATTGTGAAGTATGTGATAGAGTCCGCATTGTGTGTTTAAATATAATTCCAACCCATGATAAGAAAGTTTCTTTATACCTTTTTCCATTTCTGTTCATAAACATATTGCTCGAGTTACATGCAAATTGTAGCCTGTAATGGAAGACTTATGAATCATAGCAATTTTGGTGTCTCAGTAAAACAAACATGTTTCTTAGATATAATCAAATTTCAAATGCAATTTAACTCTGCGAGACAAAGAACAAGGTTCACACTACTGTTTAGGTTGTCCTGCCGATAGCTAAACTCTAGGTCTGGCTCATCCACGCGTTCTGCCTTCTGTATGCAGATTGTGAGAAATCGCTTCCAGCAACAAGACACTCAGTATAAGAATCTGAAATGCCCTGTGTGTCCAGGGCCGTTTCTCAGCCGTTAAGAATCACAGAGCAGCTGTTCTCACCAACGAGCATTACCTCTGCTGGGTGGAAGAAAAAAAAAAGATAGGGAAAGCGATTTCCATCAGGTGCAGTCATCATCATGTCAGCCCAGATCTGGAACTACCGCAGAATCAACAAAGATTTTTGCATTGATATATGAGAAGCTGCATTAAAGCAGGACAGTCCTGACCTAGTGGTCAGGGCGTGTACTGCGAGGCCACGGGGCAGGATGCCAGTCCATCATGGGGTATGAGGTCACATTGAGTCCTAGGTCACATATTAAGGGCAACTTAGACTCACCCGGGCCCAGAACTCTGCCAGTATGCTGGACCAGTGCTGCCCCCAAACCCTAAAATAACACAAATCACAATCAAACACAGCATGTCAACATACCTAGTTTCAGGCTAAAAAAAATCCCACCTTGACTTATATTTTTGTTTCAGGCCCGATTATTGCAGCGTTGATCAGCTGCAGTGCACTAGTTCTGGTTTTAACTTGAAGAAACACCCAATGCTGGACAGTCTATTGGAGGGGTTTAGATTAAGTACTTTGTTTCATTTAGTTTGGCCTGGAGCCCCAAAAGCTACAATCCTGACACCTTACATAATACACCGAGCGCCGCACCATGAGTTACACATGTGTGAAAGAACAGTGTCTCCACCAGTAATGCACACCCCACATCTTGTGACCTACTGAAAGAGAAGAAGGAACCTCACATATGCCATAACCTTGCTGCAGCTGGCATCTTTGTTAGGAATTTTAAGACTGTGCTTTGCTATGTCATTCATACAGTCCTTATTAATATGTACTTTTGTGTCAAATTAATGCCTAATCAATATTGAAGGTAATTTAGGTGAAGTCCTTAGGTTAATATTGTTTGGCACCAGGGTGAATTTCTGCAAAATTGGAAATAAATGTAGTTAAATTTCATGCTCGATGGGTAGTTAATGTACGTGAATTAATATCCTGGACAGGTCAATACTTAGATCAAGGTTGGGGATTATTATTTTTTCTAGAAAATGATGACAGTTTATATATTGCTGGACTGTGTAGTGAAGATGACATCTGATAATTGTTACGCTGAACCAAAGCATGTGCATCGTTGACAAGGTCCTGAATGCACAGGAATCATGCATCATAATCAGTTGATTGCAATCTCCTCCCACTGTTCTCTGGTGTTTGTCACATTAGCTACATGGTTGCGGAGGTGTAGAAAAAATGCACACATCAGAAAAGCATCAGTGTTCTTTTACGGAGAACCCTACTATCAACATCTCACAAGAAAAAGACTTTGGTTGCTCTTTAATAAGGAGACCCTGTGCTTATTTTGATTTCATTTGGTCTTTTTGCAACCAGTCGGGTTCATGTGAGCAAAGTCAGATTTTTATCCTTGCTGTTTTAATAACTTCTCCTCTGGGTTGACTTTCAAATCCTCCCGTCATCAATGGGGAGCAGAGGCCAATTTTAGAAATGAAACAAGTGAAGGGAATCTACAGATTTCCCAAGTGATGGTTCTTATCTATCCTTCTGGGGGCACATTTGCAAGTGATGGCAAATTGGATTACACTGAGGACCGTCGTTGAGGATGTATCTTGCATCAGAAAGGCCAGACATGACTAGCATAGGCAATGCACGCTGTGCAGAGAAGATGGAATATGAAAATATGTTTGCAAACTCTAACCAAAGATTTAAACAAGATCAAACTGTTAAAAGGGTGCACTAATATTGTAGCCAGCAGAGGGTATAATAATGAAGGCTATAGACTAATAATCGGACATTTGCTAACTGAAATCGCAGGAGGGGTCCTGTGGTTATTAGTAAGTTACTTAATCTAAATCACTTTTGGAAAATTTGTGGTTGTATGAACAGATACACTCTTTGGATAACACTTTCAGTGTCATACCCATAGCAGTCTGTTTGTTAAAAAGGTTGCGGCTTGGTCCAATTATAGCGGATCATTGCTCCTGAGACCTTAAGCAACGCACCAGATGGCTGCAGTGCAAATGTTTTACTGTAAATACTTTTTTGCTGGTTAATTAAAATTGCATGAATTTCAGGGGTCAGGGAGTAATTTTCAATTTTCTCTGCACTAGTGAATTCATGGGTGTTTATCTTTTTCCATCTGAAAATCCTCTTATGATGCTTAACAGCTTATTTGTCCGCATACACTATGTTACATCTTGTCGATTTATTCATTGATTTACTCAAAGGGAATTACATATAGAAATGATACATATAGAAACAACCTTACTCAGTGCATAGAACCATAGCCTGACACTAAGGTTGTGGGTTTTGTAAATGTCCACACCCTGTTCGTGTGATGTCTGCTTGTTCTTTCTGGGCTTGAGCGGGTCTCTTCTGGGTATTCCGCGTTCTTCCCACATCCAGAAACCTGTGGTTAGGTTTTACCTCTCTAGAATACCCGATGATGGACTGGCATCCTGTTCAGGGTGCCCACTGCCTTGTACCCAAAGCTCATTGTGAACAGCATGGTGGTTCGGTAGGTGGTACTGTTGCCTCTCAACTCCACATTTGGGGGCATGAATCCTGTCTCTGCACTGCCCCTGTGCACTTTGCATCTTCTCCCCGTGTTGCATGGGTTTTTCCCCAGGATTTCATTCTCCCCCCTTTCCAAAATCATGCAGCTGGTCAGATTTGCATCTCTTAATTACTTACTGATGCATGGCTTAGTGGTCAGGTGTGTGTGCCCTGCAATGGACTGGCCTCCCATCCAGCATGAACCCCAGCTTCACACCCTGTGCTGTCCCCGTAAACCTGAGCAGGATAAGACATTAGAAGACGAATACATGCAAATTACGTAAACTCTTCCTGACCCGTGTTAGCCACAGCAGATGCTAATATGCTTGTTATGTTCGCAGTTTCAGTGCATTGCTGCACTGCTGTGGAGTATGCAGGGAACAGCAACACAGCCTATTAAAAACCATGAGCTTTCATTGTTCTTCTTTACTGTTTCTCTTGGTTTCCCAACAGTTGGATCCCCCAGAAATTACAGAAGATGCAGCAGTAAAAAAAGAAAACCATGTGATGTTTTCGGTTTACGAAAGGACAAAATAACGCTAAAATCCCAAATAATCTGCACCTTCCATTCTGTTCATGCAGTACAGCCTCACAGAGAACCTGTCACAGGATAGGGAACAGCCTGAATGAGATGCTGGTCCTTTGAGGAGATGCACACATGCACACAATGGACAATTTAGGGTCACCAATTACTGAACACATGTCAGCCAGCTTTTGTACCAGATGCACAGTGCACATTTTTGCGTTATCACTATCTTATATAAAATTAACAAAGACAGCTGATCAACACAAACATATTTCATCTGAAATATGTGTCTAGCATTCATAAAATCCACTTTATGTCGCAGACTACTTTTTGTAAATAAATGCAGGTTGAATAATGGTACAGGGCTGGTGAATTTGGGTGAGTTCTTTAGTTACCATGGTGACTGATCACCAGTCCTGTAATACAATCTAGCTAAGCTGGATTGGATGGGCCACTGGTAGGGTCATCTAGTGTACATCCCTAGAGAGAAGAAAATTTGACACACGCTCCCTGGGAAGTAGTTGGGGATGTTTATGTTTATGGACGTTTTTCTTGTTCAGTATCTGGTTCTTCACTTTGCAGTGCATGCACCTCACATCCTGTGCAATGCCCCTTTCCCTTAATAAAGTCTTTTGGTGAAACATGTGTCCCTGCACCTCATTCCAGCTTGTGGGAGTTTTACTTACACAAAAATGTTCTGAGGGCAGAATGAAAAATGATTGGTTCAGAGAGATAACCAATCAGATTGTAGAGGAAGTGAGTCCAAACAACTAGAGGAGGCAGGACCAAGAAATCTGATCGGTTGGTCCAGTCTCCTTTAGTTGCTTGGACCCACCTC
This sequence comes from Hyperopisus bebe, assembly GCA_026777045.1. Lineage (NCBI taxonomy): Eukaryota > Metazoa > Chordata > Actinopteri > Osteoglossiformes > Mormyridae > Hyperopisus > Hyperopisus bebe. The sequence goes on along the minus strand of JAODJW010000106.1, from coordinate 2,597,972 downwards.
CTCTGCAATCTGATTGGTTACCTCTCTGAACCAAACATTTTTTTGTTCTACCCTCAGAACATTCTTGTGCATGTAAAACTCTCATGAGCCTCATTCCAGCCTTTGTGACAGTAGGATTATAATCCATTTCTTTGTATTAACCGTGTATATCAATTTTAGTTCCTTTAGACAAATGCACTGTTATAGCTGAATTGGTGCGGGGCACTTTTCTTAGCTATGGGAATTGTGAACCGTCACGAACTTGGCTCACAGATAAGAAAAGGATCAAAGACACAAACATTGCACAGGTGCAGTAACTTGGGTACAGAAAGCAGCCTCCTAAGCTACAAATCGAGTTGTTTTTACCGCTTTTCATCTTTGAATCCTGAGGCCTGGCTATGTGGTGTCTTCTGAACCTACTGTAGTAATCCACTGGAACCACTAAGTGCATCATCTAGTGGAGAGGAGCTGAAGAAGTCGACGAGCTTAACGGCCATAGAGATCATCTCAGTGAAGCGCCGGGTGCTGTTGCATGTATGAATCGGTTGTCGTGCAGAAGAAGTGACAGGAAGGAACAAATCTCAGGCAGATGCTGAGGTGTACCTGCCAAAAGCCACACCATCATGCAGCAGTTTGGGCTTTTTTCTGGTCGATCTATCCTGTCCTACATTGTTAGCTTTGCTAAAGAAGCAAAACCACTCAATAGAATCATCTTACCTTGAATATCACCCGTGTGCAAGGGCAGCTTCTCAGCTGTTTAAAATCAGAGAGCAGCTGTTCCCTCAGGTGAGTGATACTCCGCTGGGAGAAGGAAACACAAGGGAGACAAAAGTGATCTCTATCATGTACATCTGTTTTTGTTTCGGCCCTGATCAAGTGACCTACTAGAACTAATTGAGTTTTCAATAAACAAACAAATAGCTATGACAAAGCACACCAGCCATTTGTGTGAGAACACAATGTGTTTTTATCACCTATGCTGGAAAATATATGCATTTCTGTCTGTCAGCATGGTGATGTTAAAACTGAAATTTTCAAAGGAGGGAGAAATTATACCTCTTGTGCTAAGGAAATAGCACTAATGCAGTATTTTAGTAACAACTCTGTTGTGAAGTACAGTTCCTTCCATTTGCATTCACATTGTATTCAAATTTATAATGTCTGTGTATTATTATATTGCATTATCATGTGTAATATACACTGACTGGAGTTACAGCAGGTACAGTAAACGTCATTGCATCACAGTGTCATTGTTGTGGGCTTGAATGTGACCCTGTTTTCTCAGGCATATTCTTGCTTTGAATGTGACTTTAGGGTCTCTTGAGTCCCTCCTGAGGTATAACAATAACATGTCCAGGTAAATCTACTACTCCCACACATTTTGTGTATAATATTCAGAGACAGAAGATACACAAGGCCCACATTTATGCATCTGAATTGAAAAAATTAATTCTGGGGGAGAATTATAGAACAAGCAATCAGACTTTTTATTATTGAAATGGGCAATTATTGTTGAATACTCCAAGCACCATTCACGTGGAGACTATGTAAGATACAAACTCCCCCCCCCCCACCCCTCACCACCACCACCAAAAAAGAAAAAAGGAGGACTGCAATCATGACCAACAACAATAAATTCAGTGAACTAAAGATCACTAGATGAATTGTGTATGAGTGCAGCGAGTGTGTGTTTAACAGAGAGAGAGCGAGAGAGACGGAGAGGGAACCTGCCAGTATGAACTGCTATAGTACTCCCGAAATGTTGGGGGGAAATCAGTCCACGCTTTAACAATTTAATTTGACGTAGGTGATTACTTATGTATCTCGATATATTATTGTCTTGCCCCTGTTTGAATTGTACAATGAGCAGTTTATGCGGACTACCTAATTTCCCTCCTTTAAAGTGGCGGACGACAAGCAGCCAAAGAATGGAGAGCAATTAAAGGATTGATTACAAAATATGGAGAGGATGATAGCTTTTTCTTTACGGCTCCTCATGTGCGTGGAACTAATGGATAGAGCTGTCGGTAAGTCACACAGTTTTGTAATGGTTTTCGTCAGACGCGAGTCTGTTTCCTTGATGTTCCGTGTCATTTGTAGCGCAGAATAGGTTTCTTGCCAGCTCTTTTTATAGCTGAATAAAGAAACGTTTATTTCCTGAATTAATTTCTCAGGGGCTCCCTGCAGTGTGAACGTGTTTAACCAATGATGCACGTTATAAAAACATAACAGTGCTTTTGCCTCTGATAACCTGTCATCTCGCGCCTCGTTTGTTAATTGCCGTATACTGTGCATATGCGAAATGTATCCCAGTGAACTTTTATCCTTGTTTTTTTAATCAGACTGCCAGATTGACGGGTTACAATATGTATGTTCTGCTGTCAGGAAGATACAATTATAAATGTAACGATGTGGTATGGACTCGTCCTCTATCGGAGATCCTGCAACTAGTGCATGGGGGAGCGCGATTCGCCCCCCTGCTATTTAAAAATGTAATTTCTGCATGTAATTGCGAGCTGGTGTTGCAGCATATCGGAAGTGCACAGCGTGTTGTGGTCAGTTGATCCGAAGCCGTTCCTGGTTACACTGCGGTAAAGGGCTGAAAACACGCTGTTGCTGTGACTCTCCCACCAGCCATTCCGCTTTATATGAAAAGTAATAAATAATTGTCGTCTAATTTTATTATCGTCCTTTATTATAAAATAATCTTTCATTTTATACAGTCTGTTTTGTTGAATGAGTAATCAAAGTGACTCAGATATGGTTGGTGAATAACTGTAATTATCGCATCTGAAATGACACCGTAAAGGGCAGGAAGATTTAAAACATCTTCTATAGTGCCTTTCATTCTTTTTCTGAGCCACGATTGCAGATATGGAAATAAGCTTGCAGCTTTTGGATAAGAAAAGTATTTCTTTTCCCACCTCTCTTCCTCTTTGAAGTTTGGCATGCACTGAGGACCAAGTAGACATGTCGAGTGCTCTGGCGGTGAGTAGCGGCAGACTTTAAAGCAGCTTCTGCAGTTGTCATCCTCTCTGGACGCCGCAAGTTTGCCTTACTCCGCTGATGCGTACAGAGCCCGGGCAGCTGCCATTTGTCCATTAATCAGTTGAATGGAAGATGCTGTTAGACCCCAAACAACCCCCCCCCCCACACTCTCCTCCCACGCATATATCTGGATTATCTGCTGTACTTTAAAAAGCGCCGCTTTTCAGTATAATGTGAGTCTCAAAATAACAGCGGCCGATTGTTGACTGAGGAGAGCAGCAGCTAGAAATGATTCGCTGTAAGAGGCCATTTTATTCTGAAAACGCTTCTCCTTTCCCATTTCCAGAAGCTTCTTTCTACGTATGCTGTGGAACTCTTCAAGAATGTTTTATCCCAGTAACAATTTGATGAGCAGCCATTCTGTGTTAAGCTCAGCAATGTCCTTCTATCTGGCAGAACATTAATGGTGAACACAGCCTCCTCTTTTTTTTTAACTGAATAACAAAAATAGGTGGTGAATCTGTGAATATATTATTTGCGATTAGCATACATCCGGCAGGACCAGCTCCTGGACTGTGTGTGAGGAATTCGCACATTCCCCATGTTTTTTGCAGATTGCACTGCTGTATTTCCTGGGATGAACTCCATTGCCCAGTCTGGGTACAAGGTTATAGAGAGATGAATGGACAGATATATAGTTATATGTCTGTACCTATAGAGTTTTAATGTACTATAAGCCTGTAGGGAGCAAGTGGCCCATAGCCGTCATTGATTTCATTCACCCTTAACAAACAAGAGTAGGTTGTCAGTAGCTGCTCTTGCACATTTGTATGTATAACTTCTCCAGACTGTGCCTTTGGCTAAATCTCCATGCAGGTTTATGACCCTTTATATGGTGATAACCCTTTATGTGGTGATCTGGAGCCTTGCCTGAGAAACATATGATGTTGGGTAACATAGAACGTGAGCAGGATACGAGTCCATCACGATACTCCTCATTTTTGGAACATTTTACCTAATTCTAAGTCTAATACAATTTATCAGAATATTTTCCTTACCTTCAAAAAAATACATGGTAAACAAATGTTCTTAGCCTTTTCTTAAAATAACATTTGATTAACATTTTTCTCCCTGTTCTGTCTAAAACAATAGACTTCTAGGATCTGGGAAAATGAAAAAGTATCACTTGTAGCCTAGTTTATAAGCGGAGCAAGTTCTAAACCTTGAAGGAATTCAGTAACTTATTGTAACAGCAAAATAATTGATCTTAACGGCTTGGGAGCCTTAGACAATGCATGGGGTAATCTTTGGGGTTAATCAGGCAGCTGTGAAATGGTGCTGTAAGACGACTACACATAGGAGACGTCAGACCATGAAGAGCTTGAAGTGTTATTAAGTGTGCATGACTTTCCTTATTATATGACTCCAGCGTTAGTATACACAGCTTAGCATTCACGACTTCAGGAACAGGCTTTGATGGCTGCCAGTCACTGTTGATAGTGTTGTCAGTCCTAAGGTAAGGATAAGATGAGGGTTTTTCCTCTTTGACACTTAATGTCAAGTTGTCAAGGACAAAATGAAACCACTGCCTTCAGTCGAGCTATAAGACGATTTGTGGCAGTTTGCATCAGTGATGACCCAACAGCACAAATAAGTACCAACTCCCAATAGCTTAAGGGTAGTATGAAGATTTTTAAATGGACTTATCATGGGTTTATGAAAGGGCCATAGAGAGAAACTTCAAGTGAAGATATCTAACATATCCTGGAAGTGCAGAACAGATGGTAGAGACAGTCAGGATAGGATAAGTGTGGTATATAAAATCGTTTTTATGACTGTAGTCGACACAAGTCGTCCTGGGGTTCAGGGACGTGGATCTCTAGCTGTCTGAGTTGATCAGGGATGCATGATTGATTCCCAGCCACATGTGACTCCTTGGTGTCGTGACTTAGGTACCTAACACTGACAGTCATTAGTCCCCTCTGTCTTCTGCTGCTTCTTCCCGCATTATGTAGGTGAATTGCTGTATTCTTGCCCCTGGATTCAACATAAGGCTTCTTTTGGCTCGCTGGAGGTTTGCAGTGGAGCTGGTTCAGATCTGCTCCTGTGGTTACTCCTGGATTAGAGTCTGCGGTGTTATCCGTCCATGAGCTGACATCCAGAATGTATGAGCCTCCTACCATCCTGAAGCAATTCCCGATAGACCAGAGTACCTTTTAAAGTGACTCCCTCTATTTGCCAGAAAAACAAAGCAAGTTCTGCGCTAAGAACCATGGGGTGAAGCAGATACACAGATATCAGATGTTCCAGCCACAACTGGGGGGGGGGAGTTTCCTCCAAGACTGAAAGACTGTCAAGCCAGCTGTCACAGCCAATGCTATAAGAAACAGGGCCTATTATTTAGTGTAAACTCTAAAGCACCATTTATCCATTTTACAATGGAAATGTTGGTGATTCCCATCCACTCCCTTGCAGTATGGTGGTCTACAGCAGTGGCTGCCAACCGTTCAGTGCACATGGACTAGTTATGTTGAATAAAAATATCATGGACTAGTAAAAGTATGACTTAAACGGAGCGGGTTGTTTGGGTGCCGGCAGATCGATCTGCGATGTCATAAGTTTAATCATAACCATTTTTTCAGATTTGGACATAAATGAAAATACACAGTTTATTTTTGAAAATAAACTCCACCAAACCATCAGCGTTCCGCCACGGCTTTGTGGAATACTGGCCGCAGACCGCACTGGCTGGGAACCCATGTTCTAGATCAGTGCTTCCTCACCTGCTCCTCAGGGACCCCCAGACAGACCACCTCTTTCCCTAAGGACTGGGTTGGGAAGCCTAACCCAGAAAGGTTAAGACATAAGACAAGGCACAGTGGACAAGACACTAGCCAACCATCTGCTGTTGCCCTTTGAAATCCTTTCAATCATCCATCCACCCATTTTCCACTGCTGCCCATCCAGTGCTGGGTCTCCGTGAATTTGGAGCTTATTCCCAGGAGTGTCAGGCTGCGAGGCAGGGGCACAGACCTTCGACAGGACACTGATCCATCACTTTAATATTTCCTATTTAATAGAAACATTATATCACCACAGACAAACAGTTTCTTCAAGGTGATTTTAGAACCACTAATGCCATTAAATAGTAATGCGTACACCTGCATGTAATTCAGTTACATGCTGTATTTAGGCTTTTCTCGTGGTATTTCAATCAGACATTTTTCATAAAAAAATACTATTGCATTGCTGTTTTTAGCTTTTGCGTATCACGGGGTGTAAGGCACCTCTGCTGCTATCTGCTTATCCCTGTCTCTATGTATTTAGATTACATGCTTTCTTTTCACCTGCTGGGTAACAGCAAATAATCCGTTTATTCCAAAATCTCCAGCTGAATTAACTCCACAGGTTACGTTCTGTATGGAGGACAACTTGACAGGGGTTACCAAATTAATAAATCGTTCCTACTGTTTAAAAATCACCATATCGACGTGTTGCAGAATTCTTTCTGCAGACTCCCCTGGGCCACTTCAGCTTGCTTTAATTGCACCGTAAAGGGGAAGTATTTGAACGTTGCATTCCAAGCATATTTGGAGTTACGATATAATCAGTAAAAACTGGAGATACAATATAATGAGTAAAAACTTACTCCCTGCCAGTAGTAAGTATCAGACTTAATTAATGAAAGTCAATGAGTATGGATCTGTGTCCTTACCTGTAATCTTTGCATCGGAGTTCTTATGACAGATATGTGGCCAATCAAACTCCCAGCAAACAAGCTGCAATGAATTTGAACAGCTCTTGTTAGATGAGACAAATCTTTAATAAATGCATACATAATGTTCAATTTGTTTGAACTAAACTAATGACAAAAAATCTTCAGAATATAAGACTGCCATAGGCATAACTCTATGTTATGGAAAAGATGAAACAATATGTAAATGACAGCTGTGCTTTTGCATTCTGGGGCAGCCTCCATTACCGTAATATCGCATGATAGTACCATCAAAGAAGAGCGCACCTCTTGGGGTCTTTTCTATACCATATTCCATCTCTTCCTGTTACTTCTTTCACGTCTCTCCCATTTCGCTTTGCTCCTTCATCGAAATGCAGCACAAACGGACTGATTCCTTAGAAGAAAAAAAAAACAGTCATGCTATACCTGAAGTGAGAGAGACTTGCTCACAGACATGGCATTATAGAGAATCAGAAATTCAATAAAGACACTGATTACCCTGAAAGACAGAGGTAATGACTCAAATGGAATGAGTGGAACCTGAGGGCACACAGAATAGGTCTCGGTTCAAATTTCCTCATTATACCATCTAATAACTACAGTACTATCAACATCCACTACATCCTCCTGCTCTTAACCTACACACATGCAGATTTGTCCTCCTATGTTGTGGAAATGTGACAGAATGGTCTTTCTGCTTAAAGATTACTGCTTTGCCGTGTGCGGAATGCAGGGGGGTCCGTCTGATGCTTCAGAGTAAACAAATGCAGAAGTGTGTCCTTGAATCCTTGTCAATTCTGCTACAGTCCTTGGTTCATGTCCATAAGACTCTCTCCAGGATGGACAGCAGGGTGAACCATGTGTCACGGGGATGAGGGGACAGAGCAGGGGTGTTTAACAACATGGTGGGGAGGGATAGCAACAAATGAAGGGGTGGGGGCAAATAAAATCAGATGCTGGGTGACAGAAGGGGCTACAGTGGGGTTTGTGGGTGTGGTCCAGGGACTGGACATGCATCCTGGAGGCCAAGAGGAAAAACAGACGTTGATTTTATGTGATCTGTGACAAGGCTGGGGGCAACTGAATGTATGTCCTTGTCACCTGACTTTGAAACAGTGACTAACACTGAGTAGGCGACTAGCATCAGAAATGATGACAGAAAGCGAAAGGGACACAGATGGAGTTATGACCTGGACCGATGTTTTTCTTTTTATTCTCTTAAGTGGCTTTATTTCTTCCAGCCGTGGATTCTCAAGGCTAATTTTCATACGATAACGAGGTGAGCTGATCCCAGACAGAAGTGGACTGGTGAAAAACTCATTGGGGTCATTCGGATCAAAATAGCAGCAAACAATGAAGAGTTTGCCACCTGTCCTCTAAAAGTACAGTCATACGTAGCAAGGTGTCACACCCTGAAATAGAACAGGTAACAAAGCTTATTAACAAAGCTTATCAACATGGACCATAGTTTTATTATAATAAAGACGAATGTGTTATACCGCCTCTCCCAAGGTTACGACGATAAACCTATCATAAGGCAAAAATAATGTAAGGTGAAAATGAATTTGAATACAGTACACCTAACCTAAGAGACATCATAGCCTAGCCTAGCCTAACTTAAAAACATGCTTAGAATACTTACATTAGCCTACAGTTGGCCGAAATCATTAACAGAAAGTCTATCTTATAATAAAGTGTTGAATATGTCCTGTAATTTATTGAATAATGTACTGAAAGTGAAAAACATTTACCCATCGTAAAGTCGAAATTTCATAACATGGACCAGCGTAACCCAGGAAGTGTCTGTATACAGAAATCAATATCAAGAATATCTACGGCGAGATGCTACTGTCATATTCAGCGTATTTGCATAAATACACATATAAAGTAAAGCTGAAGAAACTTGTGCTGCCAAGTGACAGAATGTGTTTTTCATTGATGGCATTGATGTAATGCAAACGTGACCTTGGAATTTACCTGCAGTGTATAAAATGCCTACAGCTGGTGTTTCACCCTACGGAGTAAATCCAGTCCTGGGAGCTTCCTGTGCTCCCCGGCTGGGAACAGGCCAGCTTTCATTCCTCTGCCATGCAGCGCTGCTGAGATTATGAGTGAAAATCTCTAGGGGCATCCGTCTCTGTGGAGACTTGTCATGCCTGGAGCTCGTCTTTGGGAAGCCGGGGAATAAAAATGAGAAGCAAAGAGAGAGCAAAGAGCCATTGAAACCTGTAAGGGTCCCTACCGTGTTGTTTATACCGCTCATCAGCCCAGAGAGAGACTGCTGGGAAGTTCAGCTGTGGCGCTTTCTAGCCGCTTTGCTGTTTCCAAATGCCAAGGCCTCGGATGCACGCCCCGCTGACCTCTGCGGCTGGCAGGGCTAGCTGATCAATGTAGCTCGCTCCCATTTCACAGCTTAGCCGCGTGAACCCGAAGCTTCAAAGGGATCTGCTATGTGTAACGTTGGCCACACTGTAGCCATGAACAGCATATCGTTTGTGTGATGTATAATTCTTGCGTTGTTTCCAGGGGCTTCATATTTAGGTGGTTCCGGTGGTTTATGTAGAACTGATAACTCGTTGAGTCTATGATGGAAGCTCTCTCGTGTTGGACTTCCTCAGCACCATTGAAGCTTTTGCGAAGCACGGATGGAGAGTTGAGTAGGTCAGCATGGCAAGTATAAGCCAGTGGGTTAGTCTGCTGAAATCCAGCAATTTCTCCAATATTGGCCTTGTCTCGGTGGGGGGTTGCATGCTTATACAGTGGTACAGGTACCTCAGTTCTCAAACTCATTATACCTCGAATTTCTTAAAAGTTGAACCAGCTAGTTAAAAAAAAATACCTAGAACTCGATCTGAATCTCAGAAGTCAAACTGTGAACGCCGACCTAAGATAAATTGTACGCGCGGAGAAAGGAGTCACGCGGCACATCTCTCAGCGGAAACAAAGGGTAACGGTCTCAGCCACTAGCTGAATACATATATTTAGACAGTAAAAATACATTTAGACAATGATAGACAGTAACAGTAATTATTATAATAAA
>JAODJW010000106.1:2572839-2588129 GCA_026777045.1 Hyperopisus bebe | reverse complement strand
TTCTTACTTTACAAATTACTGTTTTGATAAATGTGCTTAGATGTGTTTAGTACAGTATATGCTCTTCTTGTTTAATCTGGTTCATTTTGTGTTTAAATGCTAAAAAAAACACATTTCAGTGTAATTTTTTGGAGCCGGGAACCAATTAATTGGTTTTCCATTATTCCTTATGGGGAAAATTCGATCAGAACTCGAACTTTTTAGGATTTGATCCGGAGTTCTGAACGGATTAAGTTCGAGTTCTGAAGTACCACTGTATTTGGCTGCAGCTTTCATCTTGATTGAGTAGCCCTACTGTATATTTCACTAGTTAAATTAAGCATCCCGCTCAAGGGAAATTCAGTGGAGGCTCTTATGGGAACGAGACCCAGCAGGCTCTGGGATATAAGTCCATGTGTTTAACCAGCATGCTGCCCGCTGAGGACCAGATCGCTCCCTTTAACACGGGTCATTTCCTTATCGTCACCCACACTCCATGACCTTATTTATTTTTCACTGGCTCTCACACGCTTGCCATGTTGTCTGATGAATTTCAGACCCTTTCGCTGTCCTTGTTTTATCCATGGGTCTTATCAGAGTTCTGGAGGCCTGAGCTACGAGATTAGGACAAAAAAATCACAACAACAAAATTCACATAACTGAATATATTCAGAGTCCTGTGGTTTCGTGTAAGGCATCAATGCTTTTGACAGCACTAAATCTCTTTTATCTTGAGCAAATATGACTGGTCTTTAGAGCCACTCAGGTCAGCAAAAGATATAAGAGATAAAGCTCCTAGATTTTCTATATCCAAATGGGTTGAATGTTTGCGTTTGTTGTTTTGTTTTATCATTCTTTTGTTTTGCTCTTTCTGTTATAACCTGGGTTTACAGCAAAGCCTGAAAGCTGTGAATCTTGCAAAAAGCTTGTGAATTCAGAGCATATGGTGGAAGAGTTAGTGCACCACCTGCGTAAAATGAAAAAGAGACACTGCAGGTGGAGCTAATGAAAAATTTTAACAAGCTTTAATCGCATTTGCAGCGTTTATGAGTGTCTGATACTGCTGTCATCTGAGAAAACCATCGATGTCTTTCTGTGGATCATGTTACTGTGGATTATTTATTTGGCCCGTAAATGAACAGCAGTTTGTGAGACGGATGCAGAAACTAAGAGGCTGATTTTATACTTGAGGGTTTCTGTGGTGCCCCCCCCCCCCCATTCTCCAGCCATAGTGGCCTTGATTACAAGACACAATAACAGCACAAACATCAGTGTAATGATGCCCAACCACTTCATCTTGAATGGCGCACACAAGTCCCCTGCCAGGTTGCTAAGAAACACTCCAGACATCCCAAAATAAAGCTTGAAAATAGCCGACAGATGACACCAAAATATACCATGGTGTTTTCACTTAGCAGCACGGAAGGCACAGAGTGACGACTCACGTGAGACATCTTGTTGCCCTAAAGTAATTTCTGTTTCATCAACTAACTGGAAATTGCACTTCCTGTTGACCGGGCCATTGCATAACCAGTGCCAAATTACAGGCCCTGTTTATACAAGTATCAGAAGTACAAATCAGATCTCATTTTGTTACATTGGTATTTAAACTGTCTGTATTAGTGCCTCTCAAACTGAATTCACTCCTGGTTTTTTGGCTGATGTTACACATTTCATTAAAAGGGTGAAATTCTTAAACGTATAGTAAAATACAGTATATTGTTATTAAATCTCCCAAAGATCCCAGACTCTACAACTGGGTGATAGAAAGAGACATTACGTTGTCTGGCTTCATTCTGTGCCTTTTAACCTTTGTTAGCTATGTGAATTTATGGATAAGCCGGTTACAGTTAATGTGAGCATATGTTCTTGTAAGCAATAAACTTGTACTTAGAATTAATAATATCTTCCTGCTAGCATAGAAGAACATGCTACACGATGGAAGAGCATTTTCCGTGTTTTATGCAGAAGATCCTGGGCATTAGCTAACGTCGCTGCACTGACGTGCTCAGCTCACACCCCAGCGGCACGGCTGGGTCCGGTTGGTCCTGCGCCCACCCCGATGGATCTCAACCCCCCCCCCCAGAGCCCCACCCATTCAGCGTTCACATTGAGCGATACAGTTACGATAAAATGATTGTGTCTGACAGGTATGTGGGTGTATGCTTGGATCAGTCGGAGGAAATGTACTGTAAAGAGGCAAATAGATTTTTCTTTCTCTCTTTTCATTTGCTCTTAGTAAAGCCACGGGTCATTTAAAAACTGATAAAAAATATGTAGTTGAGTGCCTGGTGTGATTTTGTCACCCAGTGAATTGTTCTGGGACTGGCCCAGCCACGCTACGATTTCTGTTGCTCAGCATGATTGTCCATGCCAGAGGGCAGCTTTGTCACGTTCTGCTGCATGTCCACTTTATCCCGGTGTGGCCATCTGCACATGTACACGCCTGTTAAGAATTAGCCAGTGAAATCAGCCCAGTGAAGTGACCGCATGCAGACATTATGGCTTCAGTCTGGCAGGGAGGTTCGCTCTTCTTTCCATTTTAAATTCCACTGGTTGACTCCGGACCACCTGATCATCCAGTCAAGCTAAAATCCAAAATCAGTTTTTTTTCCATATTTTGAAAAGTAACTGAATAATTTCTTACATTATGTTTCTCAGGTATATCTTATAAATACTGTATATCCTTTAATGTATTTGATTTTCCATTCACATTGGAAAACAATTCAATATTTTTCGCTAGTTGGGTTACAACATCATCCATTATGTACCATTTTTCCACTCAACTTAAACAACATAAAGTATTGTCTGCTAAGCAAACGTTTTGCTTTAAACATTTGCCTTAAGTTGTTATAAGTTTTACACTGATTTAAGAGTTTTAATAAAATAGGCAACAGTCTGCAATAAATAAGATGGCTATAGTGTTTATGTTAGGTAATAAACATGAAACTGAGAAACTGTCAGACAAGACGCACGGTTTTAACCACTAACAGGACTGTTCTTTGTTGTGAATGCATAAAGACAAGATCCCGATTCATTAAAAATATTTCACAGACATTTAATTCAGAAGAGAAGTCATTGGACTTTAACAAGAATGAGATTTTTTAATAGCCTGAGGATGTTTTGTGTTTTGGTATTCATAATATACCTTGTTTATTTTTTTTTCTTTTTAGTTGAAAGTAAATTAAAACTAATTTAAAGGATTTATGGACATGTGTTGGATACACAGATGAGTTGATAATGACTCGGGTAAATTAGCATGAGACTGTTAACAAGCCACAAGACTGAAACGTTAACTGTGGGAATTTAAATTCAGAGCTACAAGTCTGGAATTTGTTTTGTATAGTGATGATGGGACTTAGTTGCAAAACAGCCTGATTACTGCATGTGATTTGTAAGTATTATGATGTACAGGGTTCCCACAGTCTATGCTGCCATTAGTAATTGTTCAAATTAATATGCAATTACTTTAAATTAGAGCAGGCATGTTAGCAATGGAAGTCTCTAAAATCAAGTGAAAAGTGTTATTATTGCTGAGCGCTAAGACCTTGGAACTCAGAAAAAAAGACGGCAGCTGCAAAAGCAGAAATAAATCGTACTTAACAGTGTGAGTCATACTATTTCCTTAGACTTCATGCAAGCTGTCAGGGATGAAGCCGATTGGCTGTTCTCCCTGGGGGAGGGTTTCACTGGCAAATACACTAGCGCAAACTAACCCGACACTCCTTCAGGAGACAGATGAAATGAGTTCTCCATCGCCCTTCAGGATCAGGGCAAAAGTCTCACCTGGGTGCATCTGCTCGATCCCACGTCACATCACTGTGCTGCCCTCTCCCAGTACCACCAACACAGTATTTAAAGTTTGAATTTCAAACCTCTAATGCACCCATTTTCCTGACTTGAATGCACCAAATTTTAATACCAAGAAACTTTCTTTCTTTAAAGACGACAAGCATAATTGCTTTAACAGACAAGAATAGTTCGTTACACAGAGGTTGAGGATGATTCTGCCTTTGTGGGGAGAAGAATGTGCATGTAAAATGAGTAAAATGAACAGCATAACGGACAGCAAACCTGTTGTACTCTTCTCTGTCTAAAATGTCTCTCGACAATGTAGCCAAGTACGTAGTCACAGCTTTGGGGTACAGAATGAAAAATAACAGCTCCTTCAGTTAATGGCACCCTAATCATTGGCAGATTTGCAGCTTAATCATGCCTTTTTTGTCATAAAGTAAATCTACATTCCAAATGCATCATGGGATTAATGAATACAGAAGACAAAATGGCTTTTGAAACATTTTTTTCCTTGGAAGATCTTACAGCAACGTGGTCTGTGGGGGTGTCGGCCCGCTTTGGTTCACAGGGGATTTGTTAAGATTACAGAACAATGACAGTGTAATACAGGGGCTCAGTGGCTGGCTCTGCAGCCTCCCGTCTCTAGGGTCATGTTGTCAGTTCCTGCTTTTAGCTCAGTGTGTTTGTGTGCTCCGAGTTTGTCTAGGTACCTTCAGCTTCTCCACTTTCTTGCCAAAGTTCAAGCATGTGCACACAAGCTTGATTGGCACCTGCAAATTGCCTTCTGTGTGTGCCAGTGAAGGCCTGCTGTGTGTGTGTGTGTGTGTGTGTGTGTGTGTGTGTGTGCGCGCCAGTGAAGGCCTGCCATCCTGCTCAGTGTTCCAAGATTGTAGAAAGTGGATAGATAAATGCACAGATTATATAGCTCAAGTTATATAAATGTTATTATTTATTGTGGTGTATTTCTTTGCGTGACACTGGGTATTTTAACCAGCTCTGACCCCTAGTGTGAGGACTCATACATTTCAGAAGTGTTGATTAAATTTGTAGTGATTAGATTTAATTGACTAGAGCAGTGGTTCCTGGCGATCCACCTGCCTAAATGTTTTCGTTCCAACCCTACCTTACTGTAAATACGCTGCGCTCCGTGCGAGTTCTGTGGTCAAAGATGAACTTTGTTTAACTTTGACCGCTGCACGCTGTGACGCATTGTCTCGCGATTAATAGAAACAAGGCACCGAACCCGGCACAGAAAACGAAATGGAGGAAAAACTTATATTGTCCGTGTCTGAGTTCCCAGAGTTATATCACACAAGGGTAGAATCTTTTTGAATATACAACGTCGCTACTGACCGCGAGCCAAAATGACAGGAGAGTTTTGAAAACCACGCCTACTCTTTGCGCAGAAGCCTCGCGGCGAGCACAACGCATGCCGCGTTCGGTCTGTAACCAGCTTTAGCTTATTAAAGACCATGTATGCCTGATTAAGGTAGGGTTGGAACGAAAACATTCTGGCAGGTGGGTCGCCAGGAACAGGATTGAGAACCACTGGACTAGAGCAATATAATTACATAAAAATTCTAATAAGCAATATAATAATAAATTTGAATTTTTCAAATATGCCATTATGCTGTTTGTTCTGGGCAACAGTGTCTTTAAATAAGCGCTGGTCCTCTCTTTCTGCCTTTAGGAGCATCTCTATTACTTTTTAAAAGTTTTATGAATAGCGCAAATAAAAAAATGAACACACTACTGTAGATACGCATATCATGTCATAATTTAGGCCTCATTAAACTTGTGTAATGAGTCTTTTGCATTTTGCTGGGTAACTGCTCTTGCTCACAGACTGCTGTGACTTTAGGTTTGCCTGTATGATGGAAGCACACCAGTTATGGGGGGGGGGGGGGTTATTATAATTCATGCCACATTAAGGTCTAATATAACAAGTAATGTACATTCAGATGGTGAACTGCGATAGTGCTCATAGACCTCGGTAAGACTGACTGCTGATATAGACGCCACAATCCATTCTCTGATATTCTCCGGTACCCTATTTGCTTATTCTTGTAATGTAAAACAGTCTGTGCTTTCTAATGAAGTATTTTCCCTTACAAATTGTTAAGGAATACAGATTCCAACCATATCTCTGCAGTTCTCGTAGAGACTAGCCTCTGTTTAGCAGGGAAGGTGTGTTATGTTTGGGCATCAGACAAATCAGAAGGGTAATGAAAACTGCCAGTGTTCAAAACGATATTGCTTACAAGCAGCAATTTCTTTTCAATTTGAATGATGGATACAACAAGGTTTACAATTATTAAGAAATCGGTCAAATGATACATTTTACGACCATCGTTTTACTTCACATTGTGATTATGTGTGCAATGCTATACTGTATGTAGACATCAACAGAATTGATCAGACATTGTGGATTTAATTTACTGTTCGTTTTGCTTTTACATAAAAGCATGAGATTTTTTGCATATTTCTGTGACATACATCCTCCTTGTGAGGAACAACGGAAAGGTAGCATCTACGGAGGATTTTACTGTTTTAATTAAAGTTTGTGTGTGTATGTGTGTTTTATGTTTGTATTACATCGTGAGGACCAAAAGTGTTGTGTGCTCATGAGAGAGAGAGAGAGAGAGAGAGTATGTGCACCAGAAGATCAGGAGCCTGTTTCACAAAGCAGGATTTCCTGCTTAGCTGGGTAACTTGTCGGATTTGAGATAGTTTAGGTTAAATGTAAGCGGATGAAAATAAAGTTTAGTTAACCCAGACTACCTTAAATCTGATAAGATACCCACCTAAGCAAGAGATCCTGCTTTGTGAAGCAGGTTCGAGGGCTGGTGAAAACAAATAAATACCCAAATCATTTAATCAAATAGTGTATTTACACTAAACTAGTGGCATGAAGTGAGGCAATATTTGCCTGTTTAACTGTCATCGATGTTTTATATCACCCTGGTAAGATCAGTTTTGAGATATTTGAGGCTTTCCTTGGGGTTCCCTCCCTAGGGTGATTTGGTGCATGTAATTTACCCTTAATATGTATCCTGCAGAGGACTGGCATCGCATTTAGGGTCTCCAAAGTCCCACACCCTGTATTTCTGGGATAGGATTCACTCTCAGGGAAGTACTGGGGGAGGAATGCGTGGATGCATGTAGAGCGTGCAGCCGGCTCAGCGTGCACAGCGCTCATGCTGCCTAATGTAAATTATCAAGTGATTTTTAATCTTAAAAAAGCCACAGTGAGAATGATTTTTACGAATTTTTCAGCAACCAGCCACCCTACACCCAATTATTACCATTCCCTGTGCAGTGAAATCGTCAGGGGAAGGCCGACGCTACAAGGAAGGGCATTTTCTGGGGAGACTTTAAATGGGACTCAGTGGCGTTAAACGGATAAAATATTTTCTGATATTTATTCCGCAGATATACGAGCCAGGGTGAATTAGAAACTCAAGGCAATTTATGTGTAAAACTAACGCTACGTGTCGGAACACATTCCCAGAGTGACAGTGCCCAGAGCTTTTTCTCAGCATGTCCGGACTTGTCCCTGCAGCAGTAATATTTACAGGCGCAGCTTTAATGAACGAAGTACAGCATGTCTGTATGGCCAGGGGCTGGGGGGAGGGGGGTCACCCCTGCAAAGGGATTGCAGTCTGGGGGGAGGAATACTGTCCAAAGGGGAGTGTGCAAATGTGTTTGAACAGGGACATAGAGACCCTGGCAGATTCACGGGGGCAGCATTTTATAATTGCCCCAAAATCAGGGTTGCCAACTTTGCTCAACTGGCTGGTGTGCGATTTTCAATTCAAGATGAGTCTGCACACACATGTACATGCATTTCCATGTATGTAACAGATGTGTTAGCTTGCAAATAGTCTACAGGGTTTGCAAACTACCCATTACTTCTGATATAGCTAATTTTAGGTTTATGATGGAATAATACAGATGTGCCATCCGATTTCTTGTGCGAGCGTGACTGAAAGCGTGAGCATCACGCCGGATACGTGCGAGTTGTGCGAGGGGGACCTTGTCAGGGGGCCCATAATTTCTAGCTACATCCCTGGGTGGGAAATTGTAAAGGGCCAGGGAGTCTGTACCCAATCAGTACCATCTAAGTCGTGCTATGTCCGACTGGAAAATAACCAGAATTCACTTACCAGAAAGCTTTAAAATGCCACAATAATTGCTCTATATTTTGAAAAGTCAGAAATCTCTTTAGTCTTACCATTATTTCTGAGTTGGAAGAAATGTGTCTTTATATTTCATAGCATTAATATTAAAGAAACAACGTCCTTGTTAAAAATGATTTCTGAGTCGTGGGCTGATTCTGGCACAAAGGCAGAAGTTAAAGTAATTTCTTTTGCTTTATTGACAGCTTGCTTAGCGGGTCATTATGTCTGATAGATGTCATCTGCAAATTAATAAAAAACGAATTGTATGTCTTTGTATGCTAAGTATTCCCGTACAGAATGAGAATGATACTGGAAATGATGACAACATGGCACTTACTACATTTCATGTTCTCCCTGTGTCATTGTGAGGTTTCCTCTGGGTCTGGTTTCCCCCCACAGTCCAAAAACATGCTGAGGCTAATTGGAGTTACCAAGTTGCCCGTAGGTGTATGAGTGTGCCCTGTGATGCATTGGCGCCCCATCCTGGGTTTTCCTCTGACTTGTGCCCATAGGTTTCGTACTCCTCACAACCCAGAACAGGACAAGCGGTTATACAAAATGGATGGATGAATGTGGAGATCAAACATGTCTTTCAATAGAATAACATAAAGGCAATATAAAATTTTACTAAGAAACATGTACTTCCTACTAGAGTTATATATTATCATGTATAGTAAAATGTAAAGGTCATGTAAAAGTTTTACATTTTTCCTACAGGCTTTTCTCTTGAGTGCCTTACATGTTCTAGCATGGCTAGGCATGAATGCGGCCATAATCATACAAGAAAAAACCCTGACTTGTAGTGAACATATACAAAACATCATGTGTTAAATATAATTGAAATAAGAAAAGTGCTTGATAGGCTTACATGAACCATGCTGTTTGTTTTCATATGGACAGTCCAGTACCGTGCTTTATACCACTCCACCCGACGCTTGGTGATTCACATCTTGCGCCTGGTGATGTGAGGCTTGCTTGCAGCTGCTCGGCCATGGAAGCCCATTCCATGAAGCTCATGGCACACAGTTTTTGTGCTGGGGTTAATGGCTGAGGAAGTTTGGAACTGTGCAGTTACTGAGTCAACAGAGTGTTGGCGACTTTAACGCACCATGTGCCTCAGAACTCGGCGACCCGCTCTGTTACTTTACATGGTCTGACACTTCATGGCTGAGTTTCTGCTGTTCCCACTTTGCAACAATACCACTTACAGTTGATGTGGAATATCTAGAAGGGAAGATGTTTCACAAACTGTCCTATTGCAAAGGTGACATCCTATGACAGTTCCACGCTTGAATTCACAGAGCTCCTCAAAATGAGCTGTTGAGATCTGTCAATACTTTTGTCCATATAGTGCACATAAAGCTAACAGCTGAAGATACACTGCATGACTGGAATAAGTACTACCTTCATTTTAGGGCCCTGAAACAAGAAATTCCCCCAGGAAAAAAAAAGAATCCTTGCCAAGTTGAGTGACCTAGGTGAACATCAAAATAAGTGAAAGCATTTTCTTACTTGCTGCTTGACACCTCCATGGTTTCTGGTTCAAAGCAGGCCACATCCCTGCCTGTGTATAGCTGAGGTGTTCGTCCCATGCGCTCCTCTGGCACTTCATCTCATCTACAATGAAGGAAGAGATACGATGTGGCTCACTGGCTTGGGCCTCTGTGCCTCTCAGTGGACGGTTGCCACCTCCATCTTTCTTGGGCCCTCGAGTCCCCTGCAGTGTGCCAGAATGTCTGTGTCTCAAAGGGGAGCAAGACGGGATAAAAGCATTTCAATGTACCTGCCCAGATGAAGTATCATTTCATTATTAGTTGAACAGATACCAGTGTCTAAGTATATGAAGTAAGTGGCCATCTTTTTCAGGTACTGATAGAATAGCCAGTTACACATGGCCATGTGTAAAGGACAGTATAATAGTTTAGATGTCCTTCATGGAGCTCCATCTAGCTCATGCCCTGCTTTCTACTTCACACTTTCTGGTTAAATAAGCTGAAGGATTTCTTCAAGCACGCCACCTGTCTGTAGAAGCCTACCACTACATATGTACGTTCTTCTTAATTCTCAAAATTGTCACACTGACACATTTAAGTGTTTCATTGTGGTGTTGATATAGATGTGTAAACAGCGCACGCTCCATCTGCCCGAGCAGCATTCTCTTCTGGTGCAGGACATGTACTCACTTCTATTCGAAATGATGAAATAAATCTTTGAAAATGGGACTTAAAAGCCCTTGAGCGACGCATTCATGCAGCGGGTTTCCAGCATAAGTAGGAGGCCAGCAGAGTTTTAATCCGCCTCACAGCACTGAAAAGTTTGCATGAGTGGTTCATTTTTATCCAGATCTCTGACTCCTTGTTCTAAAGTAAACAGCTATCAAGGTTCACCTTGCTGTGTGCATTACATCGTCTAGCACCCGATTGCTGTCTGTCCTTAGCAGAAAATTACTAGGGAATTTAGTCAATTGCCGGACAGCATCCCAGCACACGTAGCTAAGGAGACTACCAAAAGGATTCTCTTCTAACAGTCTTTAATCATTCATGGAATTTCAAACCGAGTGGAAACTGAAACGGGGAAAGAGTGAGTGAGAGATATTCAGGGTGCCTTTCTGTGACAGGCAGGCCTGCTGGGTAACAGTGGCCACATCACGTGTGATACCAGTTACACCCTGTCCTGTTTGCATTAGTAAATCAGTGTGGAAGCACAAGCTGTACAGTGTTTAGATTCTCTCAGGTCACAGGCTGTATCCGCTTCTCACCGAATCCATATCCCCTGGTGGGGCCTTGAATAATATAAGTAGAAAGTTGTGGAATGTGACTGTCGTGCACAGACGCTTGGAAACTTTAAGACGCAGCGTATCATAAGTCAAATAATGAAGTGCCGCTGTTTCAACGTGGAACTCCATGTCCACTTGGTGCAAGAACTGCTTTTGCATGGGGGGGGGGGGGGTCGGTTGATACCTAATGAAGCTCTCGATGGAGTTTCACTTACACAAAAATGTTCTGAGGGCAGAAGGAAAAATGATTGGTTGAGACAGATAGCCAATCAGATTTTAGAGGGGCGGTACCAAAACATCTGACTTGTTGGTCCTGCATCCACTAGTTGCTTGGACCCACCTTTTCTACAATCTGCTTGCTTATCTCTCTCAACCACTCATTCTTCATTCTACCGTCACAACGTTTTTGTGTGAATAATACTCCCACGAGCCAAGAAAGCCCATTCGTGCTCTATGCTCGTTAACCCCCCACACACACACGTTCTTCTGCTTCGCTCCATGTGGGTATTTTTTTGCCCTTGCTCCCACTGTGAAGCATTAATTTCAGTGGAGCTGTTTGCCTGGACTCAGATTTCACCGGCCTCAGGTGTGTCAATTAGTAGCAAATGATTCCCATCCAGAAGTGCATAACCCTTGTGCAGTTTCCTGTTGTTGATGAAACTGTAGAATAGAAAAGGGCCTGGTGCTCGCCGGTGCTCTCCTGAACGTACGCTCATTATAATTACATTCTTTGTGCTCCGTGAGTCTAATGGGCTGCCAACGGTACCATGCAGTTAGAAGGGCCACAGTGATCAGCAATTATGTAGGCTAATGACATTGACTGATCTAAATCTAAATCCTTCCCTCTGTATGCTTCTTAAGAATAAAGTGAGATATTTTTAACCTAGACGTCTTTAGTGTGCGGTTTAGGAGGCTACATTAACACTGCTAGTGGGTGCAGGCTTAATTTTAATTCAGAGAAAAATAGAGACGGCTCAGAAACTCCCATTGTCATCCAAGTGTGGGAACATTATTCTAGTATGTTGCCCACAGTCAAGTTTGTTGTTGTATACTGAGCACTATAAACTTATTGCTTTAGCCGTTTAGAAGGCTAATTTCAGCTTGCTGTGTACATAATTATGCAAATAACGGGGATGTATATGAATTATATCTGTGTGGTTGATGATTATACCTTTGCTTTTTGCATATCCCATCATGAGACACCCACAGCAGAGAGTGGAGCTTAGGCTCAGTTCAGGGTCAACCATTTCTTCTACAGCCCTGGAGATTTTCTTTGGCATTCTCTAGGGCCCAACTGTAATGCACCTACTCCGTCAGCCATGGGACTTGAACCAACAACCCTACACTCCCAACCCACAGACCCCCCCCATGCATGTAAGTAAGTGTTATGACTGCAGTTGTAGCCTGATGCTGATGACAGTGACTGTCCCCTGAACAGGCCTGTCCACATCGACTTCATCGAGTAAAATGACCAGGTGTCAGTTGATTGGCGACACAGTCAACGCAGGGAGAGAGCAGCCTTTACTCTGGTAAAATATAGGAATATTTTTTATAAGCCAGCTTAGGATTTAAGACTGTGTAACCAGCTCTGTGGTGTGCTGGTGCAGTGGTTAGCACTGTTACTGCACACCTCTGGCCCAGGGTTCGACTCTCTTCTGTGTCATTGTGGGGTTTCCTCTGGGTACCCTGGTACCCCTCCCTCAGCCCAAAAACATGCTGAGATTCATTGAAATGGTGTGTGTGTGTGTGTGTGTGTGTGTGTGTGTGTGTTCCCTGTGATGGGTTGGTGTCCCATCCTGGGTTGTTCCCTGCCTGTAGCCACAGGATAAACTCTGATCCCCCATGACCCTGAATAGGGCTAGTGGGTACAGAAAAGGGATGGATAAGTAGCTCTGCCTTCATTCATGCAAACCACCAGCAGGTATTCAGTTTGTGAATCTCTAATGTATTCCATGTACTTAGAAGATGGCCGGTTCTTTTTGTCTGTTCAAAACTTCCAGCTTAGAAAGAAACTGAGAGTAACAGCAAAGTGTCAAGCAATTTGGTCTCCTCAAAGCAGCAGAGTCACACTGCTGGAACAATCAATACTGCTGATTGAGTGCATTGGACAAGACTGAATGTTAGGTTTGCCAGCCGAATTTAAAACTGCACATATCTGATAGGTGCTATAAAAAGCTCCTTGTCATCAAATAATAAAAAAAAGCAGATTGTCAGATAAACATAATAAGTGATGCAGCTGGCAGTGAGGAGCCTTTGCTCGCCGCACAGCCCCACCCTGCTTTTGGCTGTTGTCAGATGTGACAAATGTATAACTATCTTCCTACAGACCTCTGTAACACCCTCTGGCTGGATTAATATTTCTCTCTTATGAAAGGTAAATTTGTGATTACATATTGCTTTCACGTGGAGGGGAAATGCTTTTTTTTCCATTGTTGTCATACATTATTACCTGAATATTGGGAAGATACTGGAAATTAAATTCAAATGGAAAGTACGTGTGTGCAAAGTAAAAAAAAAAAAAAAAAGCGAGATGGCGTACATCTCTCTGGTGTGTATTAAATTGAGCTTTGAAGTATGTTTGCGTTACTACATGCTGGACTGGGATTTTCGGAGAGACAATATTTGTCATGAAATTCCATTGTCATTTTAAGGGATTATGTTTGTTTGCATTGGGGGGGGGGGGGGTCTTTGGTCTGGTGTCTGCTGGATTATGTGAGGACTATCTATCTCAAGACTGGCACAGACAAAACTCAGGCACAGGGAGACGCACTGGGTTTGTGCGGAAGTGAAGGCACTGACCTGAAGCAGTCCGCCTTGGATGAACAAATGGCCCAGCTGTTGTACCCTAGAGAAAGGTATAAAAACCACATTTCTCCAGGAAACTTTCACTGCATGAGTCATCAAAGTGCAAAATGTCAGCCCCCCTGCCTAAGAATGCTTGTTGAGTCAGTAAGTGCTAGCAAAACAATCCAGCTATCTTTTATACAGGACCCTTGCAATCTGTTATTTTAAGATTCAGTGTCAGATTATCAATGAAGAATCAATATCTGTGCCTCATTCTACAAGCCTCCAGGGAGCTTGAGAGGGAGGATTACAGTGTAAAATGTCATATTTTTGTTATCGTTCCTTCCCACTATCAGCTTTGCAGACTTATATAGTTACATTTGATGCTTTATGCAGAAAATAAAACAGCGTGGGTTGATCTGTAGATGCAAGGGGCTTTATATGCACGTTTAAATGATACCATTTGGCTAGTCTTGCAACTCTTCAAATGTAAAATCTGTTTAAATTTAGATCAGGCCTGCCACAATATGTAGTGTGACTCCGATTATCTTAGCGGTCTATGTTGTTTACTTCCATGAAACTTTGATGGTGTTTATGGGTAACTTACAGTGTACCTGTGCTGAAATAAGCCTTGGCAGTTAAACTGAGCCTCATTCATCAACATATCGACCCCTGATGTCTCCAGGAAAATTGCAGCAGCGCCTAAACTTGACCTGAACCTCTTTTCGTTTGACTTGCAGAAATATTAAAGTGAACAAAGTACAGTGATCTGCTGTTTAGTGTCTATGAGCAATGAGAATGTTACCATTTTGAGGAGTTTGTCGTTACCTCTGAATGACCTGAAAGCCGGATCATAATTATCTGGAGCCCCGCTGTTGCTACCTTGAGCAAAGGTACTTGACCTCAGTTACTTCAGCTGAATTTAATGAGCGGCACATTGGGTTATATAATGGGTAAAAAAAGTGTTTTTGGTAAAAGTATCAGTTTATCAACAAAACAGAAACAAATGGGTCATCTCTAATTTCCTGTATCTTATCTTTTTATATCCCCACCTTGAAATTTTAGGTTTTATTTATCATTAGCTGAAGCTGTGCGGGTTGTGATTCACTGCAGGCCCCGAAATGCACAGTGACTGGCTGAACCGGACTTCTAATGTGTGATTTTTTTGTGCCCGGTCTCCTGGCAAGAAATATGATTGGCTTGCCGAACAAGTCAGACCAATCAAACTGTTCTCTTATGTCCAGTTGTGAAATAATTGCTGTAGCTGATTATCACTCATGCAGTGCAGCAGCTTCAGCGGAACATTCCTCAGTATGAGTGTGGTACAGAACATGCCTTCTGACAAAACTCCCATACTGCACTGTGACAGGGTTATTTCAATGCTCATGTTATACAAATCGTACATTTTCATAAAAAATCTTTTCTTTATAATGTCTATGATTATACAGCTACTTCAACCACTATGACACCTACACTATATTTAAAATAACTATCTTGCAAGATATGTTATCTTATCATATTGTAATGTACTGGGCATGGAGAATGTATTATATAGCTGGATATGTTTAAATTCATCTTCAGTTATTGGAGTAAGGCAGACAGCACTGTATTACTGCCAACTGTGTTTGTAAAAATGCAAAATGGCGGTTACACTCTTTTGTAATACACTAATAACATGTGGATGTCTTGTTGAATGCCACCTGTTCTCCCCTATAGGTTCAACTGTTTCAGGCGCATAAGCACCAGAACAAATGTGGGGGGGGGGGGGGGGGGGG
>JAODJW010000106.1:2551753-2572739 GCA_026777045.1 Hyperopisus bebe | reverse complement strand
GCGGGGGGGGCGGGTAGAGGCTATAGCTTATAGGGGTAAGCGGCCGACCTATAGCCGCGCTCCTGGGAGAGACCGACCCTATTTGTTTTACTGTGAATGCATTTATTAAAAAATAACATTTAAATTAAATTAAAGACGGCATCCTTGATGAGTGGCATATTAGGGGGCACAATGGCTTACAGTATATGTGTGGGGGGGTCACAGCCCACAAAAGCCCCCCAGCCCTGCTATAAGCAACAAAATAAGTAATTCCCTCCTCTGGCTCTATTAAGTATTTAAGTCATCATAGACAACACAAGTGACATTAATATCATATTAAGAACGACAGTGATGGCACTGATCACCGTGAGCATGGGGAGGGTGATGTATGCAGCCATTTCGTTTGGAGCTCCTAGCTGGGCCAGCCGAGGTGGACAGGGTGCGGAGATGCCTGAACCGGCAGAGACCTCCATGAAGAGTAACAAGAAAAACCCAAGTACCCTGGCCAGAGTAGTGTGATGGGAACCTGGTAACCATGCTTTCCATGTAACCTGGGGGGGTGCAGGCACCATGCAATGGATGTTGGGACCAGTCCGGAGATCCTCAGTCCAGAGATCCTCCTCTGTGTCTGTGAGCTTTGGCCAATGACCAAAGGCTGCAAGTACAGGCAGCCAAAATGAGGTTTGTCTGCAGCATTTCTGGGCTCACTCTCCCTGACAAGTTCAGAGATCTCTACTCCCCTGGATTGAGAGGAATCGGCTGATAGGGATCTCATAAGGATGCCATTTGCTCAGCTTCTGAGCATGTCTGGGCATGTCCCACTGGGCAGAGGCCCTGGGGCTGACCCTGGGCATGCTGGAGGGATCTACATCTCCTGGTAGGCTGGGGAATGTCTGGGGATTCCCCAAAGGAGCTACAGACTGAGGACTTGGAATGAAAAGTTTGGACCCACCTGTCACTGTGACCCTCACCAGGATAAGTGGTAGATGATGTTGATGATGATGTTGATGATAATGATGGTGATGATGATGATGACGATGATGATGGTGATAATGTTGGGTATTCTACAAGTGATTTTTTCCACATTACTCCAACTCTGCACCTATGAAATAATACACCTATTTCATATACCTCAGCTTATCTCTTCCGCTCCTGGGTAAGTTCTCCTGTGAGTCCCAGGCAAACCACATACAGCCTTCTTCTGCTCTGTGTCTGTGGAGTTTGCATGTTCTTGTGTCGCACGGAGCTTCCTCTCGCTACTCCGGTTCCCTTCCTCAGTACAAAGACATGCAGTTAGGTGAATTGCTGTCTCCAAATTTGCACCATTTCTGTGTGAGTGTGTATCCTGGGGTGCACTGGCTTCCCATTCAGGGTTTGAATTGTTTTACCCCCTGTGCTTCCTTTGAATTGGCTCCAGCCTCATTAAAATCCTGTACTGGACCCATTTTTCAGTGCAAGGTTAGGGGCTTTGGTGCTAAATGGCAGTTTCACTTGACAGTGATAGTGATCTGTGCATCCATCTGGTTCCACAGGGTATCTGACTGTTACCATCGAACCCATACCCCCTGTCATTGTGGGCGACACCGTGACCCTGAAGTGTAACTTCAAGACTGACGGCAGACTGAGAGAGATCGTCTGGTTTCGGGTAAGAAAGATCAGGCCAGAATTCTGGCTTCGATTACCAGCCATCGGATCCTTCACTTGTGTCATTGTGAGAGCCTGTGGGTTAGGCCCATGTAAACGTGGATGGAAGGTTCCTGGTTCAGATCCTGTGCTCAGCAGATTGATTTCACTGTTGGGCCCTTGAACCGGACCCTTAACTCCAGTTGCTCCTGGGACTTTTTCCAGTGAAAGTATCAACTAAATAAGTGTAAATAGAATTTTTTATTTTATCTTACCAGATGTCAGTTGATTTCACAGCGTTTTACTTTGGGTTTTCTACGTCAATCCTGCAAATACTTCAAAAGCAATAACAAGTCTTTCAGAAAGACTGAGGATATGCTGATGTATTATGAAGATCAGTAGACACATACTCAAAAATTGTTTATGTAATTCATATTTTTGATTTTTGAGCTGGGTGTTTTACATAAGCAATTCCAGTTGAGTAGCATGCTGAAGGATATTTCAGGAGGAACCCTTCTGGGATTTAAGTCCCAACCTTTATGTTAAAAGCATAAAAATCTATCTAAAAACCACACAAATTAAAACGTAAACAAAACCAATAGTCAATTAAACACAGTGTTTGCACACCAGCAAACTAGGCTTGTCCATTACTTGCCCACTATTCCTGAGAAATTAGGGTACATATTGAATGTATTTTGCAATTAAAAAGGCTTTCTGGTGGAGATGAAAGCCTACGTTTAGCCTTGATTCCGCTTGAATCCAATCCTCAGGAACCGTGAATAAAAAAAAAAATGAACACTGAATTGCTTAATGAACTAATGACTTAATTCACATTGTTCATAAGTTGGTGTGACCTAAATGGAATAGTTATATAAGGAGAAGTTATATAAATTGTTTATATTTGAAATTTTGCTAATTTACATGGCTGATCACCCTATGCATCCACCCTGTTCAGCGGCACAAACAGCTTTCTATATAACAGGTTTTGTATAAGAGAATTTTTATGTCGTCATGTGATGTTTCAAACTGATGGGCCTTCAATTGTGCTGGAATAAGCAGCATCCGTACAGGAACCAGCAGCCAAGCCATTTAGCTGTCCTTAATGTACCCACAACAACGCTTATCAGTAGTTTCAGCATAAGCAATTATGCACATACAAAAGCGAATCCAGTCTCACACTTCACTGTTGGTAGCTAACTTCTGAAAACTAATTAAATTAATAAAATGTTTGATTTATGTGAGCTAGACCAGTATTTGTCTATTGAATGTGTAAGACAGAATAGACCAAACATAATGTAATTATTAGCATGATAAGCATAATTAACTCTAATTGCTATGATTATTTGTGAAGGTCTTTATAAATTTTTCACGAAAATTTTGAATAAAAAAACAGGAAACAATAGCACAATTCAGTCACTATCAAAAATGCATCTTGTGCTTTTTAAATAACGATTCTTCAGCTGTCTTGTCATAGTAAGAATGAACCCAGTGCTTTAGTCTTTCTGTCCACATATTTTTCAAAGGGACATGGCCCTTGGAATTAGTGAGAAGTCCAATGTTCCTTCATTCATGGTGTGCACCATAATCACAAAGAGAACCAAGAGTCCAGTGGGGATTACAAATGTTTAGGCCGAATCGCCTTCCTCACCAGTCAGACAATCAAAAGGAAATATCCACAATGAAGTTCCAAAGACTTTTTTCCCCTTAGAATGGTTTAAGTCCCTTGTCTCATATAACCAGAGGTCAAGTTGTAAAAATATTTCAGGCAGACCGTAGGAGTGCAGGAGGGTTCCCCAACGATTGCACCATCGGCCTGACATGTAACCCTGATATAATCGTTAGATTTACTTTTACTTGAGTAGCAATTCAAAAGAACAATCAAAGGGGGCGGTATGTTTTCAAAGGCGATGGGAAATGGCATCTATGTGCGTCCCAAGGCAGCTTAAGCCCTGTCTATAATTTCTAACGCATAACTGAAAAGTCTTAAACTGCAATGCAGGTTGTGTTTGCCGAGACGGTCGCCTGGTGACTCCTGATCTCTGCCGGAAGGGCAGGTGACAGCAGTGCCGTATTCTGCGTCGGACCTTCAGGCAACGTTAAGTTCCACACCAGAGGCTTCATTGTTTCCCTTTTTCCACTCGAAGGTTACAGATGGGGGCAGCATGAAGCAGAAAATCTTCACGTATGATGCCATGTTCAACACCAATTACTCACACATGGAGGACTACAGAAGGCGCGAGGACCTCGTCTATCAGTCAACGATCAGGTAGACACCCACCACAGTGACAAGCAGATGTTTCGGTTCGGTGTATAGAAACAGTCGACGTAGTCCTCTCGACAGTGCTAACATGAACGGAGGCTATGTAAGAAAGATTTAAAAGTAATTTTAGAATAATAAAAATTTCATCATTCTAAGTGAGACTAAAGCGGTTTTGGTTGCAATTTCACAAAATAAAATAAATAAATAAAAACTAACTAATCAATATGATACATTGATGATACAGGACTACAATCTTCGTTGGGTATATGTCCCGTCTTCGCGCTCTGCATGCACTGTAAACTGGCCTCAGTAACGCACAGATTTATAATGAAAGATAAGGAAGATCCTATTATTTATTTATTTGTTTTTTGGGATGTGGGGGGTGTGTCCCCCCTGTTCCCCCATTTCGAAGACCCCTGCCCCTTGGTGTTAAATATTATGTAACTGCAGGAGCTAAAGTAGTCGTGTTCCCTCCATTCCTCATAACTTGATACCTTGAAACAGCAAATATAGCTAAGAACTGGAAACTAACAGACTTCTGTAACTTTTCATGCATGTTCAAGAATTTCCAGACATACTGGTATCTGTCTAAGTCAATGTTCTGGCTCTGACAGCAGACGTTTAGTGTTACCTCCTTGCCAGAAGGATTGCGTGGTCTTACGGAGCATCACGACATGAAGGGCAATGCTGCTGGTGCCACACAGAAACATTTTAAATGATTGAATCAAAGTTGCAGATGGGGTGGGGGGAATGGAGGTGGATGTGCCCCCATGCAGGAAACTGCTGTTGTACCTTTACCTTTAGGTGGCTTGAGTGGATAAACAAAAATGTGTGAATCAGACAATTGACCGTGTAAAATACAAATAGTAGTCAGTGTTAGAAAGACTACCTACTATATTGTGGATAGCAAAATATGAGAACATATGAAATTACATTTTCTAATGCTACTGCCTCCTTGTTTTCTTTTATGTGGGGACCTGCTACTGTCAATCACATAAAATACTACACTGATTCATTTAAAGTCACTATGTTAACGGTAGGTTATAGCACACGCAGGTACTGTAGAACCCATGACAGGATCAGCCGGTAAGAATTATAGCCTAGTAGGTCTGAAGTCTAATAGCACAGCTTTCCTTTAATATCTTGGTGTCAATGCATTTCATCTTCTGTTGTGTTTATGAAAATGCACTTGTGTTTCATTTAAGTTCTAATTAAATTCAATTACAAATACAGCTCAGTGCAGCCTTATGCTCTATTTACTTTTTCCCTGTCTAGAGTCGAGACAAGAATTGTGCTTGCAGTTACTATGAGGTTTCGTAATAAGCACATTTATGCGTAACAGGGTGACTGTCCTACTTTTAGGACACTGTTCTGAGCCTGGGTTCATTCTGGAACTGCAGTATTGGGGCTGACGGTTTTGGTATCAGTGGTGTTACAGGCACGGAGGAAGATACCAAGTACAGGAGGACGCTATAGATGGTGACGTCACACCCCAGGGTCACGATGGCAGTCTGACTCATTCCACTGCTTCTGGGGAGCATCGCTAACCTTCACGACGCGAATCTCCCACTCCACCATATCCCATAGCTGCTCTGTTGGATCTATCTGGTGACTGTGGAGGCCATCTGAGCACAGCAATCTCATTGTCATGTTCAAGAAACCAGTGTGAGATGGTGTAACCTTTGACGTGAGATATTTTGCTGGGAGCAGCCATTAGCTGCTGGGTAGTGTAGTCATAGGGTGCTTTTCCGCTGCACCAGGTACTGTACTTTTGGTATTTTCCCTTTTGCGTTGACTTCCGTTCGAGTACCAGTACCAAAAGTTCCAGTACCCAAAGTACCAAACCAGCTGGGGTACTTCTTTGGTTCTTTGGGGTGGGACTTGAAATACTTTCTTTGTCGACTGGTTACACACATAGCCTGCCGGTGAAACACTACACAAAGCTGGCTTGAGAACAGTTATGAACTCAGAAAACAACAAAAAGAAAGTTAAAAAAGGGAAGTAATAATAATGTATATGTGGACAAATGAGACCCAGAATTTAACTGCAATCTGGTTGGAAGAACAAGAAGATGATCAGGGTGCCGTGACAAGGAATTAAAAAGGAATTTAAAAAATTAAAATATTGCAATGTGATTTTGTTGCAATAAATATTGAGCTATTTCTAAAGCAAAAAATTAAATACATTTCTCACAAACCCATCTAGGAGTGATTTTTACTTGGAACGATGAAAATGATCAGAATGCAGAGCTCATTCGAAAGCAGCGGCAGTAAACTAAGCTGATTTTTTAAACATATACTAGGGGTCCTGAGTGGCTCAGTTGGCCAAGTCTCTGTACTTGTGATCTCAAGGTCACCAGTTTGAGTCCTGGCCTCAGCAGGACAGTCACATCTCCGGGGGCCCTTGAGCAAGGCCCTTAACCCCCAGTTCCAGGGGTGCTGCACATTGGCTGACCCTGTGCTGTGACCCCCAAGCTATGCAGAGCAAGATGGGGTCAGGAAAAAGAAGCGTTTCCTATGTACTTGTGCAAATGACAAATAAAGCATGTTTGTTCATTATAATCTTGAAAAGGAACAATCACTGAAATTGCAATGCTTGCTAAGTTTTGTGTCCTATAACAAATTAAAAATGATTTAGTGAAACTTAAACCCACCATGCTACAATATCCATATAGTATGATGACAAGAAAAAGCCTGATCTCAGCCCAGCTGAATATCACTGCCCTTGTGATGTGAGAAACGCATGACCTGCGATGCTGGCATTAATATTGCACATCGCCTATAGCCCTATAATATACTACAGCCATTTCTCAAATTCAGTACAAAATATTAGTACTCAGGTAGGTTGTGGCATGTGGCTGTGTGCTCAGTGGGTAGTAAGGGGCCCAAAGTGTGCCAAGAAATTATCCCCCACATCATTACACCACCAGCCAGAAATTTTTTAAACAAGGCAGGATAGATCCGTGCTTTCATGTTGTTTATGGAAAATTCTGACCCTACCATCTGAATGTCACTGCAGAAATTAGGAATTATCTGACCAGGCATCCTTTTACCACTCTTCCATTTTCCAGTGATGATGAGCCCATGTCCACTATAGCCTCAGTTTCCTGTTCTTAGCTGAAAGGAGTGGCACCCAGTGTGGGCTTCTGCTGCTGTAGCTCATCTGCTTCAAGGTTTAATGTCTTGTGCATTCAGTGACGATGTAATGAGATGTTATTTAAGTTACTGTTACTTTTCATTCAGCTTGAACCAGTCTGCCCATTCTTCTCTGACCCCTGCCATAAATAAGCCATGTTTGCTCATAGAACAGCCGCTCACTGGATGTTTTTTCTTTTTCAGCCTATTCCCAGTAAACTCTAGAGATGGGTGTGCGTGAAAATCCCAGTACATCAGCAGTTTCTGAAATACTCAAAGTCAAAGTCAATATTCAAAGTCACTTAAATCACCTTCTGATGTTTGATGTGAAACTCCTCACCTGTTAGATATTTGCTTCGATGAGCAGTTAAACAGGTGTACGTAATAAAGTGGCCAGTGAGTGTAAATGGTTTATCTGTTTAAGTGTGTGGAAGCTACAAGGGAAACTGAACTGCTGTTCAATCACAGATCCACATTTTCCTTATTATGCAGTCATTTGGTGTCGAAGATAATCAGAAATGTTTGGCAGGCTAATCCTGTTGTTTAGTTGTGTTTAGTTTAGCCAGTCTCTGTCTTTTTGCTTATATAAACATGGTTTAACAAAAAAAAAAAAACAGACAACACTGACTGCCTTCCTGCAGAACCTAAGTAGACTTGACAGATTAATTTGTTTGTATAAAATGAATGCAGATGCGGTTATCTTTTTCAGTAATTACATATAATGATACAAATAGCTGATTATTATTAAGTGTTTCATGAGCTACCCTAATGCATTCTGATGTGTAAAGGCAAATATTAAAACCACAAATCAAATAGGGGAGATTGCTTGGGGACAGAAGCTCCAGCGGAGCCATAGGCTGCATGCTCACTCCGAGATGCAGGCCTCCACTTACATCCAACAGACATGAGGGCATTTTCCTAACAGGGATGATGCTTGATACTCGTATATATACCTGCAAATACCTTATAATAGAAAATTATGGCCACCTCGGAATTTTACGTTCATCATGTACGATATCTCCTGGGAAAAAAGTGCGAAGTGCGAAGGCTTAGCTCTAAACACACTCGTATGTTTGGTACAGAACAGCACAGGATAAAACTATTTTAAAAATTTAACAGGATGAAGAACTATAAAAACAGGAACAATACCATGCCAAATGGTAGCATCTGTTTGAAGAATTCAAATTAGTTTGAAAAAACAGAACATGACTGTCACTGCAGTCAAATCAGACTCACCTGTGATAAATTATCAATGCTCACGTGACTTGAGATACCCAATGAATGACGACTTTAATTCTTAAAAGGGCCATTTTTACTTCCTCCCTGTTCCACAATGGTACATTTGAGAGAGCTGTCTCAGTGCATCAGAAATGCTATTATAACGCAAAGCAAAGGAATTCTAAAAGGCTACGCAACCATCTCCAAAGACCTTGGCATCCCAGTTTCAACAATTCACAATGTTATTAAGAAGTTTGCTCTTCATGGAAACTGTCAAGGGCCTCCTGGGATATGGAGGGAATAGGAAAACTGATCAGTGGAATTTTCAAAGTTTGGGGCA
The DNA here is from genome assembly GCA_026777045.1 of Hyperopisus bebe. Lineage (NCBI taxonomy): Eukaryota > Metazoa > Chordata > Actinopteri > Osteoglossiformes > Mormyridae > Hyperopisus > Hyperopisus bebe. The sequence continues at coordinate 2,564,185 of JAODJW010000106.1, read as the reverse complement.
AACTGGAAAAAAAAACACGACACAGAGCTTACGACTGACAATCGTAATCTAGCAATCTAGAGTGATAGTTTCAACCCGTATGGGAGGTGGCGCTCTAAACCAGGTAGGGCTTTACGGGAGAAGCCAGGGAAGACGTCACTTACTAAGCAAAAGCAAAAAAGGCAGAACTGGTCTTTGCCAAAACCAACATAAGGCCTGTTCTTCTGGGAAAATGGTCTAAGGACAACTGCAACCAAAGTAAAGCTCTTTGGCAATGTAGGCTGATGGTTTGTTTATAGGTGATGAGATGAAGCTCATGAGGGAAGGAACACCGTACCTTCAGCTAAATATGGCGGAGGATCTGTAATGGATCTGGGGCTGCTTTACTGCCTCTGGTCCTGGAGACCTTGAACATATTAGAGCACTATTTCCCAAACTGGTCCTTGGGGATCCACAACAGTCCATATTTTTGTTCCCTCCCAGCTGGGAGAGAGCAATAACTTTGGGAAACACTGTATTAAAAGAATCATGAGGCATTTTAGAGCGAGTTGTGCTACCCAGTGTCAGAAAACTAGGGTTGAGTTGAAGATCCTGGCTCCTATTGTAGGGCAACCATGCAAAGCACTCATCCATAAACAAAAATGGTTGGAAAAGGTCTGTTTGAAACTGGGTAGCAATGAGTCCTCATCTCAATCTGAGTGAAAATCTTCAGAAAGAGCTGAATGCTGGCATTGGGAAAAAGGAATCCTGCAAAATTCAAGAGCTGGAACGAAATGCAATTGAAGAGTGGGAGAAATCACCTGCAGGCGAGTGCTTTTGGCCACAAGGAATGCTTGCAGACCCTTAATGCTGGCCAGGTCATATTTCTTATGTGAAATCACGACATTTAAATTGCAAAGGCATCTTCTTGTTGAATAACTTTGAACACACTATTAAAAATTTCTGCTGATACAAAGTTGGTACATTTCCAATTACTTCTGTAGAGATATTGTACATAAAAATTCAGAGGTGCCAATAATGTTGACCATAACTATATAATCCTCAAAGAATACATTTGGACTTGTTCAATATCAACACAAGCTAAGAAGTCATGAATTTCATATATACTTATATGTGTATAGTTTTCCTTCATTGAAAGATGGTAGGAAGGTCAGTAGCTTCAAGGAGAACAGAACAGAGAAAAGCCAGTGTGGTGCATTGCTGTAGAGGCTGTAGCTGCATCTCCCATACTGCCACTTAAGTGCTTTTATCCCGTCAAAGTAACGTCTCTCATAATGTGTTGGCCGCTGTCACAAGCCCACGGACTGCAGACCGGCACTTGGGAACACCAGGCAGACAGCGACCTTTGCAGTGCTGTAATTTAACAGGTAAACCGAGAAAACGAAACACAAAATGAGTCTTTTTAAGTTTTAAAGGGTGATAAAATCACAGAGAGCGTATGCTGCTGGGGGAATCGGCCTAAGGGACCAGCGTGATCTTTGAGGAGGCAGCAGTCACATTCCGTCATTCATTTTTCTGTTCAGGGTCATGGGTGGGGGGGGGTGGGGGGGGCCGGCTACAGGAACAAGGCAGGGGTGCCAACACATCGCAGGACACACTCACACCTACAGGGGCTTCGGTAACTCCGGTTCACCTTAGCATATTTTTAGACGATACTCTTGGGGCAGCTGGAGTACCCAGGGGGGAAACCCCAGAACGACACAGGGAGAACATGCGAACTCCCCACGCATGGAGCCATGGCAGAGACTCGAACCCTGGCCCTAGAGGCATGAGGTGAGGCTGCTAATCACTGTACCGCCATGCCACCCCTTCATCCATCCATTTTCCATAATCATTTATCCACAACAGGCTGTCAGTCAGTTAGGCGTCTATCCCAGGAAACACCCTCAATGAGACGCCAGTTTTCACTTTTCGGAAAAAATGGAAACATTCTGCCTGTGTCCGTTTGTTGGATTTGCTGTTTCTAATATTCCTTTTACCCCGGTGCGATAATTAGCTATGTTCAGCGATGTGACTAATTACAGTCAGGCAGAATACTGAGTATCGTCACAGTAACATAGGTGTCGCTGTGTCTTTGTTCATCGATGGGCAGGTGGCTCGACCCTAGCTCCCTATCTTAAATAAGCACTAAGCTGCCTACAAATGGGATGTGTGCTTTTTATGAATGCTCTTTGACTAGCAATGTGGATTCAGGCTTTTTGGGGGAGGGGGGGTGTCACAGATGCTGCACGGCTTCTTATTGATGCTTTCCGGGCCTACGGCACCCCCAGCTCAGCCTGGCAGCTGTGAGCGCCCTCCCCACACTAATAATTCTGTGGCATCACCTGCGGTGGCACATGTGACGTAACCCCCGAACCCCCCCACGCGCTGTCAGTCACACCAGGGCGTGGAAAAGCCGCTTAACGGCTGCCGCGTTCGGGGGGCAGAGCGTGCGGGGGGATGTACAAAGCTTACAGGCGTCTGCTTGACCTTCTAAGGGCAGATGATATAGGCCATGTGGCTTCCTGTTGGCCAAGGACACATGTTTGTGACCGGAAGGTCGCTGGCTGAAATCACAGAGAAGCCTTTGGATGTTGTACGTAAGCGAAAAAAGTTGTCGACTTTCTGAATTTCTTCAGCAAATATGCCGCGGTGTAATTGGGTTGTACTATAAGCTGTTCTCCTGCTTCACTATAAACCGATCAATAAAATAAATCATCCATCTATCCATCTTCTAACCACTAATCCAATAGAGGGCGACGTTGGGGCAGTAGGCTGGCGCAATCCCAAATGGGATGCCAGTTCATTGCAGGGCACAGACATACACACACTATGGGACAATGAGAATTGCCAGTTTGTGTAATAGTGAACCTTTGGACTAGCAGAGAAACAGCTTTCCTAGCTGCTCCAAATGTACCATGGGAAGAACATCTATCACGCTCAGAGCAGAGGGGGATTCACATCCCCAGCCATGAAGGTATGGGACTGCAGTGTTGCCCACTAAGAACTGTGATCCAGCTCCACAACGTTGCACTGTGAGGCTGCAGCAATCCAATTTCTTAACTGTTTCGTTAGACACTGAGAGGCGATGTAAACTGGTTATCAGAAATAGCCGCAATGTTGTATAATTGTTCACTAGGAGAACACTAAAGTGCACAGATGTTGTGAATAATGCAGAATCACTCCTATAAAAAGCTAAATGAGTGGGTTACAGCTTATTAAGAGCTTGAGAAGAAGGATGTGACATTTCCATGCAGCCTGCAGTAATTTATAAACTCTCCCCCAATATGGCTGTGATGGGTCTCTCTGTCTGAAGGGTGTCTCTGCTGTTTTTCATATAATGAACGCATAATTGATGCACTCAGGACATATTTACTGAGCTCCTTTAGCGCTGAGAGCCCAACGGAGCGGACAGTCTCAGGCACCCAGCCGTTCGTGAGTCACAATCTTCTGCCCGTTTACCGGAGGAGAAATCGAGGTTTCGTGCGCCAGCCAGTTTTCCTCTCCTCTGCCCCACACGAGCGGGAGGAGCCCCAGGTTGCTGGACCCACTGGGTGCAGAGTGCCCCGTGACAGGGTAAAAGGTGAGAACTCCATAATGGCCCGTCTCTGAAACATGGTGGGGGTGTGCCTAAGGACGGAGCCCATGGTTACTCAGCTGTAACTGATTACATCATAAAGCATATAGAGTATAAAACGAGTTTGCTGTGTGTTAGAGACCCTGCACAATGGGCCTTATCCTGTGGCATTCTCCTGTGTAAAAACCATGGTTGGCAAGTTGATTGGCTTGTCTGCTAGAAGTATCCCGAGGATGCTAATGAAATCGCCCCCGCCTCACTCTCCACTCCCCATCTCCAGTGAATCTGTTTACGGTTGTGAGAAACAGAAGCGTTTCACACTTGTCCGAAGGGTTATTTGGTTCCACACTGCCGCTTATGCTGCTCTTGGAGTGTCCATGCTGCTCTCACCATGTCAACACATGCTCAGGAAAGACGGGAACTCAAACACCCTCCAAGCCAGTGAGGTCTTGCTGTGAGGAGCCGCAGAGACCTTTTCTCTGTCACTATGTGAGGTTATTTTGAACTGGACTGGTGCTGATCGCCAGGCACTGTGTGACAGTCTTGTTAGTAATGGTCAGTGCAAAAAACGACAGATTTTGAAGGTCTATAAATCTACTGCTAGGTCAAAAGGAGTTCCTCACTGCTCTTTTCATCTGCTAATGCAGAATTAGAGCTTGTCCCTTTCATTTAGGGAATCCTTCATGATGGTTTTCTTTCTTGGAAATGTGACAGTAAGATGTCCACCTGTCTCACAAAGGCTTTATCCTGCATTTTTCCAGCTTTGAAAACAAGACTTTGAATCTGTAGTGATGATTCTGAAGCGATTTGTCTGTTAGTTCTTCCTAAAAGACCAAACATTTTGTGTATTCTTAGCCATCATATTCATACCTCCCTAGTAATTATATGGGCTTCGGGGGGCGGGGGGGGGAGATATTCTGTTTGTGATTCTGTGGCAGTTATCGTTGTTCTTCATTTTAAAATGCATTTTTTATATATTAATTTGAAGCGTACTCGTGTTTAGGTTCAAGCATGACGTTTAGGACTTCTGACGTGAATTAATGGTCATTCTTACCAGATAAAACCATAGTAACTTAGAATAGTGATAGGCCTAATTCAGGTTCTCACGGTTCTGTCCTCGCAGGCTCCCAGAGGTCCGCATCTCTGACAACAGACCCTATGAGTGTCATGTGGGTGTCTACGACCGCTCGACACGGGAGAAGGTGGTCCTGGCTTCAGGGACCATCTTTCTCACGGTCATGGGTAAGTTACCCTCAGGGAACGTGCCGCTTGTCGGACTGAGAGGCACACGGTATGTGCTGAAGATTTAAAGTTACCTTCCTGAAGGCCAAATCTCACACACTTTTTATTATTCAGAGAAGTCTGTGTTGTTTTCACTTTCAACTTTATCTGCTCCGTGTCTGAGTGAATGCTTCAAATCTACAGGGACCGTATACTGGGGATGTTTAAACAGGCGTCAGCGGCAGGCAGTCAGAATCGTCCTTATCGCATATTCAGTACCACCACTGACGAGTCAGGAGATACTGCTGTACCCTAACTAATGGCAGCGTTTCGTTCAATCCGCAGCATAAGCAAAGCCTGCTGGACTAGATTACATAGATGTGGGTCATGTCACCTCTGATGTACTTTATATTTGCATAAAGTTGACAAAAAAGACCATACGAGATCATATGCACACTGAGGATTACAAATAAGTGCTCTGGGCCAATACACACCCATTACCCCTGCCAGTCAAGCCCTTAGCCTAAGCTAATAACACTGTCCTACACATTGCTGCGATATACACATTAGTCTGTTTAGTACTTTAAGGTCTTTCACTCAGTCACTTGTTTCATGGATGATGTTTTAAAAATAGATTTAGTATTTTGTTACTGAATTTCTTGCACAGATAAAATGTCTATGCAAGTGCTGAACGGAGTAAGAAGGCCTTGTTACAACATTGAAAACATCGAGTTCTGAACAGGAACATGACATTCCCGGAGAAACGGCCCAGTGCCGATGTAGTTTGACGTGGAGCTGGCCTTGTTGTGTGTTAGATGGTGCAGAGGGTTAGTCTCCTGCAATTGTTGAAACAGATGACATGTGTTGATATGAAAAAGAAAAAAACAACATTTGCGTGCACCGACAAAACTGGCTGCCATATTAGAGTGATGAACCCAGAAAAGCTTAGCAACTGATAGCTTGCAGAGGAACCGCATGGATCAGCTTCTCACAGAAAAGGTAACGGACTATTTATGGGAAAGAGGAGAGCATCATTGTGATATATCATTATCACTTAATTAAAAAGCCAACTGGTAAGGACAATTAAACACAACTAAAGTGGGCACCCAAAGGGATCCAGTACACAAGCAATATTTAATGTACTAAAGCAGATCTTAAATATATACTGTGCTGTAGGATTTGTTTTGTTTAAGCCACAGCTCTTTGTCTGATACATGTTCAGTAAATCTTTTGGTAACACGTAAGGCCATGTTTTTAGGAATTTATAAAGACAACATTCATAATGCATTATAAACATGGCTACAAATATTTATCAAAAGGCATAACACATTATAGCCATATTTATTGTGCACTATGAATGCTTTATGATGTGTTCATCTATAATGCACTATAGATACAATGCATTATAATGGTCAATATAAGAATTAAGGATGCTTTTTTACTGTATTATGAAGTTATCTATAGTTCATTATAGATGAGAGCTTCATAAAGTATTCATAATACATAATAAACATGGCTATAATGTGTTATCCCTTTTGATAAATATTTATAGCCATGTTTATAATGCTTTATAAAGGCATTATAATGTGTAATGGATGTGTTTATAAATTACTAAAAAAAAACTTACCAATTTTTTTAATTTATTAAAAACAATGCTTTTTTGCAATATTTTTTTCATATTTACCTGCCTGAATTATACACATAAATAAATCACATTAATCAAGGTATTGATGCAAAATCCAAAGTAAATCCTTTGTCGTGGCTCGATCCACGTGACTAAAATGTCCTCCTTTGCTCTATAGCGCCTCCTGTGTTTATCTCAGTGGTGGAAGCTGGCACTCCGGCCTCTTTCAGTCGCTACCAGGCACAGAACTTCACTCTGAAGTGCATCGTATCTGGAGGAAAACCCGCACCGACGGTAAGCCGAGAGTCAACAGGAACGGCAAACTCCGCGGTGAGCAGCGCCCAGGCCACGTGCGGCTCCGCTCCGGCATCACACTGATCTCCTGGCACGCTTCGTCACCAGCCTCGCCGGCGTGTTAGAGCCGAGCCCTGATTAATGTATATCTCAAAAGGAATAATGTCCCTGATCTTCTGGATCACGGGCTGGGAGAATTTTCTAAGCCCGAGATATAAAAGAAGGGAAGCTGCAGCTGTCGAAGCCTGGTGGTCCGCCAGTACAGATACAGCTGTAATGGCTGTGCTTAGCTGTCCTTAAAAATGCCTGCGCTGAAGCAAGTCCTGTCACCAAACATCTCACCTTCAAATGTTTGCTACACAACATGTGTTACATTAAAGGGAATGAATGGAGTGTGTGTGTGTGTGTGTGTGTGTGTGTGTGTGTGTGGGGGGGGGGGGTAGGCTCATTTGACAATGACTGATAACAAACACCAGCTACTCAGACACACCAAGAGATTATGGATCGTCCAAAACATCGCCAGGAGACACTAGAATGATCCCCAGCCACTTTGTCCCTTTGTTTACATTTTGCGGTGATACCTTTTAATTTTGAAAATGCCCCCTGAGCATTATTTTTCACCACATTGTCACAGAAGTAACTGTAGTCAAAAGGGTGCTACATCCACATTAGTAATTATCCCATTCTTTTAAAGTCACCCCAGCACTCGACTGGCCCTTAATAATGACGCATCTGTGTGATGCACATAAAAGGGTAGTTTTGTAGTTAAACATTGAAGCAAAGAGCTTGGAAATTAAAGACTGGAAAGCCAACAAGCTGGTGTTGTTAGTGAACGGGGCCTTCCCAGGAAATTCAGCTTGATGTCTTGGATTATGGGTGGGGGGTCCATGATAAAAAGCGGTGGGTCGGTCACAGAGCGTGCAGATCGTTAAACGCCATCACACAAAGTGGCAATATCAAAGCTGATCAAAAGGCCCAAACACATCTAAGGAAATGTCAAAAGTCGCTGTTCTGTTACCAGTAGCCATGATCGTTAGCACCTGCACTTCTAAACAATGTTGGTCTCACTCGCCCCCCCCTCTCTCAGGTGTTTTTCAAACGTGATGGGGAGCCGATCAACGTGATCCCCTATATTCAGCCTACAGCTGGGGGGGAGGGGGGGACGTCAACAGCCGGCAAAGGGTCCAGGCCGCCAGTCACCCGCATCTCCGATGACACCGCCCTGCATGGCTCGCGACCCCTCCTGCACCCGGGTGGTAGGCCGGCCCAGCTGCACCCGGGGGTCCCCCCGCACGGCGACGCCCCCTGGGCGCTGAGGGTCAGCCCGGCCCCGGCCACAGCGCCCCGGCGCTGGATGCCCACCAGCCACCCACTCTACTACTACCAGCACACGCACATTCCCTTCAGCAATGGCACCACCGAGGTGCAGGCGCTGCTTACCTGGAGGCTGAACCCCCAGCTGGACGATCAAGCCCTGTTCAGCTGCGAGGTCAAGCACCCCGCCCTGTCCGTGCCCATGCAGGCCGCAGTCACACTGGGTGAGTGTCACACCTGTCCGATGTGCACTGTGCATGCGGGTCCTGCGCTGTGCATGCGGGTCCGCATTATCAGGTGGAAGTTTCCAAACCTCAATCAGTCTATGGGGTATATCCTCCATTTCTGTGACATGCAGTGAGAAAGCCTGACTTTAGGTGGTCTCATCTCAAACACAACAAAAAAATGCACTAAGTGGGTTTTGGAAATAGTTATTCCGACAACTTCTTTAGAATAACTTGAAATACGTGTTCTTTACCTTATTCCATGTCTCTAATTTGCAGACTAACAACGTACAGTTAGGTGAACAGGCAGCTTTATGTTTCACATTGTACTAGCCATGCGACAGACTAACATGCTTCCTAAGATCACCACAACCCTGTCATGCATAAACAGTTGTAGATGATAGATTTATTGGATTTTATTATAGATGTTATAGATGATATTTGGTATTCATTAGTGCCTTCACACATGCTCTCTGGTGACCCTGCTGACTAGGAGAATAATTACTACAGTTTGAGTGGAGACTGGTTCATGAAATACACCTTTTTAATCACTTTGTGACTGATGGTGCACAGGCATGTAGACTTGTTACCTAGAACCAATCATATACTTAATTCCTTTTGTAAGCAATTTTGTGATTTGCTCATTCAATTTTTAAAGTGTTTTCCCCCCCAAAGTCATGTTTGTAAAGAGTTCTGTATTATTTTATTATTGTAGGAAAATCCTCAGAGGGTCTGTGACAGGATGATTCATGCTGTGGTTCTCCACTTAGTGAAACAAGGGAATTGGGCCAGATAAACCAAGACTTTGGGGGGGGCGACACAAAGTAACGCTGAAGGTTCAGCAGGGAACGTATCACTCTGCTGGACGCAAAGGGACTTGTGGCCCAGGTTACCGGGGCAAGACAGAAGGGAACACGCCAGAACATCTGGAACACCAAGAACCAGGGAGAGGCAGAACAAACTTGCAGGCATAATCTCCCGAGTTCCTCTGACATTTGGCTGTGTGCATGGAGCTGGATTTTTCCTCAGTTGTGCACCGTCCCCCATGTATCTACATGAAAACCATTCCTGACAATTTTATATTCAGCGTGTTTATTAAAACAGGCAGTGTTTCCGAAAGCGAGGTGCCCCTGATTGCGGTGTACTTCTCTGTGGCCCTGGCAGGCCGGCCTGGTTCGACACCCCTCCAGTCTAACTTTTACTCTCCGTCCTTATAAATATTTGCCCTGCCCATTTCAGTCGAACAGCTACCATCACAGATGGAATGGCAGCCTGACAGCTGCCTCAAAATATTTCCCAAACACGAGAGCTTAAGGTTTCTCTTCAAAGTGTCTTTCCATACTTTAGCCCATTAAAGAAGCTTGGACTGTTAATCGTGGTCTTGGGTTCGACAGTGGTACTTTTCCTGTCGATAGAAACTAGCTTCACTTTCAGACATTTTCTTCTCTGCTTTCGCCATTAGCGGCCCCAAAAGGCCCCAAACTCCTAATGACTCCACCGAGGGCCAAGGTAGGGGACACGGTCCGCATCACCGTCCAGGGTTTCCAGGTAGGAAGACTTGGGGTAAGTGCATTGGGGGGGGGGCTTTCAAACTGGGGGTGTTTTTCTGTTAGCTATTTGCACTTTACGCCTTTTGCCTGTCTCAGAAGTATCTTTCGGAAGATCTTCAGATAAAAAGTTTACAACTATGAATAACTTGGGGCTCCACAGGTTACACAGTATGACTGACAGCTTACCATTACTCGCTTCTCCTTGACTTTTATGAGAATCTGCCAAACGCCTCGCACTTTCATTGTCTCCTTGGTTACCCTCCGAACTGGGAGTATGTAACAGCGTGAGAAGTCGGGGGGGGGGGGCATATAAAGCGAGATTTGTACTGGATGTTATTCATCTGCTAATACAGCTACAAGTGCTTCGATCCCAACACAGCAACGCCGCTACAGCCGGTGCTCAGTTTCACACAATTGCATCATTCATCTCCTACTCGAGTCAGTCATTTGCTGCACGGAAGAGCTCACACCTCCCGTGCTCCGGGTTTGATTCCGGCCCTCACTCTGCGTCTGAAGTGCCTACCTTAACCCTGTTTGCGCGGATTTGCTCCAAAACCAGTACATATGTGAACTGGCGTCTCAAAATTGCCCAGAAACGGACAGGAATCCTATCCGGAAGACCCTTCATTGTGCCCACAGGATTCAAGTCAACGCCAGTCCAGTAATTGATAAGCTGTCTGACAGCTATATGCTACATATTTCTATGATATTAGGGGTTGGTACATTAACCACTAACTCTTGTTGGAAAATTAACTAATTATGCATTGATAATAATTGGCTGTGTGAAATGAATGGGGGCTACGTTTTCTGTCCTAAATAATGACTCCATGAGAAATGCATGTCCCTGGGTGACCTAAACCCACCCCTCTACAGAACGACGTGTTCCCTCAGCCCCTGGTCACCTGGACCCGGGTTGGGGGCCTCCTGCTAGATGGGAACGTGCAGCACGATGGGAGGGAGCTCGTGCTGGAGCGGGTACCAGCTGAGCTGAATGGCTCCTTGTACCGCTGCACGGCGGAAAACCCACTGGGCGCCGTGGACACGCATGCCAGGCTCGTTCTGTTCCGTGAGTGCAGGGGCATCCCTGGGCATCTGAGGTGGGGGAGGGCCATAGTGTGGGTGTGGGAATGGCTCAGAGGTTTATGGCAAAGCAGGGGGTATGGCTTAGGGAGGCACTTATAGGAAGACTCAGGGACTTTGGGTGGAGTTTATACTGAGCCTTAGGGAGGGGCTTATGGGAAGGCTCAGGGACTTTGGGTGGAGCTTATATTGAGGTTTAGGCTTATGAGAAGACTAGAATTTTGGGTGGAGCTTATACTGAACCTTAGGAAGGGACTTATGGGAAGGTTCAGGGACTTTGGGTGGAGCTCATACTGAGGCTTAGGGAGGGGCTTTTGGGAAGGCTCGGGGACTTTGGGTGGAGCTCATACTGAGGCTTAGGGAGGGGCTTTTGGGAAGGCTCGGGGACTTTGGGTGGAGCTCATACTGAGGCATTGGGAGGGGCTTATAGGAAGGCTCTGGGACTTTAAGTGGAGTTTATACTGGGGCTCAGGGAGAAGCATACAGAGGTGTTTGAGCATGGGCTTATAGTAAGGCTCGGGGTTGGGGTGTGTTGAATCTGTGGAATGTAATAATAGCATGGCCTTGACACCTTGCATACCCTGATGGCAAGTCTGTCACCTTGCTTCCACAGAAAACCCAAGTATGATGAAAGGCACACAGGATCGAAACAGTAAGTAACAATGCCGGGGCATGTGTTGTTGACTTTATTCAAAGTCGACGGGTAAGTTGATAAATAAAAATGGATCCACTGGTCTATTTTCCACAGATATTGCATAATATTATTTCTAGATGATTTAGGAGGTTTTCTGATGGAAGGTAGCTCTGCAGTATTTTTTTAATAATGATATTCGGTCTATTTATAGCTTCCACAAAGATATGTGAATGGTCTGACTTTTATAAAGTTACATAATACAGTGGTACCTCAGAACTCGAACTTAATCCATTCAGAACTCGGGTTTGAATCCTAAAAAGTTAGAGTTCTGATCGAATTTTCCCCATAAGAAATAATGGAAAACCAATTAATTGGTTCCTGGCTCCAAAAAGTTACATCTAAATATGTAAAAAAATTTTTGCATTTAAACACAAAATGAACAAGATAAAACAAGAAGAGCATGTACTGTACTAAACACATCTAAACACATTTATCAAAACAGTAATATAGTAAGAAAATAAATGTATTCAAACAATGTGTAAAGTTAAAAAAAACAATATGTCCTGCCCCAATCGTCCGCTCCTTCCGTGTGCCACGCCCCCTTGTTAACCCCCGTGTGGAATCTCAGTGTGATCAGCTGTTTCTGGTTGTTGTCATTAGTCCTCCGTATTTAGTCCGCCCTTCAGTTTGTTTCCCCAGTCCGGTCATTGTATTGTCCATCTGCGTTTTACCTGCCTTACCTGTAATTAAACCCCGTATTCCCTGATGCCCTGACGTCTGCGCCTTTGTCTCTGTTCCGTCCCCGCTCCGCATGACAATATTATAATTAAATGTATTAATGGTTTATTATTAATATTAAAATAATGAATAAATCTTTACTTTAAAATGTATTTTATTATATAATAATAATTACTGTTACTGTCTATCATTGTCTAAATGTATTTTTACTGTCTAAA
>JAODJW010000106.1:2536677-2551653 GCA_026777045.1 Hyperopisus bebe | reverse complement strand
CTAAATATATGTATTCAGTTAGTGTAAACATGCACGATGCTATCACAGCGAATGCGAGGCTGAGACTGAAGCGTTACTCTTTGTTTCCGCTGAGAGACTCATTTCCCCGCGCGTAAAAGTTATCTTAGGTCGGTGTTCACCATTCGACTTCTGAGATTCAGGTCGAGTCCTAGGTAATTTTTTTTCAAACTGGTCGGTTCGACTTTTAAGAAATTTGAGTTCTAATGAGTTCGAAAACTGAGGTACCACTGTATCTACAAATGATATATTTTATAAAGTATTATTAACATGGCTATAACTATGTATAAAAAGGCACTATAGATACCTTCATAATGCATTACAATGGCTTATAATGACAATCATAATGCATTATGAAGTTATCCATAGTACATTATAGTTGACAGCTTCATAGAGCATTCATAATGCATAATTAACATGGCTATAGTGTGTTATGCCTTTTCATAAATAGTTATAGCCGTGTTTATAATACCTTCATTATGCATTCATAAAGTATCTATAATGCATTATGATGACTGCTTTAAGTGTTACCAAACTATTACTATTGACGACTAAAACTGTTACAGGTACATTGCGGTTAGTTTATGGCGGGATCCTGGTGTTACTGAGCGTTCATGGAGATCATGCTCCAAAACTTCCAGGGAGAACTTGTCCAGTGATGGTTACATGCTGTATACTAGTGACCCTGCATTCCCATGCACATAACTAGCTGGCTCTTTAAGGCCTGGATACAGGCAGCACACTGGGCTGCTCTGTGTCATATTTAGAAACTGTAGAATACAAGTCAAGATTAACCTCCTCAAACTATAAGGAGTCAATGCTTTAGGGTAGAGCTTAGATGTCAGTAAATTAGAAGTGTGTACTTCAGCACAAATAATTAACTCACTTAAGATAAAAAATAAACGCCCATATAATTAAATTATGCACTGTTGTATATAAGTGCTATGAAGGCTTTCAGAAGCATAACAGGTTGTTCCCAGTGCAGCGGCTTCTGCAACAGGAAAATTAAGCCATAACTAAATTGGAAGATGATGCGATAAGGTTTTAGCTGTAGTTTGCTGTAGCAGTGACAGAATGAGGTTGCTTTATTTCAAGGAGACACCTGGCGTGGAAATCAAATAACTTGTGAAATTTTGCATGGGTTTGATGTCTTCATGGTTGTAATTAAGGATGTGACTAAGGAAACACCCACTTTCTACGTTTACAGTGTGTTAATGTAGCATTTTATAACTACATAGAGATGGTGCGGATAGGCAGTCATGGAAAACAGATGTAGGTCAGCATTGCCGTACTCTGTCACTGTAGCGTAGAGGGTTAACAGTGGTTAATGTGTTTAATTTCCCCTGCAGACACCAGCACCATTATTTTGTCATACATGAGTGCATGTTTGCCTTATAACTTTTTCTCCCCCTGTGTAGAGGGGTGTAATTTCAATACAAATAACAGTTATAAAAGCAAACCCCCACTCAGTTACACCTTTCCGCTAGGAACCCTTTCCTCCAAGGACGTCTTGATTTCGTCGAGTTTGGATGTTGATTGGTTAAAGAATCGAAACGCAAGCCCCTCCCTTGTTGACCTAAGGACACGTCGAACTCGGCAAAGTCAGGACATGCTGTATTCTCACGTACCCGGTCCTGGAGGTTTCCTGACCGCACGCCTGTTCGCCCCTTGCTCTTGCAGACGCCGCATCCCGCAGTGACGCGCTGGCTCTCCGCCTGCTGACGCTGCTCCTTACGATGACCCTTGAAGTCACATGAGAGCCACAGACGCGCTGGACCTCGAACTGCCGCTTCTGCACAGACCTGGGATTCCGCTCTGCCCGTCTACAAGGCTGCCGGACTGCTTTCTGTTTTCGTACAATCAAAAAGCGAAAAAAATAGGCAGCCTTTTGTGAGAAGGAAAAATCTGACGACTCATCTCTTGGCCTGGTCTCAGTTTAGCAAACATCAGTTTGTTTCTTTTTTTTTCTTTCTAATTACAATAGGGTAGTGTTTGTCAGCAGTAACCTTTTATTTTTTTAAGTCGGACTGGCATCGTGTGGGCAGGCCCACAATGTGAATCTCCCCACCTTTCACTCAGTTATATTTTGGTCCCTTTGTACTTGTTGACAGTAGCTCTAGGCAGGAATTGTTTGTTTGAATGCCGTCTCCACTATTTCCCGTTTCGCACATGACATTTTCTTAATGAATCTGGGCTTAAACTGGAAAAAGAGAAACAAACCTTGTCTTGCTTTTTTTTTTTTGCTTTGCAAACAAAAAACAGCTGTGTAAATAAATGTAAATAAAATGTAATTTAATAATTTGAACAAAATATCATTATACAATAAATTATATATACAGTTTAATACAAAACATCTATGTTCAATGTGGGTAAAAATCGCATAAATGGATTCATATTTTGACACAAACACAAAGAACTGCTGTTGGGTTAAATACCACACTTGGTCGCCAGTTTGTACACCATGTTTAGGTTGCTTAGGAGTTGCATTAAGTCACCTAAGTATTGATTTAACAGATGTGTCTATCTAAAGCCTTGATAAGTAGATACACCAAGAACTCTAAACCCAAGTGTGTTAAGTGTTTGTTGTTGCTGGGCAAAGTTACATGACCTAATTTCACCAAATTAAAAAGAACTTTATCCCTTTCCAAGTCATTTTCACACTTGTTCCAGATCAGTTAGAGCTCTGCTGATCAGCGACATTAATGTTGCTTTGCTATAGCAGTGCAGCACTGAAGCAAGAGGTTGCTGATTAGACCACGCTTGACTCATGCTTACTGCAGTGCAAAGCTGACATGCGTGAGGGAGGGTGCATGAGTATTCTGGTTGGAGCAAGTCGGGTCTTTTAATGCTTCCCTTTGCCTCAGTAAATTATGAAAGGCCATAAAACCATATATTTCTTAGGTGTTTTTCATAAAAACACAAAAAGAGCATAAAATATGAAGAGTAAGAATAATTGCCTCAATAAACAGAGTTACAAAAGTGAGATATATTTCTGGGTAAATAAACGCGATATTACAAAATATACTCTATGTGCAGATTTAAGAAAAAAAATATTTTACGTATAACCAAGACATCTTAAGAATAACTGGTGTTTTGTAACTCAAAATCATTTTTCTAAAATGTGTTAATGTCCCATTAAACTGTGCATCAACCACCAAAATATCTAGGGTACATATACAGCTTTGTAAGAAATATCAAGAATTCCCACCCATTAAAATGAACAATCAACAGAAATTAGCTCTTCATGTACAAAATCTAACATATCCTAAACATTATCTTAGCCTTCGCAGCCTGTAAGATGAAAGTCATGAAGAAAATGCGGCCGTCCTTCAGATCAGATTAAACTGGATCTTCAAGACTATTTCTCTAAAAATACTTTGTACATAACTTAAGACAATATGAAAAATGAAAACATATGATTAATTTCCTAAGAAACGCATTTTTCTAGTATTCTTTTGTTGTGTGACATTCTGTACAAATAATTTGATACAGGACACTCATAAATATGTACGACTGAAATGTATTAGATCGTAAAGTTTGACCTTATTTTAGCCGAAATACTAAAAGTACTGAAGCTCATTACCTTTCCTATACGCACATGTAAAACGACATAGCTGCGGATATAGGGCGTATTTTAAATTAAATATAGCAGATTCAGAAACGAAATGATATGCTTCCTTAGCGACTTTTTTAGGCATCTGTAGGTGGCAGTGGAGACCTCTGAATTGCTGGTTGAATTCCTGTTGTAATATATCTGAATCCTTACTGTGAAGTATTAGAGGGAATATGGTAAATACAATACTATATCTTAGATTCAAGAGTATCTATACAAAGGAATATTATTAATGTCAGATATATTACAAATATCATATTATACGTATTCACATCAACCTCGGTGTCTTGAGGCATTAAACAGAAGAATGATTAAAGTTGTTTTTTTAGCTCACACACAATATTGCAAGGTAACTTATTTGCTGTTTTTTTTTCAAGTAACATTAAAGTAAGTTTGCCTGCGGTGTGTTTCCTGTGCAATGCAGGGACACCTTGGCTGGTGAAAGAGCTGAGCGGTATTCGGGGGTTTTATGGCTCTTCTTGAGGAATTATATCTCTGCCTTTTGGCTCTGAATACAAGCAGCAACATTAGATCCACCCCCACAAACCCAGCCTGGCAGAAGATATTAGTGAGTGTATTTAACGTGTCATACTTTTGCGCAGGAATTACATTCGGTCCAATATGTGTGACTGTGATGTTTCAGTGTAGGCCTACATTACCGCGGGGATTGAGCTAATATGGCAGAAACTAGGCAAGTTATCCTTCCTTTAAAAAGTCTTCCTCTTTCTTGACACAGGAATATCTAATAAGAAGTGTGCTTTCATTTTCCCCCACACAACTCTCCAGTCCAAGAATGTTCTTTCCCAAGCTTTACGGAAATCTGAAAACGAAAACTGGAACAGAGCATTTTACATAAACCAAAACGTACCTTTGCACATTCTGGTGACTGTGCACCCAGTGTCATCGACAAGAAATGAAAATACATTGATATTTCGTATTAGAAATTAACATTTGAAGTGCATAGAGAAAAAAAACAATATATTCCATTACAGGTTAAGAGATACACCCAGCGATCCCCGTTTCAGTGAAAATACCAAGAACTTTTCGGATGCCGGATGCGCCCTGCAGTTCTTGTATAACTGGTCCTGCAAAAAAGTACCACGGTGATGCGTAAGGTGCTGATATCTCTCATTGTGAGCGTGTTAACACTTGTACAAGCCTGACACCATGAGCCCGGCTCACACATGGAACGGGCAGCGAGGGAGCGAAAGGACATCTCCCCGTGACAACTGCATCGCTGTACAAGGTGCAGGCGTACAAAAAGCAGCAGTTTTAATAATACCTTAGAGGAAAAATCTTATGCCAGCGTAAATTCATAACTTGGCAAAGCCATCAATTACATGACCCCAGACAGAATGAATTATATACGGCGTGATACGCGTTTGTCATAGACGTATTTCTCACTGTAGCAAAGAGGGTAAAAATTTAATTCATAATTACAGCGATCACTCTGGGAGACATCTTGTGAAGGAAAAAAAAATCTGAAACACTTCTGAAGGATGGTCCACCGCCTGCATGCCCTGGTGACATTAATTTACTAAAGCAGAAAAAATAAATCTGCGCGCTGTTCTGTGACACCAGAAGTCCTAAGTTCTGGGAAACTTTTTGAAAGAGATTTTAAATTCCATTTACACAATCGTAGATTAAAATTCAGACCCCTAAAAATATGTCACTTAACGGGCCCCATATAAATGCTTATAATGTCGAATTTAGCGTGAAAAATACCTTGACGATAATTGGCTCCCATCGGAGCCGTAGCATGACTGGTGGGGGGGGGAGAGGAAGAAAACAGCCACTCACAGACAACACAGTAGTGCAATATTCCCAAACACTTAAACTGTCAATCAGGATTAATGGTCTATAAAACTCCCCATCAGATACAGGTCTTCCAGAAACTGCGGGAATGAAAATAGACTGAGAAAGGGGGCCGGATCTGACAAGCTCTTTAGGGTAAATACGATTGTCCCGTATATCGATTTGGTTCCCGGTCCCAGCCGCACTGCCTAATTACATTGTTTTGACTTTTATTTTAAGGGTTTATTTATTTATTTATTATTATTATTATTATTATTATTATTATTATTATTATTATTATTATTATTATTTAATCACTATTGTCTTTTAATTATTTTCCACCTTTCAGCAAAAGGACACAGGAAGGGGAAAAAGGGACTACATCGGTGCGTTTCTTTAACCGTGACAGGCATGCAAACTTGCCTGGATCGCTCACCGGGGCAAAGTTTATGCCACTGTGTCACACACTGCGGGCGCATTTTGGTAAAAACTGTTCGCTGGTGTCCGTGATCAGGAGCGAGAGGAGGGTCTCCGCATGGGGATCTGCAGAGAGCGAAGTGTCTGATCCTGAAATCTTAACGGCAGGAGTGAAGGAAACGGCAGACGCCGAACGGGCACTTTCACGTCGGGAACAGCAGTCCTGCAAAAGACTGTGATCGAGGAACTGTACTTAAAGAAATTGTATCAACTCCGAAAGAACAAGACTGGAATTAATTATCCCAACGGGAAAAAAGATATGGATCTTAGGTATTTAACTGCCGTTGTACGTTTCCCTATCCAAATGGTATATTACATACTGAAGGCATGCGTGTACCTGTTGCTGCCGTGCAAGCGGAAGGACCTGAGCGGATCGGTCGTACTTATCACGGGCGGTGGAAGGGGAATTGGCCGGCACCTGGCGAGGGAGTTTGCCAAACAAGGGGCGAAAAAGGTAAAGTACCCCTACCCTGCGTTATTTGTGCATGCGACACGCTTTCATTCGTCCGAGAGAAGCAGCTCGTTTTGTTTGCGAGCAACACTTCAGAGTTTGCATGCAGGTTTATGATACGGTGAAGCTGCGGGTCAGTTTGCCCGTCGGCCGTGCGGTCTCTGCTAACGCGTGTGCCTTTATAAGGCACCTGGGACCGCCTGCCTTTCGGTCCCGAAGCAATATTAGTGGGGAAATGCTGTTGCATTACAGCACTGATTGGTAAGCGCAGCCGAGAGCAAATGCATACATAGGCTTGTCATGGAAGAGTCAATAAGGTTTGGACAGAGTTTTATAAGTGTATCAAGCATATGGGGTCGGACTTTGCCCTGGCTGTGCCTGTGAAGCACCTTCCTAAGAGCTAATCCTCTGGGATTAAGGGTTGGGGGTGAAGTCTGGTGAATTTCATTACAGTCCGTAAAAGTGTCGGTTAACAAATGCTGTTGAGTTTTTATTTTCCATTTGATTTCGTTTAACTTTTATATTGTGGTGGTCTAAATCAAATCACTCTCATATTCAGGATATGATTAATGGATCTTCAGCGATTGCGGGTCTGGCAGAGGATGTGGAGTCGTCAATAGGAAGGCTCTGATTTCAGGACTGTCCTAATGATTTTAAAGGGGGTGATGTTTTCCCGAACTCACTCTTTTTATGCGAAACGTGAAAACACGTATGAGAGTAGGTCAGCTTATGAGGACAGGTCATATTTCCGCAGATCTCAGATCACAGGACAATTGTTCCAAGCAGCCTCGTTAAAACAATGACATTGTTTTCAGACACATTGGTTGGAGACCAAAGTGAAGAAAATTCGAATTCCTCAAGACTGGCTATCCTGGCACCCTGACCCCAAAATTTGCTCTCAGTTGTATATGCACGTGCACCTATGTCCCTTACATAGAGTAAGATGAGATATGCAAAAACTACCCCGTTTCCCCACTGGGGGAATACACTACTGCTACTCTGTACTATGAGGGCACCATTCACATGCTTTGGGGTGTCTGGCTGGAAGTCTCACAGTTGTGTAGATTACGAGGTACTTGTGAGGGCTACCTGCCACCTCCTGTGATTAAATTTCACCCCCCTCCCCCTTTGCTATGGAAATAATCTATCTGTGCTGTGTTTTGTGTAGTACAGTGGGTCAGTGTGAATCATTTTCTTGCAGATACTTCTAGGTTGGCAAGTTTGATTCCGCCACTGGGTCTCTATGTGTTTACATGTGCCCCCACTATGCAAATGCATTTCACTGGAATTGCCGTCTATGATCTGGCCTAGGGTGTGCGCCGCCGTGCTCCCAGTGCTCCCAGGACAGGCTCCCGGTCAGTGCCATTGGATACCGTGCCCGTAAATGGTTCTGAGTTTGGAGCAAGTGCGTTGGTATAAATAGGAGGGATCATTCAAATGGGCCAGGTTATACTGAGGGAGTTGAATTAAATCAACAGGCCAGCACCCTTCTGTGGGTTGAATTTGACACACACTCCCTGCTGCAGAGGTCAGGACATATACTGCCCTACAGCTGTGCTGTGCAGTGAAAGTCATGGGTTGGCGTCACAGCAGCATAACTGGAGTGAATGTTGGGTTAAATAAATCTTTGTTTTTAGGGCAGCGGGTCCCTGTTACGAAAGCTGACAGGCTAAAGATTAAAATAAGGACTTTCAGCTTTGAACTAGATGTTTTGCAAAGGGGTTTCTGCAGATACTCAGGTGCCGTCCAGCTACATGCTGCAGTGGTTTATGTGCAAATGAGGATATTCAAGCATGCTGTGGTTGACTTCAGACCACATGGATTTAAATTGGGAGTTAATTTAATTAAAATTGTACAGTGGGCCTACAATACCTGATATATATTTTTTGTGATGTTATTAAAGCTGATACTTAAAAAATCACATGGGAAACTCATCCCCGGGTCAATAGTGACACAGCCAGCCAGATATTTAAGATGGAACGTTTTTGGAGTTGTTGTTTGAGCTAAATACTCAAAAACTAATTGAATTGGGTGGTTGAGTCTTGCCAGAGTTCATTGGGCGGAACAGTCAGTATCACCATAAATCCCAAAACATCTAACAACTGAAGGTGTCCAAGGTCTGCATCTCTCTGTATTGTATGTCTAAGCACACGCTTTCAGTGTTTGACTTCTAAATGAACACATTGCCCTTCAGACTAACAGGACAATGAATGGATCAACACAGCACACAATCCACCTCCCGCTGACAGGTGCCGCTACTCTCTGGTGTTTACACACAGAAAGGGGTGTGGCTTTTATGCTTAGATCTGGGGTCTGTATCACGAAGCAGGATCTCATGCTTATAACTTGTCGGATTTAAGGTGGTCTGGGCTAAACGCAAGTCACCGAAGATGAACACCTTGGCTTTGTGATGCGTGCCCCAGCTTGTGTGTCGGCGCGACCGTGGGCTGCTGCTGTGTTCAGCTTTATCTTTTGTCTGATGGTTTAACGTTGGTGCTTTTTGGGTGAGACTGGCTATCAGCTTAGGGTCACCCAAGGGGCGGATGAGTAGAAGACGCCTCATCTAACTGTATTATCTTGCCGTAGAGCTGATGAAAGCAGAGCCTGGGAGCCTGTGGTGTCTTCGCAGTGGTTTGAAGGAGGAGGTTTTGGGAAGAAGCATTGTAGGCTGTAGGTGAAAGCAGCCATGTGCTGGTACATGCTACATTGGGAAGGTTTTTTAACGAATGCAGTCTGATGTTTGCTATGCTGCCTGTTGGTCTTTGGCGCTACCTTCCCCCTGAATGAAGGGACTGACATGTTGACTTGAAGGCTACCTGCCCTGGTCAGAACCACGGCTGCTTGCTCTGAGGTGGTGGGAGATTCTCCCCTGCGTTTCTCAGCGATTACACTCATTTGTGTTGACAGCAGGTTCATTGAGATTGAGCTTGCCTCTGGCTATTTGAGCCATCTCTCCAAACGGGAAGGTTTTTTTTTTTCTGCCTGCACTTGGCCTGACACAGTTCTGGGATTTAAAGGCTCTGTTACTCAAAGTGGTTGGTTTTTCCTCTCTGACCCTGCATGAACTGCACTGCAACTCCTGCACAAATCAGTGGTATTTTCAAAAGCTCGATTCTCCGTTTGTTCCGCGCAGAAAAACCCCAGGGCTATATAATCTTGTAAATTTTTTTAGGAGTAAGACCAACTTCTGAAATGCACAGAACTTTTGGAACTTGGAGTTTCATGAAGGACAGGAACCAAACAAAAACTATTTTATGTAGTATACACTCTCCGTATACAGAAGACATAGTGACATGATGGTTAATAGATTGTCTGAGAATCCATGAGTGTGCTTTACTGTTGTACCCTTGGGAACGTTTCTTAAAAGCTGCTGCAGCAACAATATATCAAGTGGTACAGCTGGGCAAAAACTAAACTGTAAGCTAAATAACTTTCTCACTTGCTGATATGAGGTTTTTGTTTTACCCTTGGGACGGGGCTCACGCCTGCTCGAGCTGCGCTCGCAGATGCCTGTGATGCGCAGTCTCTGCTCTTTGTTTTAGCTCCCTAGGTACAGTCTGCAGCAGACGTGGCTGACACACGAGTCTTTGGTCTTTGTTTTTTCCGCAGAGGGGTGAAAGTGAGGCAGGTGTTTCCTTGAACTTTGCGCCTGACAGTTCGCAGCTCGGGTGGCTCACGGCTTTGAGTTGCGACGGCGTGTGGCTTTCAAACGGCACCCTGTCCCTGTGGAGGCCGTCAAAGGGAAGTCAAGGGAGAGGGAAGCATTTACATTTGAAATGACGAGCAGTTGTCAATAGAGCCCTGCCACAGCCCCCCCCCCCCCCAATGTCCTCCACTAAAGGGCAAGAACAGGAACTAGAGGCGGAGCTTTGATTTTTACGATTCACGAAGGAGGGGAACGACCTTTTTGACGTGTCCCTTTCAGTCATGTGCTGGGCTCAAGCTGAGATTTCTTATTGGATATTGATTCTGTTGCCTTTTCATCGTAAAATTCTGATTGGCAGTTTCGGGCAATCCAACGTCCTGTGAGGTATTTACCGCCAGCCTTTTAAAAGTCGAGGTTCGAACACGATGCCCGTCATTGCGCCCCTAACCCTCCGCGGCGGACCAGGCTTGGGCCGCCGGGCTGATCTGTATTCCGGATTTGCGGCCAGCAGCATGGCTGCACCTCCCCAGGTGGCTGAGCGGCTGGGGAGGTGCGTGTCGGTCAGAGGGAGCCAGCATCTTGCAGATCGTTCACCAGAACGGGTTCATGGGCAGGTCAGCCTGCGAGTCAGTGTGGAGAGGCCGATGATGTCATCGGTTATTGTGTGCCAAACCACCCCCCGCCCCGACTCGGGGAAAAGCAGCATGTGCACACGTACACAGGCACGCATGCACACACAGGAGCTGGCAAGGAGCGCGGGGACGTTGACAGTCATTAAGGGTTACTCTGGGGGCTTGGGGTTAAATAGGGGGGTCATAAAGCTGTTGGTGGGTGTCACCTGCCTTTAGGGAGATGGTACCCCCCCCACCACCACCTCGGCTCCGCTTTGAAGCTGGGGAGATGCGCCAGACCCCGAACCGACGGTGGCGTGCCGAGGGAGTCAGCTCATCCATTAATTACCCCAGCAAAGGCAGGGGTGCACACTGCCCCCAGCCTGACCCCACGGTCATGGTGCTAATGGAACAGCAGCAGGTGACTGCCTGGGGGGGGGGGGGCAGGGGGGGGCTCTGTAGTGCTATATCTCTGTTATTCTAAAATGATGAAGTGTTCAGGAGCATATGCCTGTATTCCTGATGTTGGACACAGTGTCTGTTAATTGTAGTACCTACCTCTGCCCACACATCCCATAATACTACTCCATAGTGTAGTTGCTGGGGGATGGGTAGCCAAGTGTTTAAACAAGTGGTGATTTTCAGTCTCAGTTAGGGTTGATTTAATACATTTCCAGCTTTCTAATTAATAAATAGCTAAATACAAACCACAGAATGTGGACAACAGATGCATTCCAGTGAATACAGAATGTGGAGCTATGGAGAACTGCAACTATGTTGGAGAACCAGTATACACAGTGCTCCTTTTACTGGTAATCATTACACACTATAGAGCGGCACGTCAAAATGACAAAAGCTTAATCAGAACTTAAACAGCGATTAGTCTGTGGGGTGTGCGTCACCACGAATGAAGCCTTTGCTTATCCATGGGTATTTATCAGTAGTTGCCTGTTGGAGCTGCGGGGGGGCATAACCCAGAATTCTGCATGTGGGTAACCGTTTCTAAATGTGGTAGGTAATCCAGGCAGACAGAGATGCTGGGGAAATTTCCATGGGTTTCAAACTCAGAAACTGACCCCAAGAACTGGACCTCAGCCAAGCAACCCCCTCCCCACCGTGTGGTCCACACACGCGCTGCGTGAAGTACCCTGACCAGAAAATTGCTGAGTTCATCAGCCCAGTGAGCCATGTAATCTATTAGAGGAAGAGTGTGTGTGTGTGTAGGGGCCTGAGACTATGGCCTCGCTGTTTTCCTCATTACCTCTTCCTGACCCCGAAGACGGATCTAATCGCCGAGGACAGATCCGGCCCGCGCCGCCCAGCTGTGTCTGCTCTCTGAGGGCCACTGAGGAGCATGTGAAGTCTGGGAAGGGCCCCTCGCCTTTGCAGCTCTGTGGGTTCAATGTGCGACCCTCAAGTTGTGTTCAAATTGTAAGCACGGGCCAAAAACCTGATGGTCACATGATCCTGAAAGGAACTTCTGCTGTGACTCATGCTCTTCAAAGAGAGCAAATGAAATAAAGTCCCGCATGCGTTAGAGGGGTTTAATTGGCACCTCATTTGCACTTGAAACGCCAGGTGAGGGGACTTCTGGGACCTCCGGAAAGATCCAAATAATTAGGTAAATAAGCAAATCGGGGCTGATTCTGTGTTTCAACCAGGCGAATCCTGCAGGGCTGGCGCGGTTTACAGACCACTTACGCTGAACGTCACCCACAATGCCGTCCGGGTCAGAACAATAAGGACTTGTCTGTGACTTTGTGAAGTTAATGACTTTGAATTTGTGGCGCGTCCTGATGTGAATTGGCATGCTGTCAGGAATCACAATGAAGAGAGACACGGACGGCACTCAACCGACCACCTCGCCAGGCCCGCACTCTGGTGCCGGGGGGGGGGGTCCGTCTTCCAGACAAAAGAATGTGCTGCCAGCAGCCAGTGGGCTCCACGGGAGGCCGAGACTCGTGCAGTTCCACCATAAATCGCTTTTATTTATGTGGCCACAATGCCTCATCACTCAGAACTACTAAACTACCAGCAGCTGCATGATTGAGATGAACTGGCTGGCTAAGGGCTCCGCTGTGCCACTGGCTCTCCTCAGCTGATCCTCTGGGGCCGCACCGAGAGGTGCCTCCGGGAGACGTGCAGCGAGATCCAGCAGATGGGGACGGAGTGCCACTACTTCGTGTGTGACGTGGGCAACCGGGAGGAGGTGTACAGGCAGGCCAAGGTCGTCAGGGAGAAGGTAAGGATCTCCTCCGAATTTACGGCTCTCACGTTGCTTTTGAAGTGCTCAGGGACAAGCTAACTTTGGAAAACGGCATCTTCAAGCATCTTCATAACGGCTTCGGCAAACTATGAAAGACAATAAATGCATCCTGATCTTCTAGATCTTCCTTAAGAGATTCTGTAACCTGGTTGTCTATGTAGCCATTTAAAATGTTTATAGTGCTTGTGAAGGTGTTAAGAGGTCCTTCACAGAATGAGATAGCTAACGTTCTAAGCTTGGGATTTCTTGTTTTTGAAAGTGAAGTTCATAAAAGGTGTTACCTAGCAGCATGTGGTGGCCAATGTAAGCATTTCTGAATGTTCCTGTAGTGCTGATGACGCTGTTATGTACGGCCCTTTTCGGGACACGTTAACTTCAGGCGAGTCAGACCATCAGGAGGTTCAGTGACTGCTCTTTCGAGCTAACGTATCTGCATTCCTCAAAGGCCTGTCCCGGGATAGATTACACTCCGTTTGAGAAGTCTGGATAAGATAACAACAAATAATGATTCTCTGTCAGCACGGGCAACATGAAACCCAGCAAAAGGAGGAGAAAGAAAAGCACTGGAAAGGGAAAATAAAAAAATGAGACGAATTGCATAACCTCTCTGAACCATAGGGAGGTATCGGGTTTTACTGTGTCAAAATATAAATGGCACTTGTTTTCATTGTAGGTGGGGGATGTTACTATTCTTGTGAACAACGCTGCCGTGGTCCACGGGAAGAGCTTAATTGACAGTGACGATGACGCGCTGCTGAAAACGCAGCACGTCAACACTCTGGGCCAGTTCTGGGTGAGTTCTGCAGGGACGGGCCTGCCCGCTCTCCGTCCACAGGTGCCACCAGCCTGTCACGCTGGGGGGAATTCGCTGCCCGCGTACCTCATGATAAACCCGCTAGATTTCCATAGCTAATGGGCATGCTGGTTACATGGCTACAAGTCTGCAGCGATCGGCTTGGGGGCATGGAATGTGTTTGTCAAAACCAGCACGACCATCACAAAAAGTGCATCACACTAAACTGCACATTCCATTTATAAAATAAATGGAGGCTGACACAACCCGGCCTGCAAGTCTGTTAATAATAATGGGCCACGCCTCGAGGAGAGCGCTGCGTTCCCATTGGACGACGCCACAGCCCCACGGGCAGAAATGGCTCCGATTGTCGGTAAAGGGTGAGAGGCAGCCCCACGTGGCAGCGCGCTGCCCGTTTTAGCTTACAGAGCGTGGGGAGGGGGAATCCTGCATTTGGGGGTTAACGGCGATGTGCCGTGTGCGCTGCACACACACACGCCGGTGTCTGACATGCCGCCGCTTTCATGTCTACAGCATCTCGCCTTATTACTTTACCAGCGATCAGACCTCTTTCTGTTCTTTTGGAGAGTCAGGCCCCTATGCGGTGGAGCTCAAACATCTGTGAAGTCAATCAAAACCTCAAGTCAGCTCTGGGTTTACAGCGATGGGGCTGCGGGGAGTGTTTGGTCACACACACCCCCCGCCGCCCCCCAAAAAGCTCCGCTAGCTTTTGTGTGATGATGTCTGTGGTTCAGTCTCAGTATAAAAAGGAGCTGCTGCTGCCATCTCTGCTCGGGGGGGGGGTCTGAAACTGCCACGTCTGCTCAGGGGGGGTCTAAAGCTACCATCTCTGCTCAGTTCTCGCTCTTCCTCCTGCTTCTTTTCAGGTTGCTGCTTGGCTTGGGTGTACAGAATTTATCTCAAAAAAGGCCATAATGGCAAAACAATAACAGACTAGCGGTTTAACGCTCTTGCTTCAGATCTGTGTTACGCACTCTATCACAAAGAGGGTTATACTCTGACCCCCTCCAGACCACCAAGGCCTTCCTGCCGCGGATGCTGGGGCTGTGTGACGGCCACGTGGTTTGCGTCAACTCCATCCTGTCACTGTCCTCCATTCCCGGGGCCATCGACTACTGCACATCCAAGGCGGCTGCCTTTGCCTTCATGGAGAGCTTGACTCTGGGCCTGCTGGACTGCCCCGGGATGGCCTGCACCACTGTGCTGCCCTTCCACACCAACACCGAGATGTTCCAGGGCATGAGGATCCGGTGAGGGCGGGGACAGGGATGGGGGACAGGGATGGG
>JAODJW010000106.1:2522939-2536577 GCA_026777045.1 Hyperopisus bebe | reverse complement strand
GGGATGGGGGCCAGGGTGGGGGGACAGGGATGGGGGGGCAGACCAGGAACCCACCCTGGCTGACATATTTAGCCTGACCTGCTCCAGTGTAACACCCCCATGTATACATGCGTAAAACTGTAAGTCGCTTTCGATAAAAAGCATCAGCCAAAAAAAACGATAAGGCGGCTTAACATTTGGCAGCTGGGCATTCGCTGTAGCAAATCGGGTTATTGCCGACGGCAGAACCCCAGCCCGAAAATCCAGGAAGCCACACGACAGGCTAATCAGAACCGAAGTGGGCGGGGGCATCCGTGGTGGGAGCGCCCGTTCCGGCTGGACAGAGGTAGTGACCCCCTTTGTGCCATCGCACCCCGGCCAGGTTCCCCCAGCTTTTCCCTCCCCTGAAGCCGGAGCTCGTGGCCCAACGGACAGTGGATGCAGTGAGAAGCAACAAGGCCTTTGTCTACCTGCCATGGACCATGCACGCGCTCGTCATCCTCAAGAGGTGTGCCTGCGTCCCTCAAAACACAGACAGTATGGGGTCACTGTGCCACGTCGTGATCTCATCTGCTTCAATACCATTGTTTTAATGTTGTAACGATCATCTGTTAGTGTCGTTATTTCCCCGATGGGGAGGGTTAGGATTTTTGGCAGCGGTGTGTAGCTCAGTGAGTTAGGATGCTGTACCTGTGATCGAAAGGTCATTGGGTCCAATCCCATAACTGTCAGGGTGATAAAAAAGTATCTGCTGATCAGGTAAAATATATAACAATAACTGCTAATATAATTATAATTAATACGGTTGTTTATAATCACTGAAACAATGAATTAATCGAAAGCATTTTCCCCGTCTATTTTTCTGTATATCTCTTGTATAACCATGGTTACTGGAAAAAAGCTTAGCAGTAGTTTAGTAAGAAATATCGGCAGCACATTTGACACAGATAGCAGGCCTTAATGTCTCTTTGTATCTTTCCACAACAGCTTCCTACCACAGTTTGCCCTTGAAGAAATTCATAGATTCTCGGGGACATACACCTGCATGAACACATTCAAGGGGCGGACATAGTGGGCGGGGCCAGCCTAGCAACCAGCAGCCAACATCAGCGTGTGAGGAGCACGGCGCAGGCGCAGACGCAGACGAGTACCCCGCAACGCAGCTCCGCAGCTTGGGGATGCCAGCCGAGGCCCCGCAGACTTTTCCGGAGCCGTCTGATGTCTGTGGCCCTACTTTTGGTGTGTTTCGGGTGACTTTGGCATATTTGGACGCCATTTCATATTCTTTGTCCCTGAGCCATTCATGTTTCGAAGTGTTCCTGTTCATTCTGAAGTGGCAGCCCAAGGAGTGAGGAAGATCTGCAGCCTACACCATGAAACCTCCCCAAAGGACTCCAATTTAATTCTTCATGGTTTCATAACAGATTTTTACTCCGGAATTCTTATAAACTTCTGATTTCTTTTAAAGTTATTCCACCCGCCGAACTTTTAAAGTAAATGATCTTATTTGTTTGTCGGATTACTGAATAAAATTCACTTGATAATTGCACATTTCTATACGTTCATGTGACTAGCAGAGACCAGCAGGCTAGCTGTGGGGTGGGGTGGGGTGGGGGGGCTTTTGAGGGTCACTGCAGCACACCACCAGCCGTGACATTGTGTTGCACCCAGCAGTATCGTCACAACACCCCCCATCCTGAAGTGTGTGTGCTGAAGGGGAGCCCTCAGCTTAAAGGCTAAGGGGATTTCCTCCTTTTTGGGAAGGGTGGGGGGTAGAACACTAACAATAAACAATAAGGTTTCAACCTCCTCTCCGGCCAACGAGCTGGCGTCACGGTCACGGTCACCGACCAGCGAGTTTGCCATGGAAAGGAAAGAGAGTAAATTAGAGGTGAAATCCACTGGATGAGCTGCCCCCCCCCCCAATTTGGAACGGAGATCTGAGGTGGCAGAGGCTCGTAAAGTCCAAACTATATAAAGATTACAGGCAGCTGTGCTCATTCTCCCCGTTCCAGTTAAAAAAAATCATTGTTTGGCAGCGAAAGCCTTCAGCGTCAAGATTTCTCCTTGTTTTCTAAATTAATGCAAGATCCTTCTCTGCGGCGGCCCTTTGGCTTCGGAGTCATCCCTGCCGTCTGGAGGGATTTCCATGGCGGCTCGCGGCGAGCTTTTCCAGCGAGTGCCGCTCAAGGGACGGATGATGGCGAATGATAGAGATTTCATGCTCTTCGTAAAAAGCCAAGGCGTCAGTGCGTGACCGCCAGTGCGTTGCCTGATTCTGCAGAGCATGCGACGCATCACCATGATCAGCTAAGTGTGTTAGGAAATGCTACGAGATGCTACCTACAGTAACTGATTTTGACGATTTAAAATCCAGAGCCAGACGTAAAAATACAGCGTTTAATAACCGTGCGACTGCAACCTTTGGCAGGACCAGTGGAACACATGGGCTTATAGATGAACTTTAATGCAAACGGTCACTGATCTGTTAGTTTATTTGTTCAGTCCTTATCTGAGGCTTGTTCTAGCACTGCCTATCTGTTAGACTAAATTAGACCTGGGCTGTTTAGTCAGACTTCAAACACAAAAAGCTCTTTAAAAAAAAAAAAAAAACTCAGTAACTTGATTGAATGCATGTAAATCTAATAGAATTTAGGGGATTGGGGGATATGAGAAGCAGGCCATCTTGGCAAAGCTGAACGTTCACTCAGAGTAGAGTCATGTCTGGAAAATGCATCAGCTGAACATGAGGGTGTATCCTTTACATTTGCCACTTAAAATCATAGGAGAAAAATTGCAGGTTTCAAAGCACTTAGCTGTTTAAAGGATTTCCATTGTTCATTCACCCAGCCTCTCCATGCTTCTTCACCAGATGAGAATTCTGCAGGCCAGCCTAGTTTCCATTTTTTGGTGCATAGCTGGTGCCTGTCGTCACCCAATTAACAGGAATTAAAAGTCAGAAATGAGCGATTATTATTAACGTGAATGAGTTCTCCACGCAGCTCTTAGCCGTGGGCAACACAAGGTCTGATGTAAATACGCAAGGAAAAGCCTAGCTCAAACATGCTGGAAATTGAACGCAAATGGACCTCTAGTCGTAGTTTATGTACACGTGAAGCGCTGGGGTATGCCGTACTAATCAGTGCTGTGAGATTCAAATATACAAGTAAAGTCAGCTTCTTAATGACAATCATTCGCTGGAATCTAAACATTGAGTGAAATGTCGGTGCCAGAGTGTGTGTAGCTAAATGTGATACTCATTCTCTCTTAGGAAAGTCGTTCTTCAACATTCTGTGAGTCACACTACTCGATTTAGTAGGTCACAACCGAATAATGCATTGCTTATTATATTCCGTGGGGGTGGGGAACACCATAAAGCTCAACTGTCAAAGAAAAAAACGAACGCATTGAATTGATTAATATGTCTAAAGTTGCTTCCCCATTAATTTTTCTTTCAGCACAATGAATTTTAGAGCTGAGGCTGGGAACATGAAGGGGAAAAAAAAAAACGCAGTCTGTCGTTATAAGTTTTAAGTTTCTTCTTTTCTCAGCACTGGCTCTGACTGAATACATGTGCACAGACAAAGTACTTTGAACGTCATCCATCGACAACCCAACTGCGAGAGAACATTTGTCTCAAAGTATCAGACAAAGCTGACAGGATCTATTAAACGTGCACCTATAAAACAACATGGAAGCAGGCAGGCCAAATTTTTAGACGTGCAACTCCATCTTAATGCTTTCCAAACAAGTGCAGCGAGATCCAGTGCCAAACAATAACAACCGCAGTAAATGGGAAGAGTGCATGACCTTTGGCTACGAGACAAGACTCATAAACATTTATTTGAATTCAAGCAAACCGAAAATACCGCCCTGTGCGATTACAAAATTCCTCTGCAGAGATCATGCTGTGAGCAGTATGTGACCTGTGTCTGTGTGTGTGTGTGTGTCTGTGTGTCTGTGTGTGCGTGTGTGTGGGGGGGGGGGGGGTTTGGAATGCATGGTGAGGTCACACATTCAAACCGCAATCATACATTCGTATAAGCATATGTATATATTATAGATATGTGGCTGAGATTTATGTGAGAGTGAGGGGGGGGGAGCAAACCATAATCTTCTGCCTGGACTTCTGTTCATCCGAATGAGGGGCCGTCGCGGACGGAAAAAAAGCGTCAAGCGTGAACTGGCCCAAGGAAGCGCGTGGCTCAGTGTGCACATGTCGGAGAAGACAGCTCATATCTCGGGGGGGGAGGGTTCAGAGAGAGGTTAGCCAAACAGCGGATAAATTAGAGGAGGCTGCAGAGGCAGGCGACTCACCCAGCGATGAACTCCTCGATTGGGGTAGCAGGCTGCTCCGTGGGGTCCGGCACAGGTGGAGAAGCTGAGATCAGACAGGAGCGGTGGTGGGGGTGGTAGGGGTGGTTGGTGGGGGAGCGGGGATATGTAAGGCTCACCTGCATGGGAAATCCCACCAGCAGGACTGGTGCTATGTCATCGCCGTGGCGACGCTACTCAGAATGTGAAGGAAGGAGATAATCTATGTATAAATGCTGCCCCCTAAAAGAAGCAGTTTGAAAATAACAGAATTCCCAAGCACACCATCTGTCTTCACATGATATCGCAAAGACAAACAAGGCTGATTTGCATACTCCAGTATGGGTATTTACCTCAGGACACTGAATTTGAATTTCACGCATGGGGACAGGATTAGATAAGTTAAACTGGTGCTGCTTGTTGCTTGTTTGTTGTTATTTCTGTAGACCACATGTGGAGCCTCATTAGATATTTTTGCAATGTTTGCTGAGAATCATAGGACACATGGAATGCATAGAATGGTTCTGATTGGCTATTTCCCTACTTCCGACTCGGTGGATCACCGGACACCTGAAAATCCCACCAGTCACAGCATGGATAGAGGGACGCATGAAACTTCACATCTGAATGCAGACATCTTGCCAGTTAGTAATCGTCAGAGCCTCTCTTGAGGCAGAGACCTTCTGATTCTAGACAGCAGATCGAAACTCATGGATTGCTGAAGCACCAGGTGACATGACATATGGCAATGAAGAGGTAAGGTCTACGCCAGTGTTAGGCATTTCAGGGCCAGAAGCGACAAATCCAGACCAAGATTTTGTTTCTACCAACCAGTTGTGTATAAAGAGTCATAGCCACAGGGCACTCAGTTGGTTGGTAGAAACAAAATCTTGGTCTGGATTTTTTTTTAAACCGGAATATGACATTATACAAATGACTTTCCAGCTGTGGTTTTGTTTGGCATTAGATAGACTGTAAAGCTGGGATGAGAGGAACCGAAAGATTTTCAGTTATAATGTACCTCAGTGCCGGGAATCCATTTGAGGCCAGATTTCCTGGCTGTCAGATCAGGGAACCTTAACGGGGAACGAGTACAGAAATGACACAACAGCCGCCACTGGCTCTGAGGGAGACTTGCGAGCACTTTTGTCATCCTGACAGCAACAGTGACTCTCATTGGCAGGGATTTCCGGAGAAATCCACAACTGGATAGCTGGCAATTGGGACTGGTCCATACAGAAATACAGCTCTGGAAAAAAGGGAGACCACTCCATTTTTTATATTTTATATATACATACACATACATACACACACAGGCTTTAAAATTTGCATTTTTAAATCCTGGTTTAGTCCGGGTTTTGCTGCCAGAAGGCTCAAAATTTCTAAGACAGCAGTACACAAGAATAAGGTGACGCAGGAGACACTGGGAATGACAAGAAACCACCCAGGTAGTGGGCGGAAGCGACTTTCTAATGCCAGAGATGACGGTCAACTTATCCGACAGTTTCTCATGAATCAGAGGATGACATCAAGTGACCTTCAAAAGGAATGGGAAACATTAAGTGCAGATGTGAAGTGCACTGCTAGGACAGTTCGTATCAGGCTCCTAGAAGCATAAAGTAAGGAAGAAGCCCTTCATTAATGAGATAGAGGGAAGGACCAGACTGCAGTTTGCAAAAGAAAATATGATTCACTGATGCATACCCATAATTAGACAAATGAAACAAACAACTGCGTTATGGTCTCAATTTTTTCCAGAGCTGTGTCATTTTATCCCTTCAGAAATAGTTAACTGCCCCCCCCCATTTAGGTGAAAGGGAAACATACAAAGTCCCAACCACAGGCTTGCAGTTAATGCACTTAATTTTATTATCAAGCTTTATAATCTGTACATTTTAAAATTATAGAAAAGTTAATCTCCATGTAAATCAGTAGACAGAGGGGCACACGGCTGGCTGGCAGAGGGGCCAGTGGCCAGACATTTCGGAGAAGCTTTGGGCAACGGCAACCGTCGCATAACATCTTTCTTAAAGCTTTCATCCAGGAAATCCATAACCAGGACACATTATGGGCTGTCAGTATGTCTGTTCCACTGCTATACAACAATTTAATTTCAGTCTCTTTATAGTTAAACTTTTATGCTCAGTTTAATTTTAATAACGAAATATTAACCTCAAACTTTAACATTATTTTTTTTCTTAAGTCAGAATGCATCATTAAAATTCAAATTCCCTTCTGAACACTGAGCTATTCACCCTACGGATGTCAGCAGCAGTCCCTCCTACAATCGGGATGAGGGGGAATCTGGCTCCACCAAAGCACACGCACACCGCAGACAGCAGGTTAAGTGAAGATCGGTGGAAAGGCAGCGCTGCAAAGCCCGACTCTGCGTGTGACACGTGTAGCGCCGCACAGGCGACCCGGTGACAGTGGCAACACAAAGACATGTCCAGCAAAATGATGAAGGGGCCAGTGAATGGGTCTGGAAACCAGCAGCCTGGCCTGGATACTTTGTCCTTGCGTGAGCCAACACCTTTTTTATGTTAAGCGTGGTCCTGAGACATTGTGCAGGGTTAATATACACAAACATACTGCAATGGCGGATGACAGGCAGGGATGCACTGGGGTCAGAGAGCAGAAAACCTGAACGAACAAACACACACACGCTTACACACACACACAAACAGTGTTCACATATACATGCATGTTGTACAGACACTGATTTTATTAGACTATTGTCAGATCTGAAAAACTGGTCTAGTCAGATCATTTACTAGAATCTTGGAAAAATAAGTGGATTATCAAAAAAAGTCTTGTCTCACGAGTGTCCGCGGCACGTTAAAGCCCCCAAATGGTTTAAGCATACAGGAAAAATGACGCAAGACAGCACAAAACGGCGATTAACACCAGAGTTACACATTTGGTCACACACCAACCTATTGTATGCTTTTAAACTCCTAAGACGCTATTTCTAACATGTAGGGGAGGAAAGGATAAATTGCTTCATTCAGTGGCTCGAGTAAGTATTGAAAAAAAACCTGAAAGCTGCACAAGGGTAAATTAAAGAAATCATTCTTTTTGGGAAGAAGTCCATTGAAACCGCAGAACGGCAGAAGGGCTGGGATGAGCACTCGACCAGTGGGACTAGAACAGATAACAGTTTGACCCCCAGCAAGTGCCATGGATGGAGTGTCTGTATTGCCTTCCCAACAATGAGAAGATGATCACTACAGACAACGCCGGCACACAGCAGGCCCTGATTACGCGGACGACAGGGTGAGGCCGCAGAACCAGACGGCGCTATTGTTGGAGAATGCGGCCTGGAGTCTGCGTGTAAGCACAAGCCGATAGCGGCTGATAGGTCTGTGGTTATTGGTCACTGCCTCCGCGGTTACGAGATAAAAGGATACCGTCGCTGGCCAGTCTTATCCAGAGACATTTATCATCCGCGTCGCGGGGAAATGGCCTAGCGAGGGATGCGAAGCAAAGTGGCATTCTGGGTATTTCTGATAGCGAGCCAGAACATTTTATTGCATAGGGAAAAATAAGGATTAACGGGGGAGAAAGGCACAATACGTCAGCTCTGAAGACTCAGAGGATGCGGCGCTCTGGTTAATGAAACACGTCTAGGTATTCCTGGCAGCACGGCTTTTTGGATCAAACGTGATTCGACCCATTGGAGGTGGACGGGGGAAAGAAGAAAAATAAAATAAAAATCACACGACGAAAACGCTCTTTTATCGGCAAAAGCTTGTTAAAAGGAAAGTATTCAAATGATGTATTTCAGCACAGAGACACAGGATGGAGCAGACATTAGCGATAGTGTTCAGTGGCGTGTCCCCCCCCGGAGTTCTCATGGGTGAGGATAAGTGCATGTCTGCTATCCCCCCAGACCAGTCTCTGCTGCATTAGCATGAGTGCAATTTACAGTGCATGTCACCCAAAACCGCTTATTTACAAAGGGAAAAGGAAGATACACGTGTCCATCCCCCTACACGTGTCCATCCCCCTACACGTGTCCATCCCCCTACACGTGTCCATCCCCCTACACGTGACCATCCCCCTACACGTGTCCATCCCCCTACACGTGACCATCCCCCGTTCCATTTCCTTCATAAGGTGTGAACCTTTACCTGTTATTGGTACGCAGCTTCACATCATCAGTAGTGTTGAACTCTATATACATGTCACTGTATGTATATACACTTACACATTATGGTTCTTTTATAAACATATCTGTAAAATAAAATATCTTTTTAGTCTTCTCTCTTTGCAGTCCTATACTTACAGAGCTTGATAAAATAACACTTGGTGCATATTTGACTTATTTTACAGATGTGCTTCTTTGAGCACCCTAGTTTGTGTACAAAATAAAGTGCCTCCCAGCAGGGCTGATTGGTGTTTTCAATGCTCACTTTGTTCAGAAAAAAAAAAACATCTGACTCCCATCCGATTGGTCAGTCAGGAATCCAGCAGCAGGCTATCTTCATTCTCATTGGGTGGCAACATGAGCTGTTGCTCGTAATATAGGCTCTTGGCGTAGTTGATCTCTTGAGATATCTTGATGGCGAGGCTTTCGTTCTTCACATGAACCTGTGACATGAAACTGCAGTCAGTCTGCGCAAGCTGCACACATCCCAATGAGCCACCGAGGGCTGCCAAACACTGTCGGAAAGCAGAAGGATCGTCACATAAAATGCGAACACTGGTGCTCAATCCACCATTAGCAGTAATGCTGTCTAATGATGGGAGTAATGAGGCTTCAAAAGCCCACATTGGATGGGATTTCTGTCTGCTGTCAATCACTGCCTGAATTAACCCAAAAGGAAGCATTGAGCAGCAAACAAAACAGGTTAAAACGGTCGGTGATCGACAGTCTGGTTTGTCGCATCATTTAACTCGCCCTTAAGTGTATATGCAGGAAACTACTTAGGCTGATCTTGTCATGCATCACCTTCTTCAATCACTCACCAAGGGTTTTTGGTGCGATGGGCCCGGAATGGCCACTCCGCTACTGGTGTTGTCTGCTTTCTTCGTGAGCTGGACGTAGACCTTCCCGTGATCCTTCGAGACCAGGCAGTGGTAGAGGTCATCATACTTGACCTCCAAGAAGATGGCCTCGCGGTCGGCATACTCTCCTGGCTTCAGGAAGTACACCACTTTGGAGGAGATGAGCACGGAGTAGGTGTCGATGGTTTCCACAGCAATGAAGCTGTATGGGAGCAGGAAACGCGCACAGGAAGTGCAGAGCTTTAATATATAAAGATACACCGTAAGAACGATGGGAGGAGGAGCAACAACTGGCTGAGTGGCAGCACAGGTGACTGGTGATGCTCTTTGCACCATCTCTGACTGGGAAAACTGAGCAGGGACAGGTTTAGCAAAAACACATGACAGCTTAAATGAAAGCAGATGAAACAAATCCAAGAAATGCAAAAGCAGAAGGGCTAATATGCTGCACCTGTGGAATTGAATTCCAAAATATTCAAAGACAAAGGGGGAGAGAGACAAGGGGGCAGGAGGGTGAGGAGGCGGGTGAGCTGAAGCCTAGAGCAGAGCTGCGATTGTTACAACAATAGAGTGTTATGGGCGATTAGGAGAGGCAGAGGAACCCTGTTAAACACTGAGAAAGGAGAGCCTCATTCACACACACACACACACACACAAATAGATTAACAGACACACAAACACACAGAAGCCTATAAGTCTAATGGTCAGTTTAACACGTCAAGGGCGAAAGGCTACACAGAAAGGAAGGGGGTCCCGTTATTTGGATTAATTAGTCAGAGATGACAAACGGACTCTCACAGCCACAGAGCTGGTCTGGGAGAGAAACCCACAGCCATTAACTAACGTCAGCAGGATGCAGGCACAGTTTATAATTACGGCGCCTTTTAAACATATGCTAAAAAGCCACCGAGACCTTTGGTGTTTTATGAGACACTGAAAATAAAAGCATAGCACCAATACTAGAGGCTAAACCTCCAAGGTAGAATGGCAGCTGGAGATCTACAGACCAAACCTCCAAGGTAGAATGGTAGCTGGAGATCTACAGACCAAACCTTCAACGTAGAATGGTAGCTGGAGATTTATAGGCCACACCTCCAAGGCAGAATGGGGTAGCTGGAGATCTATAGGCCACGCCTCCAAGGCAGAATGGGGTAGCTGGAGATCTACAGGCCACACCTCCAAGGCTGAATAGGGTAGCTGGAGATCTACAGGCCACACCTCCAAGGCAGAATGGGGTAGCTGGAGATCTACAGGCCACGCCTCCAAGGCAGAATGGGGTAGCTGGAGATCTATAGGCCACGCCTCCAAGGCAGAATAGGATAGCCGGAGGTTCTTCTCTTAGCCCATAATGGGGGAAAAAGACCTTAAGAGAGCCTTTGAAGTCTCTGTCAAGGGTTATTAACAGCTGCGGTTCTGGCAAATCCCTGATTGTGAGCTGCTCTAAAATGAATTCTATAACTATTCTTTGACAGAAGCAATTACATTATATATACATTTTTAATGCTTCACAAAAAATAAATTGTAGTCCACGGAAAAATCCATTCTGACATATGATCAGCATCCAAGAACTGAATATAAATCTGAAAACTGCAGTAGAGACTTCAAATACTTTTAAATTACTTTGAAAATTACTTCTGAAAAGGCTTGTAGTCCCATAAAGCATAATAAGAGTTGCGGTTTGGACTAACAGACCGTTACGCTTTGGCACGCTCGGCTACTTGGCGTCTCTCCCCTCGAAGTACGCGTTGCTGGGGGGTGGGGGGTGGCGAGGGCACTCACAACTCAGACTGGATGTTGTCCGTCAGGCGGAAGAGCTGCTCCTGTCCGTCCGCCTGGGTGGCCGAGAAGCGGGGCAGCAGACCCTGGGGGCCCTTACAGCAGCGCGGTTTCCTGACCCGCTGTACGCTGAGCCTGTAGGCAGATGGGAAGGGCGTCAGGACGGCTGCCAGGGCGACGCCACCACTAACCACCGCTATAAAGTCTCTGCCGAATAGGTCTTCTCCTATCACCCCGAATGTCGCCTTTGTCATCATCATCACCACCACTACCACCACCACTGTAAAAATATTAAGCAAATGGGAAATAAGCCTGTAACTTCAAGATGGCAGTTATTGACCCAAAGGCTGGTGGTTCATGTTCCAGACCGGGTCTTTCTGCAGTACAGGGTTCCCCAGTTCCAATCCTGCAGGGCCAGTTTACAACACAATCTGCAGATTTCTCTGCTCAAACACTCCAACTAAACCTGGTAATTAGTTGACTAAGGTGTGTTTGAGCAGGAAAATCGGCAGACTGTGTTGTATACTGGCCCTCCAGGACCAGAACTGGGGAACCCTGATGTAGTTCCTCTGAACAAGGGACGTGGTGTGTGTAACTCAGCAGGTTAGGAGTGATCAGAACGTCATGGGTTCAAATCCCAGGGTCAGCAGAGTGATTTCACCATTGGGCCCCAGGATAAGTCTCAACCCCCAGTTGCTCCAGGTACTGGCTGAGCCTCCCTTCTCCACTGTATGCTGCTGCTAAATAAATAAAAGGTAAATGTGCTTAACCCAAGTCACTCCAATAATTGAACACCCAGCTGTGCAGATGAGTGCAAACTGTGGGTCACTCTGGATGAAGGCACCAGAAGCAACAAAAATCTACAAAAACGCACAACTGCAAAGGCCCTCAGTGAAACGATGTGAGAAGATCCTCCAGGATCCAACCAAACATCGGCAGATCTGCCAATAGACGGACCGATACGAGCGCAGAGCAAACGAGAGCTGACAAGTCACACCGCCTTCCAGAAACCTGTTCCAGGCACGGAGGCCAAGAACACAAAGAGCAAAAAGGGAAGACGCAGCTTCACGTCGAAATGAGCCGACATGCGAAGCACGTCGTAAGTGGAGAACCTGCAGGGAAAAGCCACTGGAAGGACAACAGATCACACCTGGAAGGCATTACGAACCGGCTCATGAAGCCACGGCCCCAGCACGCCAATGCCTACTCAACGTCCAGCAGTATCCCAGGAAGGCGGCATCTCTTCCACACAAAAAGGACCCCTGGACATAGGCGTAGATTTAGGAGATGGGGGACACACGTCCCCCCCAATGTTGACAAGGTGGGGTCATCCCCCTCAATATTACACATAATGCCTGGTTTACAAAAACACATACGATTAATATATCTCCTTGCATAAAGTTTTTTTTCTTACAGTTTTTATTTGGAGAAGCCCAACCTTCCATTAAAAAGGTTTATTCTCAACTCCAGCTTCGGCAGGCAGACGCTCACCTCCAGATCCGCGAGTAGAGAGACGATTAACATAGAGAGCGGAGAGCGCAGAAGCACACTGTGGCTTAGCGTGTGAACTTAACGCACTGAAGACCCTGTATCATAACCAGCAGGTAATCAATAAAAGGCTGTGTGAAATGGTGGAATTTATCTCATGTCAATTGAGTTTCATAAAGATTATCTGATTTGATTGTGCAAACTGCAGCTAGCTTGGTTAGTTAACAGCACAGCACAGCACAAATAGCCACGCTGACAATGCAGCGGTACGTAGCGAATTCTCATCCCACTGTGTTTGCTGTTACGGCGCAAGAATGAGTAAGAAGCTCGTCAGAAAATGAGGCCAGATCTGGCATTTATGGGAAACACCATAAAGTATGTTACTCAGTTACCAGGATCTCAGAATCATTTAGTTCATAAACAGGGCTGGCAGAAAGTCCCTTTTATTACCAAGAAGAGATTCAGTAAATCTCCAATATTTACTTCTATGGGTCTCTAGAAGAAGATCTTCTAGTCGCTATTTATTGTGTGTTGTGTTTCCTTCCGGAAAGTTAGGGTGTGCTTGTGTGAGAGACGTGATGCAGGAGGACGGCAGGAGCGTCACAGTGGGCCCTCAGGTGAGGCTATTTTTCCATAATGAATGGCCTGACATTCGTGGTGGAATCTCACAAATTGTGCATAAGTTTAATAATTCCAGCATAAAACAATGCGAGACTTAACACACAAACTACCACATTAGTGAAGATGAATAACAGTAAAGTGGAAAGATAAATTTCACTTTATGTAACAGCAGTTTACAAAAAGAAATTAACTGTGTACAGCATGACCACAGATTCGCTTTATAAGGTGAGGTGGCGTCACACCTCTGACCCCGATATACCTGCCCCCCCCGATTGCGGACATCTCTTCCACATACTCACGGACTCGTGGGGAGACCAGACTCCTCTGGCCTGATTTCTGGGGCCAGACCACACAAAGCACAGACTCTGTGTGCTACACACGAAACTAAGCTAATCCTTAGCAAGACAGTTAATTCAATAATACATGTAGCTGGGGGGGGGGGGGGGGGCC
>JAODJW010000106.1:2512745-2522839 GCA_026777045.1 Hyperopisus bebe | reverse complement strand
GGGGGGGGGGGGGGGGGGGGGGGGCTCACGTCTGACCCCGTATTCGATTCCCTCCTGAAGTGACCCTCTCTGCTTCTCTTTATTTCTTTATTTCCCCCCGTTTGTGTGGCCACCTTAGGCCTGTAAGGAATTATTGAGTACATTATGTCGAAGGAGAGGGGAGGGAACTTCTGCAGAACCCCACACCATCCTGGCAGGAACACAGCCATTATGTCCCTCCCCCCACTGCATTAAGTTGTGAATGGCCATATAGGTATAACAAAAACAGATATAGCCATATTGTGCAGTGTGGCTGGACACTGAGATCTTCAGACAAGATGTTATTCATTAGGCAGCATCTGTATCGATGTTAATTGCAGAAAAATCAGTAAAAGAATGGAATGTTAAAAAAAAATCAGCTGCAGCAAGAAACACTGAACCTCCATACGTTTCCAGTTAGTCAGCAGGCTAAATACCTCTGGATAATTCTTATTGAAATGTTCACTATCCACCCATATATATGCTTGGGCACTGATCTAGCTCGAAAGTTCAGAAAATTCACAGTGTACCACAATCGTTCTCTTTTACATTTTTCCCAAGTGACACTCACAGTTAACCAATTAGCGGCTTGGGGCTAGAACAAAAAGGCTTATGCGCTTGACGAGCCAGAGAAACAAGCCAATCGCAGGGAGCGCCAGGGCCGAGCCAGGTCCGGGCTCCCGGTGAGGACGACCCCTGCGCCGCCGGGCTGGGATCCCCCCCCCAGCGCCCACATCTGGCTTGAGTCTCCAGCTGCCCTCCTCTGATTGGGCCAGATGACTTCCAGTCGACGCACAAAGGCGGCACTGTGCTAAAATCCGCCTTTCCCTTTT
Source organism: Hyperopisus bebe (assembly GCA_026777045.1). Taxonomy (NCBI): domain Eukaryota; kingdom Metazoa; phylum Chordata; class Actinopteri; order Osteoglossiformes; family Mormyridae; genus Hyperopisus; species Hyperopisus bebe. The sequence continues at coordinate 2,521,988 of JAODJW010000106.1, read as the reverse complement.
AACCAGGGGTGGGGCACCCACAGCTGCTGCTAATCTGGGATGGGGGGGGCGGGGAGCGGGGGGCACAGGGCACAACAAGGACAGAGAAGCGAGAACATCTTTCAGGGGCTCAACTGTAGCATTAATGCCAAACCTGAGCAGCAACAATATGAATGATCTCAGCTTCTTCTCACAGATCTTTCCCCCACTTGAAAGCATCTGCGTCATGGCCAGTCCAGAAATGAATTAAATGTGAACATCTTACAAGTGTGTGCGCTACTCAAAAGCACATAATGCGAACCATCATGCACATTCAAGTGTTCGAGAAGAAAGAAAAAAAAAAAGGAAAAAAGAAAAGTCCAGGTTGGTTTCAGGGTTCTGCGGGTCACTTTCAGAGGAACCCGCACATGTGCTCGTGGGTTTCAAGACTGGGTATCAGATACAATTAAAAAAAACTTCCGTTTTAAAAATATTAACAACACATCAGAAGCAACAAAAATCTACATAAGAGACGACATTTCAAACTATCTTCTCTCCGTTTAATACGCATGGGCAAAAATCCTCGCCATCATGTTCCCTGCAACCAATAAAGATACTTAACTTCACATCTACCCACGACTTGAGGCCATTTCCCTGGGTTACAATTACTAAAATGTTACTGCCATTAAGGTAAACGTGTCACATGACCTCGTCGACGGGCTGGTTCCTCGAAGCAGGCCTCTTCCTGCAATTCTGCCAGGCCTGCCAACGCTATATGCCTACTTTGAGTATCAAACACCCAGAGCTCTCCCTGGGGTGGACCAGGAAGCTGTAAAGACACAATGTCCTTCCCTAGACGGCTGGGTGGAACACCAGAGTTCAACCTCAGGTCAGTATCAGCCTTGGAACGGAGCCAGTCTGACATTAATGGCTACAGCAGACTCCTGCTCGGGCAGCTTGCCTGTTGTGTCAGGGGCTGGCGCGGGGGCGGAGGAGCGGGGGAATACTGAGACACACCCATGCTGTGTCAAAACAGAACGCACAAGCCACACGTTTGCCTCGTACCGCTCCAGTGATCCAGAGCTCCCTCCCGGAGGAACCTCAACAGGCGCTGACAGAATTGAAATCGCTTCATTGCCGAGCCTCCGTCTCTCTGCACCACGCCGCTCCCTGGCACGCGGCCTAGCCACAAAACGCCACACTGAGTTCTAGGCGAGGGTGGGGCCGAGCAGTGCCACAGTGACGGGCTGCCAACCAAATGCGGCGTCTCTCAGCTGCCCCACCCCCCCAGAGGTTTGGGTCTAGCGGACCCGAAATACCTTGGCAGAACGATAAATGTAATGGAAGGCAGCCGTGCATGCTGGGAGCCGTGCATGCTGGGAGAACGCTGAGAGTGAAACCCCCTCCCGCCATGACACTTCTCACTTTTAGTTGTGAGATTGTAACCGAGCCGGAGCTGGCTGCCCTCCTAGGGGGTGGGGGCCGGGGCCGGGGCAGAGGAGGTGAGCTTGATGTAAGGGCAGGGGGGTGACAGGAAGGGGGGGGGCGTTGAAGGGTAGGACAGAGGGGGCATTTCTTGCTTGGAGCTTGTTCGTTCATTCGTATTCATTTGTTCACCTGCTCATTCTGTCATTTGCAAACTTGCTGCATGGTTGGAGGTAGACGGAGCTCAGCAGCAGGCCAAGGGCTGTATGAAGACACACCGTCAATAGGCCGGGGGGAGGACGACTCCGATTCACTCCGTTGGTAGTACTGGCATTGACTTTAAGTAGCAAGATACCCCAAACATCATCAATTTGTTTATGTAGATACTGCTCACTGGGCTCCATCTGCTTTGGTAAAACAGCTAAACGTTTTCATGTCGTGGTGGTTTGGGATCAGGCATCGTTAAAGACATGAAATGTGACCCGAGGGGAAGTCCCCTGGATATGGATACGCCCATGAATGCTTCTATACATCAGCAAGAGCACAAACGCGGCCCCGTATTTCCGGGGGTGTAAGGTGTGTAAGTGTCAATATGGGTGCGATGGGACACAAGTGTCTATGGGAGTGAATATTAGTGCTTCCTCTGCACTTGTGTGTTCTTGTGTATGTGCGAGTGCGTCAGCTGTAGCCTGCGGTGAGGCATGTTTCGTCCGTGACCCGTGCCTGACCTCGCGGGCACCCTGCAGCCACCGGCATGCTCTGGCGGCTCCCCCACAAGTCACCTCACAAATGCCCTGTCCCCCAGAGGCCTGGCTCATCATGACACAGTCCACTGGGGGGGGGTCCCCCAGTTGGGAACACCCCCTAGCCCTACTCTACGCCAAGTGAGAAGAGCCAGGGAGAAGAAAGCCTCCGGTTCCCAGGATTTGGTAGAGGGTATGTGGAGATGGTCATTTTACCATTGGTGGAGACCAAACCCCCAGCTCCCTGAAACACATACAGTACTCCTACAATATTGATAGGTAAATGCTCCTACCATGCATGCCATGGATGTGACCGGCCAAGGCCTCTCCCCAGCCATGACTCAGCGGGACGGAACCGTTTGTTTTCCGGCAGATCAAGCAAGGTCACAGGGCTGGTGACGCATGTTTTCAGGACTCCAAGAACCTTCACGCCATCCGGGCATTTCAACTGTTGCGAGTCGAGGAGGATTTGCGGCTCGGTCAGTTCCGGTGACAGTCGCATTAAATATTTGAGAGCTAACCTGGGATATCCATGGCACAAAAGCAGATCGCAAAGCAAAAATTTAACACGCGCCCTCCAGAAATCGATCCTGATGACACGCATTTTTTCCCGTTTGGCAGTCCAGACTGTAATGAAGAGCGTCCGATCAAATCAAGTGGAAGGAGCCGCACAGGATCAGTGGACGATCGATGCTTCATACGTAGCTACCTGGCTATAAAAGGCCGCTTATTCTGAAATGGTAGCCGCCTCCCCCCCCCGCCCTGAGCATCGTTATATCACATCGGCCCTATGGGTATCCACGTACCGCTCGGCGTACGCACCCAAGTTCACCGGGGGACATTTCACATGAGCTCCAGTAGCAGAATGACTAAAAACATCCTGGCGGAAAGACGATCCAGGTGCTGGAGCGGACCGGGCAGCTTTCGCACAAGCTGATTGGTCTGCCGGGGGAGGGCGACGCACACCAGGCGCTTAACATCACGACACGTGACAGCTGAGCCCACGGCTCACTCGACACCACGGCGAGTCCCATTACATCCAGAGGGTTTCGGTTACAGGCTCAAACTAGGGGACAGAGGCCTCACGAGATTAGCCAACTCTGACGATGATGATGCTGAATAACAAACAATATCATTTACATTATTGTGATCAAGCTAGGCATGTGCACACTGGCTTACTGTGTTTCTTTTAAGCCTTTCTGGAGGATTTAAGTTCAGGGCCCAAACTGGGGCACAAACCAGGGAACGTTTTTTTTTTTGTAGACAAAACTCGCTCAAACCTGTGGTTGCTCAGGCTGGCCATGTCCCGCACGGTCTGGGCCGTCTCCGAGGCGAAGTCCAGTGCACCGGCCACCGGCTTGGTCACGGTACCCACCAAGCCCTTCCCCAGGCCGGAGAAGAAGCCGCTGACGCCGCCCTCCGTCTTCACGCCTTCCACGGTTGAGGTGATGACGCTGGTCAGGCCTCCCAGGATGCCTGTGGGGCGGGACGGGGCGGGACAGGGTGGGACAGGCTCGGCGTCACCCAGAGTACACCGGCACCCAGCATTTACACAGAGGCGGACAGCCTGTCACCAGATCGGTAATGGATATCGCCGGTACTACCAGCTACAGGAGGCCGGATTTCCGGACTCTGCTGAGTGCCGTGAAATCTAATGGCAGTCATGCTGGCAGAGGGAACATTTCATTTGAAAGTAAAATGAACAAATATGCACCATTTAATATAGAGGATTCCATTTAAAAAATATATAACAATACTGCTAGCATGCAACAAGATATCAGCCAAATATAGGAATGCATCATCAAGCTAACATAACAACAGCTAAATACAGTTCAAACGGAGTCCTTGTCTACACCACAGGGACAACTGTGAGCAGAAGTCGATCTTTCATCGCGGTGAGACGAGCCTCCCTGGCTGTGAACTTCGACATTAAAGAGACGAGAGGAAAAACATGGGCTTCCCGCCACAAACGGCAATGAGTCACATCACAGCGGTGTGGCACCTCCAGGCTGAGGGGAAATGGGGGGTGCTCTCTAACAAACGCTAATGTCGGCTTAGCATGAAGATAAAGAGCAAAGCCTCCAGGACAAACGTAAAGGCGGAAAACAAGGCAGAAATTAATGGCGTGATTTACCTCGAGAATTGAGCGTTTTGTCACTGGAAAGACGGCGTTAAATATCAATATCTATAGAGAATGGGTTCTCTAACTTTTTGATCAAAGGTCCGTATCAGACTTTTGATTTTTGTTCAAAGTCAGAGGTCAGGAACAATTTTCAATAACAACATTTCATGAACTTTAATGAATTAACAATAACCTTCGATACAGACATCAATATTTAACAATAACGGGAACTTAACATAAAGACTGGTTTAACAGGAGGATTATTATGAGTTGTGTGTGCGAAATTTGGTGGTTCTGCATTGTATTTTTATACTTCAAACCACATTAAGCCTTTTTACATTGAACAGTCGTTCATAAGGTGTATAATCGACTTGGTCTCGATTAATTTGCGGTTCAGTCTGCATCCAGACCAGTCTGGACTTTGAGGGACCCTGCTCTAGACTGTTTACATCTCCATCCCAACCCCCAACACCACACACACACACACACACACACACACACAAACACACAAACACACACACAGCTTGCGTTGTACCATGTGCCAATCCATGGATCCCCGCCACCAGATGTTCTCCGCTGGTGGCGCCATGGTAACGGATGTACTCCCTCTCACTCTGGTGTCTTGTGTCCATGGTCTTGCCCAACCCGTCTGACAAGGTTCCTGCAAACTGAGGGGAGCAGACAGTCTACTTCAGTGCTCCTCTGCTTCAAGGTCAACGAACTGGAAGCCCAGCTCCTGCTCACAATTACGACACAAAGACACGCTAAGTATGCCGAAGAATAAAGAGCAGGTCTGAATGGAACTTAGAGGGCTCCAGCTGACAAGGTGAGACCTTGAGTTGACCTGCAGAATGTCTGTACAACAATGAGGCCATGGCAGATTCGTACAAAGCGAAGTTTATACAGGACTTCAAAAGGACCGGCAGTCTGAATGCGGCTTCTAGACGGCTGGCGTGTTTGCGGGAAAACCACTCTGGCTCCAATAAAGACCAGTCTGGGGTCAGACAGAGCCACATTGTTATATCTGAAGGACGCCGTAGGAACTTGCCAATTAAAGCATTGTAAGAGCATTGTTGGAGGACACCTACGTAACACACTCAAACTCCTCTGTAGAGCTTCAGTCTTGGAAAAGAGTCCTTCTGGCTGGAGACTCCATGCCTAGGGCCTTTGGTCAAGCCCATTCAAGCCCTTCAATCATCTAAGTTCATTATCCCTCTGCAGTTCCCTGCACAGACACAGGAGGTGGGACTATAACCTGTCAAAGTGCCTCCACGGGGCTGTCTACGTGAACTGCCTGATTAGCCAGCTATGCCCCACTGGATGGGCCTGAGAGAGCGTGACCGATTGCCCCTCATTTGTCTCAATCAAAGGTCTGGTGTTGGCGGTTACACTACCCACTGTGTCAGAAATCCCCCCCAAGAACCTCCTGACCTTTGTGATAATAGATCGTTTGAACATTTCTGAAGGAGGTGTCCATGAGGATGTCTGGATCTATCTGAGAATACAAAGCCAACATTATTTAAGGCGCATTCAAAATGAAGAAGCTTATTGGCAGAATGTTCTTTTTCCCTTAAAGAACCAATTAAGGTTTTCATTTAATAGTGTCTTCAATGCATAAAATTTCTTTCCTATATCTAACTTCTGCTAAGAGAGTTATAGATCTGCAATACGGTCAACACACAATCTGTAACTGCTACCACAAAGCCCATGTTTTTGCCCTGATATATGTGATATTTTTAAATCATATGCAACATGGTGCATCGCACTGCCATGTGTAACCAAGACAATGCCGTCTCTCTGTTTCAACACAAAACACTGAAAATCATCACACTTCTTCAAACTTTTGAAAAACAGTTATGAAGTATATTCAACGTTCTTACAGAGTAAACAAACAAGAAAACTCTGGGCTGTTTATGGAGTCTTAACCAGTGAAAATTTAGCAAGGTACAAGTTATACAACCCTGCAGCCGACCATGGGGTTTATAGCACTGAAAACAGACCAACTTTAACAAAACAAACGGCCAGACATCGCCACCCTATCTACACTCAGCTCAGCATCTGAAACTCTACACGTGTAATCGTGTTACATAAAAGTGGATTCAAAGGCGTAAAAAACCCCGGGGAAGGTGGTCAGGGTTATATAAAGAACAAAAAAAGCACATCAAGTAACAGATTTTTGCTGCCGAGTTAAACTAAGGGGACGTTAAGTTTTACATTTCGAGTTTGGCGGTTCACCCATCTGTTCAACGTATTAGGCGAGTAATTTTTCGCTGGATTTTCAGAGCTGACCAGGCTTTGCCCAGAAATGCACCCCACCCCCCTAGCTCCCTCCCCCAAACACCTCCAAGCAGCCCCAGCAGGTGCTTGCTGGAAGTGGGCTCGTCTTACTGCCTCGGATGCTCCTTGCCAAAGGCCACGTGCTGCGCAAACAGACTCCACATCGCACCGTCGGCGAGAGAGCCAGCCGTGAACTTGGGATGACCCTGGGCGGGTTCATCTGAAGGCCAGTTCCCATTCTCTCACAGTCCTTTGTGTATCTGTGTGTGTGTGTGTGTGTGTGTGTGTGTGTGTGTGTGTGTGTGTGTGTGTGTGAGAGCACACGGCCATGTCTTGCAAATCCAAACCAATATACTATACGGGGGGTTACGCTTTCAAGTTTACAGATCCTCTCCCACCAGCTTCATAACAAGACCCCTCCTGCCTCCCAAAAAAAAGAAGGGGGTGGGGGGGGGGAGAACGACAAACAACACATATGCATATTTCTAGACTGATGTGTTGAGAAACGCATAAATAAATATATATATAAAACGTTTGTGAACAGAGACAATAACAGACAGAAAACAGGCCTGGAGAGAAAGGGTGGAGGACAAGTCACGTTCTGACCACTGATTGGTCCTTCAGGATATGAATCCACCCTTTTTTTTTTTTCCAAGGGATATTTTGGCGAACAAGTTCGAGCGGCACAGCCAGAGTTTAAAAGTTTAAAGCCATTCCTTCAGATGCCGTCCAAGCGGGAGATTTTTTTTTTCTCCTCTCACAATGAAGCTTTGAGTTCATGGAGTTAGGAGTATGTAAAACGTACAGAAGGTATCAGTTAGCGGGTTCTGGCCTGTTGTGGAACAGACTAAAGGGGACAGATAGCTCATAAACCGAGTGACCCCAGCTGAGCTTATGAAACATCTTAGCATCAACAGAAATGTAAGAGATTAAAGCCAACATCGGACCACGCAAAGTTATAAAACATTTCAGCCCTCAGCACCACATGTTTTGTGAGACCAAGGGGAAAGACAGATTACCACAAAGCTAACCAGCCTGGATACAGACAATAGACTTAATCTCTTTATCATGAACCATTCTGGATAAAAACTATTTCGATTCGAAATAAGCGTGGGAATGCACCACTGATGACAAAATGTCTTGGCAACTTCTTTTTTGTAGGAAACGGCTAGAAGCGATTTGCATTACTCAGGCAGGAAGAGGGTCATAAACTGTTCTGCTGGGTCCAGTGGAAGCGAGCGGGATCCTCATAGATGATGGGCTTTATTCAAAACGTCAATGCGAACCAGTGATCCCATCTTAATATCCAGAAAATGGGTGTAGAAACAAGCAAGACAAAAGCAAATGGACTACAGAAAACTAACACCTCCAGAGGTGAGTAAGCGAAGATCAGGAAAGGCTGGGATCTCCACAAGTACAGGAGAACACCTTGCTTTAGTTTCTCCTCTTATTAAGCAGAACTCAAATACATAAATCAACTTAATTAAACACAAATAATATCAGCACCAATAAATGTGAAACAGAGATAAGCAGTATTAAAAGTTCCAAAGCATTCCTGTAACTTATGTTTGTAAGTGCTGGAAATCTTTTCTTCCTGATAGGCATCTGCATCCAAAGTAGCCATAAGCAGAAGATTTAAAAAAAAAAAAAAAAGGAAAAAACAGCCCACTTGGCTCCTGAGCACTTTTGGGTGAAAGTACCGTTTCCAGAGCCAAGACGGGGCTCTCCGAGCAGATCTGCTGGCTGTCTGTACCTCCGCAGGACAAAGACGAGAGTGACCTGTGCTGACGAGCATGCTCTCCGAACAGCGGATGTTACACTGGGATGGCGGACGATGAAAGGTGGGATCTGCTCAAGAAGGTGCAGCTTTGCTGGTGGTGAGGGGGAGACTGGGTCAGCAGTGCGCCAGAACCTGGATACGGGCCTAGGAGCCCGGGGTTTGCTAGGCTACAAGGCAGACCACACACTGAACAGGCTGCGGGACAAAGCCGGCCGCAGAGAGGCCACTAATGCACTGATGCTAAATGAGACCAGCCTTAAGAAAGACCATAGAATATGCTCCAGCTACAGCCATCAGGGGGCGCAGCGGTTAACGTCATGATATTATAATCATAGCTTGCCCGTTTTAGTCTGACAAAAGGATCCTCCGATGCCTTTGAGCAAGATGAACTGTTCATACCTTGCGTAAGTCGTGTTAAATAAAGTAAATGACAGAACACTTCAGACACATGCAAATGTAATTAATTAGTGGATCGCAAAGTGAGAAATGCAAATGAAATAAGCAGAGGTTACTGACAGGAATGTTCTACAATACCTTGAAGCGTCTGACATATAAACAATCAGATTTGCAAGAGACAGTGCCGCTTATTGTTGTTATACTCATTAAACTCATTTCCCTTGGGATCAATTAAGTATGTATGTATGTATCCATCCATCCATCCATCCAGCTATCACTCTCCCCACTCGCAGCCGGAAGGATAGTGAATAATGGGCATAGCTGGATACTGGGTACTTTATCACCAGAGGAATGTTCCATTTTGTGCGAGCATCACAGAGTACCACCTGACCCAAATAGGGGGACACTTGGGGCTGCACCTTTCTCTGGTCCCTGTTTCGATGGCGGGACTCTTCCCTGGAGTATGACGACACCTACCTTGGCAGCAGAGTTGGATACGCCATGGGTGACGTTGCGAATGAGGCCGCTGACGTTGCCGTACT
>JAODJW010000106.1:2495990-2512645 GCA_026777045.1 Hyperopisus bebe | reverse complement strand
GACGACACCTACCTTGGCAGCAGAGTTGGATACGCCATGGGTGACGTTGCGAATGAGGCCGCTGACGTTGCCGTACTTGATAAGCTCAGAGACGCCCTCGGTGACATCATTCAGAAGACCCATGGGGTTTCCCAGGAAGTCCACTGAGCCCAGAATCTGGGCTGCCTGGCCCATCAGCTCCTGGGGGGGAACCATCAGTGTTATTACCTGCTAGATTGTACCTGCATGGCGGACATGAGTCCATCACGTGGATAGATGACAGAATTTGTCTAAGAATGGACTTTTTGTACGAACTCACCTCCCGGAAGTGCTTCAGAATGTCGTTGATGATGATCTCCTGAGTCTCGTAGGGATGGACCCGGGTGTAAGGGTACATATTGATGACGGCATCTTCGAATCTGATGAGGGGGAATCCCAGAGTTCCCTTCAGAGCCTAGAAACAACACAAGCAAGCCATCAAGGGAACCATCAGTGTCGACCTATCATAGGAAGAGGGAACGGAGAACAGTCAGGGATTTGGGGGGCTATGAGGATGAAGATCCAGTTTACTATGGGGGGGGGGGTGCTGGGCTAATGAGTTTTGGAAGATGTAAATGTCTGTGAATAATATTTCTTTTACTTCAATAATCCCTTTGAAAATAAGATAGGATAATAGAGGACTAATATTCAAACTGATGATGTATGGTCATAATTACACAAAATAAGCATTTTAAAACTGCAACATTTTACAATTACATCCCTAGAAAACAAAAAAAAACAGTCACATGCACACAATGAAATAAGGAGCAAAACACTTGACTGATATACAGCCAGTTTGCCATAGCATTCAGGTTAATTGGAGCACGGAACACAGTGATATGTAAACAGGGCTCTTGCACCCCCTTGTGGCAAAAGGCGGTGACACTAAATCAGTTAAGCAACTGAAAAGCCTGGCAGACAAGGCACTACACTCTGCATTTTGATGGTGTAGATGACAGCAGTTCTACAGTGAAGGACAGAAGAGTGGGCTGCCAACTGGCTGGCATGTACCTTGAGGTCCGGAGGGAGCTTGTGAGAGGTGAAGACACTCAGCTTGACCTGTGGAAGGCTGATCTTCAGGTTCTCAAAGTAGTAGCGCTTGGGAGTTCCACTTTCCTCACTGGGCTTCTCATACAGGTTCTCATCCAGCTTCTCCAGCTCTGAAAGGGGACAGAGGGGTTTACTCATCAAGGCACTGTTAGAAAAGACCAAAGAAGTCAGTACTACCCCTCATTGTCAACATATGAGCAGATACTCATCCATTCAAACCCATCACAGCAGCTGGGTACATCACTAGCACTCGCCCATGTAGGCATCACGTTTTTAGGGCACCACAGTCAGATCTGTCCCTGGGGGCCACCGCCTTCTGCCAACATACCGGCGTCCGAATGGCCGTATCCGAAAAAGCTGAGCAGCTTCAGCAGCAGCTTCTCCTCGACGATGACCGTGAAGTGGCGGGTGGTCACCATCAGATGCTGAAACGAGGAGGTTCCCCACGTGTAAACAGTGCAATACTGACTATGGCTCTGCTCTATATAGGCCTGGACTGCTGGACCTTAAATATGGCATGAGAAATCTCACAAGACTATTGAAAAATTAAAAAATTAAAAAAAAAAAACAAAAAAAAAAACACAGCATGCCCTTCATCTGAAAGCAGATGACAGGCTGATGCATTGTGTCTAGGGGAGCACTGGGCCAGTGGGCATCCCTCACCTTAAAAAGCTCAGTCAGTGAGAGGCTGCTGGGCACCTTGACGGCGTTGACCTGCAGGGCTGGGCCCGTCTCCATGACGCTGCCCTCACCGGAGCAGGGTGTGACGCACACCATCACTGGCTGCGTGGTGCCCAGGAGCTGGTTATCCACCTGTCAGGATCGAAGGTGACAACGGGGGTTATACCAAGCTTAGGAAGGGGGTGGGGGAAGAGGCCAAAGACTGCTTTAGCGAGCAGAGCTACCACAACGGGAGCAGAACTCACCTGCATTCAACATTGGTACAACCCAACTACAGGTGTAGTTAGCAATACAATAACGGGATCTTATATTGAGGAAGCCCATACAGAAATGTGTGATGAGGGTTAATCACTTAGATAAGCAGTAAGCTTACAACAGTATTACACACAAATCCCTGCTCTAATATTTTTAACACAACCTAAGCAGCAGAAATGCTTTCTCTGAAAACAGGTGTAAAATTATATCTGCCTACAAAGCAATCAACTCTTGCTAATGTAGTTAGGGAAACTTCAGGGTACGCTTTTGATATACTACTTATTTTTCAGTCGTTAAAGTGATTCTAAAGGCTTAGCAACTGAAAAACAGACGGATGCCTGAATTATTTTATTTTATCCATTATGTGCAGTTTGGCTGTTTGAAGTCCAGCCCAGTGCACTGGTTTTGTTTAATGAACAAACGGCAGAAAAGCCTTTCCCTTAACCCGGAAACCTCGAGGCCGCGATCCAGCCCCAACTGATGCCGTCCGTGATGGCATCCGGCGGCTCACCTGGATGTTCTGCACGCTGAGCTCCAGCACCTGGCTGGCGGCCGTGCGGGTGAAGTGGACGTCAATACCAGACAGCGTGGTTAACACAAGCTCCTCTGGCAGCTTGTTGACCAGGGAAAGGCCCAGACCATCCTCCAGGCTGACGAGCACCTGGGAGAGCCGGACAGGAGCCATTTACGACCTACGGTACTGTGCAAGTGTCTTAGGCAGTCAAAGAAAATGTGTAAAAAGTCTATTTATCTGGGTAGTAAGTGTGTATTTGCTCTGATGAAAACAAAATAGTGAAACGTGCAAATTAACTAACACTAACCCTAACTCTAACCCACACCTCTTTGGTTCCCACCAGCTCAATTATTTAATTAACTTAATAAGATAAATAACTCAATGAAGTATTGATTAGGCAAACAAGGTGAGGGAGTGGGCAAGTCAAAAAATACATTGGTGTACTGGATGATTGCTGTAAACACTGGGATAACTTGAGGAAAGGTATTGAATTAGCTAAGCTGACACACAGGCATTGCATTATAGTTTTACACTAATATTAAGATAATTCTAACACCACATATTATATTTTACATATATAAAAATAAGGCTGAACTGTACATTGGACACAGCCTGTTGCTGTGCTGCTGTGTTATACAGGAACCCCACAGACTTTGCTACATGGCACCATTGTACTGGCTAACAGTAAAGGAAGAGCAGCGACAGCCTGGTCCAGCCCCCTCATACCTCCAGCTCCTGCTCCGGGGCCTCGGACTGCTCGCTCTCCTCCTGACTGTGCTCTCCCTCTCCCACCGAGGCGTGCCGGGTCATGCAGTGCTGGTTGAAGTCGCTCACCTGAAAACAGGTATCAAACGGGGGATGAGAGGAACCTCTAAATTTCCCGCGGTTCTCCGGCGGCGTGCGACCCGGAGCCACCACCAGAGACGGGGCTCACCTGCAGGACTCGAGTCGGCCCGTCGGGAAGCACCTGCACCGAGAGAACCCCGGAGCCCGGGCGCATCTTCTGGTTGACAAACTGCTGCGCAGGGGGGAGGTCCAGGAGTGCTAGATTGGGTCCGAGCACGACCTCCGCCCCGTCGTAAAGCCCGGGAAGCCCACCTTTCACCTGGACAACACACAAGCCTCGTTATGGTGCTCTTGATTTTCAGCACTACTTACAGACAGTCATTTTCACTCACACACACATACATTATATGAACAAAAGCATTGGGACACCTGGCCATTACACCTACAGGAACTTTTATGACATCTCATTCTAAATCCATAGGCATCAATATCGACGTTCCCCCTTTGCAGCTATAACCGGATACAAAGACATTTTGTATAACTCGATGCTTCTAACTTTGTGGGAACAGTTTGGGGAAGGCCCTTTTCAGTTCCAACATGACTGTGCCCCCAGTGCACAAAGCAAGGACCATAAAGACATGGTTGGGTGAGTCTGGTGTGGAAGAACTTGACTGGCCTGCAGAGCCCTGAACTCAACCCCATCAAACACCTTTGGGATGAACTAGAACGTAGAGATTGCAAGCCAGGTCTTCACGTCCAACATCAATGCCTGACTTCACAAAAGCTCTTCTGGATGAATGGGCAAAGATTCCCACAGACACATCTCGTGGACAGCCTTCCCAGAAGAGTGGCAGCTGTTATAGCTGCAAAGGGGGGGGCAACTCTATATTGATGTCTATGGATTTAGAATGGGATGTCAAAGTTGCTGTAATGGCCAGGTGTCCCAATACTACTGTCCATATAGTATAGCTGCTAGTGTGGTGGGCACTTTGACGGGCACCAACCTGAGCCACCAGTCTGGGCAGGCCACACGTGAGCATGCCAGAGCAGAAGTGCCACGTCTGAGTGGTGCTCCGTCGTGGGTCTGGTCTCCTCAGCATGAGGGGCTCGTAGCTGGGAACGAGGGGGGGCATGCGGGGAAACACAGTTCTCACAGACCAGCCAACGTGTTCCTCATTAAGCTCACACAAGCTTCGCTTCTATCATCAGCAGATGTTTGCAAGCACTCCTTAGGTCTTCAGTTTCATAAACAATGGAGAAATGGCAAAGATCTCTGAAGAAAGGGCTGATATCCAGAGGAGACGACGTTATATAACCAGGTGAACCCGTCGTGCACCCGGACAAAGTATCTTCTGCCACTCAGGAGGAAATGCAAGGGAAACTACTTTTCAGAAGAAATGGCTGACATTTTACTCTGTACTTGCGATTTACAGAAACTCCTGTACTCTTTTCAAGCCGGGAAAAACATATCTGGTTAAACTCTAACCTAGTTAAAACCTAAAGCACAACATCTATGTGATGGCAATTTTACTGTTTGCAATGTTGTGATAGAAGGGTCACATATCGATCCAAAAATGTAATATTTTTCATATTTGAAATGCACCCGATATACGGATCTCTCTTCAGACACCATTCCAAATACTGCTTAATCAGGCTTCATGAAGCCTGCAGTTTCAGTAATGAGTTACACCATAAACAATTACAAACAGAATAATTGGCTCCAGCCTGACGGTACACAGATCGTGACAATCGTAATGATTCCCACCTGTTGTCAGTGACGGCAGCCAATCCCGCAATATCAAGGACGAGGGAGGAGTGGAGAGGGCGAGGCTGGGTGGGTTTACTCTGAGGGGGGGAGGAGCCTTCGTGACAAAGCATGCCCGAACCAGTCATCCTCCACAGCTGAGAGCGCTTCCCTGGTTCCTGGGCGATGAAATGCCACACATGTGCAGGAGACCCAACGTTGCTCTCCCACTTCTGACCAAGACTGAGAGCAGCAACATCTTACCTTCTTCTTCAGGATGACTCTCTGGGTCTTGGTCTCCACGTCCAGCACTAGCTGAGCACACCCCACAGCCCGATTCTTCCCGACGGGCCGATTCTCAGCATCCCTGCAACACATGTTCACACTTTTAATCAACAGGCCATGTGTCTCCATCCTTCCATCTGCCTCTGCACCAATGTGACACAATCAGACCAAGCATGGAAACCATCTGGGTTCTGAGCCGATGTCTGTCACATGTCCCCTGGCACGAGTCCCAGACCTCCATGACATCTCACAGCGGTTCACAGGGTGGATAACCCTCGTTTATTACATAGAAGTATCACAGAAGACGACATTTATGAATCACACTCAGAAAACTGGTGAACATTTAGCGCAGTGTTTCTCAGCCTAGTCCTCAGGGACCTCCAAACAGTCCACATTTTTGCTGTCTGGGGCAGCTGCCAAGGACCTGTTTGAGAAACACTGGTTTACAGTGAGAGCCAGTCTCACACTTACTCGGAGAAGGTGTATGTGGCTGCTATGTAAATAAAGTTTTCGTAGTAGAGTTTGTTGTACTCCCGGAAGAAGTTCATGTCCGCCGTGACCTCAGACGACCCCGCCCCCTTGACTGTGAGGCTGAGGTAAGGGGGGAGTGTGGGCTCATCGCAGGCATATTCTAGGACGGCTCCGGCCTTCACCTCCGTGTGCAGGCGAAGGTCAGTCACGCCATGTTGCCAGAACTGGATGGGCACCTGGAGGTAGATGAGAAGGTGAGCAAGTCGCTTCTGATGGGTAGATGAGGAAACGCCGGTTCTGAGGACTCGCTATAACCTGAGGCAGCTCATGCACCATCAGAAAACGAGAACTGAAGAGCAATAAATGAGTCAAGAGTCATCCATCTGCCCATCTTCCAAACACTTATCCATTACTGCCCAAGACTGGTCCAGCACACAATTTGGTAACTGATGCTAGTTGAGTAATTATCCTTCTCTTGAATAGGGAACAAAATAGGCTAAATGGAAATACACCAAGCACCACACAGCCACTGCATCCCTTGATTATTTCACTTCAGCCATAAAGCAACTCACATTTCAGAGGGAATAAAAAATAATTAATGTAATAAATAAGTTCTTCCCAATATTGGCAAAATGGATTTATCATTTTTTCATTTCTTCCGTGAAAACCACTTTGTGACATGATAAAAATGTGGCCTATTACATAAAGTCACTGGTTGGTGCTTATCTGACTGATACTGTTGGAGACGCACCCCTCACCTCAGAGATGTTGTCAATACGGAAGGGTGGTGGCAGCTGGTCGGTGTCAGTGAAGGAGATCTGATACGTTGCCCCCTTGAGGGTGATTTCAGCACGAAGGAAGAAGCAATTTCCTAAATTGTCCCTGGTGAAGATTTGTTATAGAAATAAGCCATTCATGCTTATAATATGCACAAAATCAGTTAAAGGGAACAAACATTGGCTGTTTTGAGGTTCCACAGTTAACATATATAAATAAGAACCACAAGGTCTCATTGAGCAGCACTTTTATTACCTTTTATATACTGCTTGTATTCATACATTATCATAGTGAAATAAGCTCTCGTTGCAATGTAAACAAACTGCACATAGGTCACATCCAAGCCTGAGGTCAACCCAAGTTTGTGGTGAGGACAAGCTCTGACGCCATACCTCATGTTGACATGGAATGACTTGGGCTTGTTGACCTCGAAGCCTCCTGACCAGGTGCAGTTCTGGTTGTCCATGAGACGCACACAGAGCAGCTGATCATAATCGTTCCTGGGCCAGTGGAAGACCACACTGGAGCCAGGAAGAGTTGATATGTAGCCATCTGGGTTGGCAGTGCCCTGAGACAGAAACTTAATAACTATGGAGCATGGTCATCAGCCTGTAGGTACTCAGCAGCACAGTCAGGTGACAGAATCATCGTCGTCATCTTCACTCCGCTTATCCTAGTTTCCATAATTTCAGAAGGTTTTTTTTAGGTTAATTAGCACAAGATCCAACACTCACCTTTCCTCGAGCAAACTCCCGCTGGGAAAAAGCAAGTTTGTGGGAGGACCGGTTGTCCAGCAGATATCGGGGGGCGAAGGTGACGATGTGCGTGTCCCGATAGCGACCTTTTCCCTTCCTCACATTGATGCCTGCAACCATAGCCAGGAATTCAGCAACTGCCACTGGATCAGCAACCCCTTATGCCTCGACAGCAACTCGCCTATGTTGTAGATGAGTCCGGGTCGGTTCCCAGGCTGGATGACCTTGACTGCCCGCACCCCACTGCCTCCGTCCAGAGAGAAGCCCTGGCACCAACCCGGGACGCCATCTGGATGGATGCCTTTCCCAATCCGCATCGTGCACCTTTAAAGAAAAATTTCACTGAAGTGAAGGAAGGAAGTCACTTGTGCAAAACATACAGCAGGATGTTGTTAATGGAGCTCTTCAGGTACGTAACTTGAAGGTACTTACACATACATGAATAGGTAACCTATAGGTCATAAGGCCCTCAAGACTAATATAAAGAGTATTACTACTATCACCCTCTGAAGCGGACTTGAAGAGGCAACCTCAGAGGGAGGATTCAATGTATTTGAGGACCGCTTAGTGCTTAAAAGATCTATATAAGATGTGTTAATCCATTAGGGGAGGGGCACCATACATGCTAGGCTGCTCCTTGTCCGTGTAGCAGAAGAGCAGAGGGCTCAGACTCCTTGCCAGCTCGTGCTCCTCAAACTGCCCAGCTGCATCAGTCTTCCCGTTGTCCTGGCGAAAAATCAGGGGGAGCCCTGGAAGTATGGGGGGGGGGGGGGGGGAAGTAGTGTCAAGGCAAACAATTGCCACTGCACACATGGGCTTATGTTTTAATGTCAGTGTAGAATCCTTTCCTCAAAATGAATTTTGATGTATTTACCGTGACTTTCAATTTGCTCCACTACAATGTGAATAATGAACCCATCCAGCCCACTAATGCTAAACATTCTGTGTCCATTTCAGTTTACTTTAAATCTCCTTCCACTTGGTAACATTATTAGAAATCATGGTGCTTGGTTGCATTGTTATGCTAATATACAGTTATATATTTCTGTCAAACCAGACATCTTCTAGACATCTGGTTAAACAGAGAAAACAGAAGTGCTGCTAATTGGTCCCAAGATGGCTTGAAATAAGTTTTACAGCCTCATCCTTGGTGGTCTTCCTGTTGATCCTAAGACATTGGTCAGAGATCTTGGTGTCCTAGTTGATTTAGATCTATGTTTCGATGCTTACATAAGAAGTATTACTAGAACCGTGTTCTATGATTTACGGAACATAGACAGGCTTCGGAAGATGCTTTCCTTTCATGATGCAGAAAAATGTATCCGTGCCTTTATAAATTTCAGCTGGTACAAAACGCAGCAGCCAGAGTTTCTACAAAAGCCAAAAGAAATGCCCAAAAATAATCCTGTCCTATGTTCCCTTCACCGGCCTCCATCCAGTGTCAGACTGATAACGAGATATTGCTATTAACTTACAAAGAACTGAATGGCCTCGCACCAGAATATCTTACAGATCTACCGGACTTTTACAACCCCCCTCGCCTGCTTCGATCTCAAGGAGCAAGATATCTATTAGTACCTAGAGTATAAAGAACTACAGTGGGCTGCAGAACATTCTCTTATAGAGCTCTGCAGCTGTGGAAGTCTCCCAGTGGATGTCACTCTCAATATTCAAATCTAGAAAAAAAACACACTTGTTTAGTCTAGCTTATAGGGACTCTAGTTCTAGCTCTAGCTAACTACTCACCCCCAGCCAAGCCTATAGTGTGAGGTGTAGAGCTGGGTGGGGATCGGTGCCATTGGCTTTGGATGAACTGAACTGTCAGTGCTGTTACTGTAGTTCAGGGATGGGCAACCTTATCCAGAAAGGGCCGCTGTGTTTGCAGGTTTTTGCTGCAGCTCCCTAGTTAGATTACTAATTAGAGGACTGATTGGCTGAAGAGTCCTCACACCTGGGTTTGAACAGCTGACCTAAAGGATATCCCAAAAACCTGTACACACACCGGCCCTTTGTGGATGATTGCCCATCCCTGCTCTAGCTTCACACCCCCCTGTGAAATTGCAGCGCTGACATTCAGGGACCTCCCACGCCTGCATTCCCACCTCCCTACTGATGCTGCTATAGCCATATCTGCCAGAGCTTACATATTACACTGCACTGCCTCTAGTATCCCCTAATAAGGCTAATGCACTTTTTATCCCTGCTACCCCTCCTGGGGTGTGCTGCCTGGAGATACAAAAAAAGCGAAATATCTTGCCTATCCCGTTGCCTGTGATGCCCCCACTACCTGTGACGCCCTCCTGCCTGCCCTGCTGCCTGCGATTCTGCATTTACACCCTGACTTCAACTTGAGCGATAAAAACAGGACTTTGCTAATTTGACTTCCTCTGCTGGCCCCTAGAGTCTGGTTCCTCCCAAGATTTCTTCATACTGCTGTGTTTTTCATTGCCACTGTTGCCTCTGGCTTGCTCACTGCAGGCTTTGGGCAGGGATAGCATTGCCCTATTAAAAACAATGTACTATTGTGAAAACGCACTATACAAATAAAAATTAATTCAAATGAATATGAATCGAAAACAAAAATTGGTTTAAAAGCCAAATGCTACTTGGTCGTACGATACTGATATAGCCTATTAAGCATGTATGGATTGGTCACAAGTGGTTGCAGGTGGCATACCGGTTTTGTTAATGAGCCAGTAGGGGGAGGAGATGAGGATCTTGAGGGCTCCCTGGGCGCGGAGCACAATGCGGATGGTCAGGCACAGCAGGCGCTTATTGGTGTCATAGAGCCGCATCCGCACCACATAGTTCTGGGTTCCCGGTGGGATCAGCAGCTCCTTGCATATGGGGAAGTTCTCCAGCAGCACGCCTGCCGAGAGAGCAGAGCAGCCAGAATTGAGGCTAATGTGCTACACGGGGAAGGGGCGGGCACAGGCTCAGTCATGGACATCAAGTGCAGAACACCCTTGAGTTCTGGTAAGACCTTTAAGATCTCTGAAAGGGATGCGAACAAATTCAGTCTAGACATCATGGTTTATCTGGCAGTTGCAAATCCGAGTGGACTCAGTGTCAGACAGAATCATATGACTGAATCTATCCAGGTATAAATGACACCTGTAGATCAACTAAATCCCAGAATATGACCCTAAACCCAATAGGTAGTATGGGTTGGAATACGTAGCTATAGATATATACATGCAATAAAATAAACGTTGAAGACGCTTTGTCAGTTTTCTGTTTTGCCTGTTTATATAGCTAGTTATTTTGTTCGACACACCAATTAAGAGTGGTGCGACAAAGAAGGATTTGCAAAGCATTGGGAAGGATTGCCATGTGCAGTAAACCATTTGCACCGCATCACCTAACTAGTTTTTATTGGACTGTCAAGCAATTATTGGTAAGGCAGAACTTTTTAGTGCTAGAGCAGTATTTAAAAATCCCACCACAACAGTCCCCCAGACAAAGAAATAAATAAGACAGTATACAGCACACTAGAGGTCATAAAAGCATGAACTGAGACACAAGATGGTACTTGATTCCTGAATGGAAATCAGTGGAAGTCCCATGCAAACATGCAAGGTGCATAATCAGTGAAGGTGGGGCAAAGAGAGTTGGGTCAGTGTCCTTGGGTTGGGTTATGAACGTGGAGACTAGAAGCACTGAACAAGAAAATGGTGGTAGACATGAAGGAATGTGAAGGAGATTTCAGGGACTTTAGCTTGCACTATTGTATTTTTTTTTTTAAATACAGAATGGAGTACTATATGAACACCCGCCCACTGCTTCCAAGACATCCAGATTCAGTACTTATGAGTGCACTTCCTCTACAGCTTCTTCAACCCACTAGTCCCCTTCACAGAGCAAAGTAACTCCAGCGACCACAACGTTCAAAGCCTCATTTCTCTCTTCAAGGATTCAGCAGCATGACTCTTCTCGGGTTTTGAGCTAACCACCAGCGGTAGCCTAGCTAAGAGCTTTCCCCAGGGGCCTCACCCAACTCCATGTTCTGGGAGGTATCTGCGGCGTGCAGCACGGCCTCCCTGCCGGGCTTCATGGTACCCTTGATGGTGGTGCCCTTGATGTAGTAGTTGAGGTCACACGGCAGCAGGTTGGCCAGGACCAGCGTGGGCAGCAGGTAGATGGTGTGGCCAGGCTGCCGGTATATCTGCTTGGGTGCCCCTGGCACGGCCTTCGCAGGCTGCTGCTCAGGGTAGAACTCCTTCTTGATCACCACGCAGAATCTCAAAGCCAGAAACATGAAGCCGTTTACTAAACACGCTGGATCTATTCAAATTCATGTGCCTGAACTTGACCTGAATATGTTTGTCATCAGCAGTCATACTTGATTGTCTTATTAAGAAACAGAAATAGTGTCCTTATTTCAGGAAGTGCACTAGGTCTCCTACATGATGTACCCATCCACAGGCAGTCCTTTGCCTTGGGCACAGCCATTATACCTGAAGCTGCGTTTGAGATGGTCCTCATAGTCCACCGACTGGCACTCCCTCTTACTGCTGCTGACTTCGCCGGGCCGCTCTACAGTGGTCCAATGGATCGGAACCTTGCAGAAGAAGAGGCCCAGGCCTTTGGGCCGAGCCTGCAGTCTCCAGGAAGTGAGGTGCAGGGGCACAGCAAGGGACTCGCCAGGCAGGATTGGGGGAAGAACCACTGGCTCTGTTGGCGATGAGGAATGAGTGTTGGCTTCAAGCATCCCAGACTAAGTAAAACTTCACTTCACTTACTGTCCGGGCTAGAAAGGGGACACTGACTGTCGGGGGCAGACGGACTGTCCAGGCGAACCTCCATGGGAACCTCCAGCCGGTTTTTGACCATGAGCGCTGAGCGCACTGTGATGACCTTGCGTGCACTGCCTTCCATGGTGATGGAGAAGACCACTCTGACTGGCGGAAGGGCCGAGAACTGGACCAGCAGAGGACAAAGAAACCACAGATAGAAGACTTCTATGAATTCACGGAGGATTCTGTTAAATCTGGGCAGACAGTGAAAGTCTCTGACAGTTTCAATAAGAATTCTACCTCAGGCAAGTTCCACAAAGATTTTTTATGAAACAAAGATGGACTTACATAGACGTGAGGATGTATAATGTTGGTCCGACTGATTGGGCTGCCAACCTAGCGAATGAAAAAGCCGATCAGTTTTTATATTATGTACAAAAAACAGAAAGATAAAAAGATACAGTTCCTTTGAGCTTGTATCACACCACAACACCTAAAAATGACTTTGGCAGGTCTCTGCTTTCAGATCAAATCAAAAGTCACTATAACAACAAACAGCACTGTCTACCCTAAGCAGAAAGACCGGAATTCTCCATACTTATTCGACAAGATTGAAGTGGTTCCCAGAATCAGAACAACAAAGTGAAATGCTAGTTTCAAGCCGGATGAGAGGGACTCACAGTGCTGGACTGGTTGTTACGATCGGGGGCAGCGTAGCGGAAGAACACCCCCACCTTGTCCACGGAGACAGGCTTTACCTGCTCCCAGCCTCCCACGCGAACCAGCAGCTGATGCAGCTTCAGGTCATGGGTGTGCCTGGAATAAGGTCAGCCAAACTCAAAATGAGCAGGACGCTGCCACAAATCTACCAGATAAAGACCAAGGCTGCTCCTCAGAGGTCAAAGACAAACCACTGCTACTACCACAATACCCAACATTCAATCTATGGAACAAAGATGAACATTATCAAATAAATATAAACATTCCACTATCCATTCATTCATCCATCCTCTGCACCCACTTGTTCTATTCTGGATCACATTTGTTCTTAACATAAACAAATACATGAATTGTTAAACAAATAGGGAAAATTTAGCAACAGCAGGAAAAGATTTGTGTACAAAATCCAGGAGGGTCCAACATTAAACAGGTAAAAATGGCACCAAACATTCCCAACTGTATCGACCACAGCACCCACCAGGAGAAGCAGATGAATGGATGGATAAGTATTCAAATATTTATGGACATAAATAAGCATCGTAGTTTAACAAACAGCGTAACACTGCAATACAACCAGAAAACGATAATAATCAGCAGGCCTTATGCTCTGAGCTCGACAGACACGGACCCCACACCCACCTGTGCCTCAGTTTCTCCCGGGCCTCAAACTCAAAGGGGATTTCCTCTCCCGGCAGCACCTCCCGCCACTGGCTGACGTTGTGAGTGTCATCCAGACCCGGCCCGTGGGGATCAGAAATGGAATCTGCACTGCCACTGTGTGACAGCGCCACCCTGTGGGCAAAAATGTGCTTTTTAACATCAGGGCTACAGCAAGCAAAGTCAGATGCTTCTAGTGGACATACAGATGAAAGAGTCACTGGCTCTAATCCGAGGACATATACTTGGCCTGAAGCCCAATGATGTACATATTTAAAATCAAACTATGTCAGCAGCATGCAGATAATGGTCTTAATCGATACTTAATATTGATCCCCGTGGGGAAATTGTCTTTATGCCTCCCTCAACTAGCTCTTTTTTTTTTTTTTTTTTTTGAAGGGTAAGCAATCTGCGAAGGGCCTTCCTCATGGACCTGCAGATGTGCTGAGGCTGGGTTTGAACTGGCGACCTTGCAATTACAACCACACAGGCTTAGCCCACTGAGCCACACGCTGCTAATAGACACCTTCTGTTATTTGACTAAGCTACTCTAGTACTGATATGTAATGATGCGAGAGGTGGGGTTACTGACCTGCCAGCACACAATTGCACAACTATCACACCTTGATTTTAGCAAGCAAATCCTCACTTGTTCAATGTTAGTATGTCTTTTGTTCATTCTCTTTCCTTCCTCCATTCTCTTTCATCCATTCCATTTATTTCATTCATTCCATTTGTTCATTCTCTTTTGTTCTTTCTTTCTTTGCCCACCCTTTTCCCTGTTTTTGTATTATTTTGTATTAATGATGCTATAATGTACCACAATATACCCATGCAAATGGCCTTGGGATAACTCTGTTGTAAAAGGCGCTACATAAAAAAAAATTGAATTGAACTGAATTGATTATACTCTCATACCTTCAAATCAAATAACACTATTATTGTTCATTAAATAAATCAAGTCGTGTGTAAAGGAGCTCCGTCAGTTCACAGTGACACAGTCTAATCACCATACAAGGTGTGTGCCTTGGCACCCAGGGAAGGATGGAGCCTCACCTGGTGGGCGTGGTGGTGAGGGTGGCGAACCACATGGTGCATCCGGTGTGGTTCCGCAGGGCATAGGGCACAAACGGCTGCCTCCGTTTGGACAACTTGACATCCACTGAGGACCGGAAGGAAGTAAAGTAGACTATGAGAACCAGGCTTTGTACTGGGCAAACCCATGGGAATCTCAGCAAAATCACCACCTGTTTGGGCCCAGTTCTCGCACTGCATCTACGACTGGCTGTCCAAATACAGCTTTACATTAATATAAATCAGTGTTTCCCAATCCAGTCCAGGGGGACCCGCAGACAGTCCATGTTTTTGCTCCCTCCCAAAAATGTGGATTGTCTGTGGGTCCCCAAGGACCAACTGGGAAACACTGATCTAAATAGTTAATCATATGGTCAGCCTCAACGTAGGATCAAAAAAATAATTTATATTTCCGTTTTGCTCCAAAGAATGTCCTACATGCCTATCCTGAAAAAAATGTACGACAACGCAGTGTAAGCAATAATGAGGACAGGGAACAAACACACCGCTGAGTGAGAGAATGGCGGGACGACACACTGACAAATGAGCCAACTTAAACTGGGGAGAAGGTTGTTAATCATGAAACAGAAACACAGGCAGAAAAAGTATAAATCAATAAACGAGCAAACAAAAACAAACATAAAAAGCGATAGAACCAGGGAAAAGACCTGCAGGCGACACCAAGCGATTCGCTGCATGGCGACTTGCACAAGTATTGTACACATTCCCACAATGAAAGCTAAGGATGCTCATTTTCATGGCTTACAAAGCTTACAAGAGCCTTCATTCTTTGTAAGCTTTGTAAAGCCCCATTTTTATTAACGAAACTGCCCGATGAATCATCCGGCAAGGCTGAGAAGCCGCAGGCCTATCGCACATACGGCACGGCCGGGACAAAGGGCCGCTCAGTCTGAGCACTGTACCTCTGGCACGAATCTGCTGCTCGAGACAAGTCAAGCTGGCTGAGCTCCTAGTTCTAAGGTAGAAAAGAGGAAGACCTGACAGCAAGGAGACAGAGAGTTAGAGGGGAGAGACGCACGCATGTGACAAGGAAAGGCGGGGAGAGGAGGAGAAGAAAAAAGCCAACGCTGGGCTAGACTCTCAAAGGAAACACCAAGCCGGCGATGACAGTCACCCAATTGGCCAGACTGCTAAAGGAGAGCAAAGATGCCGCAAAAGGGGGTGTGTCCCAGTAGCAGACACAGCCACACTGCGACCTTCAAAAGACCTTCAACAGATTTTTCTGCTGTATGAACATCTCGGGCCTGTACTACACAGGAGCTTCCGAAGGCCCCATGGGCTGGGCAACAGGCATCGTCCTAGCCCTGATAGCCACACCCATGGGGGTAAGTTATGGGGGGGATTATAACCACCCCAAGAATCAAAACCAGCCACCCCTGGAGCACCTTAAATGGTTGGAGACCTCAACCCCTCTCAATGCTCAACCCAAAGTTATGCCCTTGGCCACTGCAGAATTATGTTTAACACTAAAATCAAATGCACAGCATCTCACACCTGTATAAATATCTTATTGTATTTAAATATTACCACTGGATAAACAGGCTAACAATGCAGAGACTTACTCTGGCCAACAGAGGGCGGGTCCACAGAGGAGCCCATCCAGGGCATGGGTGTGGAACAGGGGGACATCACCCCCTCATCCTTCTCCTTGCAGTAATCAGCAAGCCAGGAGCTCTTGGTGGTGCTGTACTGCTCTGTGGGTTTGGGGGGGGGGGAACCAAGCAGCAATTATAAATAACAGACCGACTGGATATTAGTGCAGGTTAAGGGTCTGCTTTGAGTCTCTATCTGGATATTCAGGACTCAGACACTTTATTGCCAAACATGAAAATAACAATAATACCTGACATTCAGGAGAAACAATTCATGGAACACTATGTATGAAAATAAATGGATGAAAATAGGAAATAGACAATAGATTTACAGCAGATTACTTTTCAGAACACACAGTACAAGACAAATTAAGATCAGAACTAGTGCAAGAATAAAAAAGGGAGAAAAAAAAAAAATTCATTGGAGTGCAAGTTAACACGCAAGTACACCATGAAGTACACCATGAAGTACACCATGAAGTACACCATGAAGTACACCATGAAGATGTCAGACAAGGG
>JAODJW010000106.1:2474576-2495890 GCA_026777045.1 Hyperopisus bebe | reverse complement strand
AAGTACACCATGAAGTACACCATGAAGTACACCATGAAGTACACCATGAAGTACACCATGAAGATGTCAGACAAGGGCATTTGTCTCATTGCTGGAAACTGAACTTGGAAGCTTCCGGTAAGAAACCTGACAAACTAAAATGCAGCGTCGTGACTGATGGAAGAATGCTGACCTTTGACCCCCGGCAAGGACTAGGGTTGAAAATTCAGAGAATTTTCCCGTTAATTTCCATATATTCCAGTTAATTCCAATGGAAAGTTTCCAACTTGGAATATCTTCCAAATTCCCCAGCTCAAGTTCCCATGCAATGGAAAGTTTCTAGAAACCCTGCAACCCTACTGAGGACTCACCGAGTAAGACAGAGGTGATGTTGATGTCTAGCCTCTGCTTGGCCCGCACGCTCATCCTGAGCCGCGGGGGGTGCAAACGCCCCGCCGCCTGCTGCTGCCAGGCGAGGGAACATGACCAGGGCTCGATGAAGGGCTCCCAGCCTGGGGGACACACACAGGAGGGGGCAATTTGGCTAATGGGCACGTAGCTACGTGACACGCTGGGCGACGAGCCCTGAGAGGGGGGGCCGGCTTACCGGACAGCTCGCGGTTATAGTAGTCTCCGGAAAGCGTGAAGCTGGCGTTGCCTTCCTGGGTAGAGCCGATACGCTGCAGTACATAAAGTCCTGAAGAGGCACGATTAAGGCAGTTAGACATGGAAACACCGGCAACAAACACACCACTCTCACATCAGCACTGGGCAGCTCAGATGACAGCGTTACCCACTGATCTCACCCATTCATACAGCCGGATCCTTACAGGAGCAGATCCGCTTAGAAATCGGAACCCCGACTCGGAATAACTGATGTCATGTTCTTCACCACCCAGCACCTGCTCTGAACTGACTGTGCTGTGCCGTTGTGCCATTGCAAACCTGCCACCCGTTTTTCCTTAAAACCCTCAACCTTTGAAATAATGTTCTAAATCATCTTCAACTTTTTATACTTTTTTAAACATAACTGCATCTGTTATTTGTTAATATTCATATTGTTAGCAAATAGGAGGTCACAACCAGCCTGGAACCTGCCTCAGGCAGCACAGGGCACAGACCTGATGACATGCTGGATACACGGCCATTTCCATTCTGTGGCCATTCTTAGTATTAGTGTAAAAATAATGAGCAAAATCTTCGCTGGTGCACATGCTTCACCCATCATCCATCAGCAGCCTGATCTTACGGAATGGGTGGCTTCTGGAACTCACGCGAGAAGGTGAGCTCAGCCAGCGGGACGTCGCAGTCCAGGCAGTCATCGATGAAGCAGATGCACACGTTCTCAGCCTTCACTTCCACCCCGGAGAGGGGGTGGCTGGAGTGGCCCGCTGAGTCAGCCCCGCCCTCTGGCGACGAGGTGGCCATCTCAGCATTCTCCAGCAGCCACGTGGCAGCCTGGTCCAGTTGCCCTGACGAATGACAGCCCACGTGATGACACACGCCCACGTTTCACCGTCACTGCTACGTCTGGACATTGGTTCCAAGGTGATAATTAGCAATTGTAGGCTATGAGGAAATTCAAACTCAGATCATCATATTTACCTGTTAACATAGATTTTTTCGAAGGAAATGGGCACTTCTTACTACAGCAATCCCTCGATTTGTGGTAATTCACTTTTTTTGTCATAATGGATCATCAGGTTTAATATCAGAAGCTCAATTTCCTCAATATGTTTTTCAGCCATAGCATATACATTAAAAAAAAAGCTGATTCACACCAACATTATCATTTAAGCCAAACATTGTGTGTAAAAAAAAAAAAAAAAATTCTGCACAATTTCCTCGGCACGACTGTTTCCAGCCAAAGAATGTTGTGTGGAATAAATTAGACAAGTGGACATGTGTGAAGTATAGAATAAACAGGCTACTGAAAAGCATTCAGTCTTTGTTACAACATTGGCATCGTCTTGACATTTCCGTTTTTTCATATTTAGCCTTTGATATTTTTCCTAGATTAAAATGCTCTAGTGATAAAAAAAAAATGTTTGGAGTTTTTTGGTGGTGAAATATTTTTTCCCATTTAATATAATGGAAACTGGTCTGCATTTTTATGTATGTGAGGCAGCGAGTCCCCTGGCGATGCAGCGCTGCCTGTGAGCAGAGACGCCTACCTTTGCAGAGGATGAGTGCCCTTCGACAATCCTCCTTCTTAAAGCCCAGGTCCTGTAAGCGGGCCAGCTGGCCCTCTGAAGATGAGAGTAACGTGTTATTCACCTTGAAGGTCTCTGACCCATCCCAGGCCCTCCTGTCTTCCATGGTGTCCCACTTTTCCTTCCCAGAATTCCTAGTCTTGGTAGTGGAAACATCACCCTGTGATTTGAGGGAATCCTTCAAAATCCTCCAGCAGCTACGAGGTCTCCTTAGGGGGTGCCGAGTAGCTCAGAGGGCTAAGTCTCTGTGCCTGGGGTCGGAAGGTCACCGGTTTGAGCCCCCGGCCCCATATCTATGGGCCCTTGAACGAGGTCCTTAGCTCCCAGCTCCTGGGGTGCTGCATGTCGGCTAACCCTATGCTGAGACCCACAAGCTATGGAGAGCAAGTTGGGGTATGCAGAGAAGCATTCTGATGTACCTATACTTCTGCAAATGGCAAATTTCTCTCATCTTTATCCTTAATCCCATTGGTTAAACTGCAGGAGCACGTAAAACACCTCACATGTCAATACAGCTGCCCAGTTTACACCTTTTTCCAACATCACTTTCCCGCAGATGGCTGGTAAGGTACAAAAAAGGGAGTTTCTGGTTATGCGATTGGGTGGCTGCTTGACACTGATCATAACCCTAATTGTAAGATGTTTGACTAATTGTGGCATCATAGTGTAAATGGAAGTTTCTACAATGGATATAGTGGAAAGCTGAAAAAGATGCAAAGAATATATGGGCAATAGAGGCTCTGTAACAATGACACTCATACCTAGTAAGGCCTGTGTCTTCTGCCTGAAAAGGTCCTTCTGACTAGTAGAGGAATCAGGGCCGGCTGCAGATGGACCCGACGGCTTGCAGGGGGCGGGGTCACTGGGCGCCAGGGAGCTGGAGGTGGGGATGGACTTGGCGATGGCCAGGAACAGCTGCACGTCATTGTAGGAGAGACGGATGTCCAGGGCCGGGAACTGAATCTGTAAAGAAAATGTTCTGGTGTTCTGAACATGGTATTAGCTAGATTTGAACTGGCGCCTCCTGACTAAATGCTTGCAATGCCTGCATACCTCCAGCAGAGGGGGGATGTCCTCCATGTTGAAGGCATCCAGGAGGCCGGAGCTGCTCTGATAGGTGGGGCTTCCACAGAGCTCTACCTGCACATTGACGGGGTCGATGATGGACAGCGCCGTCTCCTGCTCGCTGCCGAGCCGGCAAGAGAAAACCTGAGTACGGGGAGGGAGACACGTCCGTGGTCATCAGCGCTGACAGGAGGACAGGTACAGGATGCTGTAAAACGCCACAGTATCACAGCTGTTTATCAAAGCAGCGGGGAACAGTTACAGTACAGTCAAGGAAAGAGCAATCAATCGGGACAAACAGCACCTGGTCGAGTATTCAAAGTGAAATGGAGATAATCATTTTAGAACAGTTTAGAACTGGTACAAAAGCAGGAGCTCAGAAATGTTTTCAACTACTCGGCTCATGAGCAAAGAACCAAAAACATTTTCTACCGTAACATTTCTCTATAGATGAATAATACTCTTCTACACTCTTACAAGCCACTTTGTCAGTATTTCCCAACCCAGTTCACGGTGACACACCGACAGTGTATATTTTTGCTTTCTCCCAGCTCCCTACCAGACAGTTCACATTTTTACTGGAAGCAAAAATGGAGGGAGCAAAAACGTGGAAAATCTGCGGGTCCCTGAGGACTGGATTGAGAAACACTGCTCTTGTTCATGGACATGGGCATCAACAACCTCAATGCCAGCCAGGCTTCCGGAAAAAGGGCGGTCCAGCAGACGAGGCTTGTAGGTCAGCACAGTGGTGCCCTTCAGGATGATGGCATTGGTGTCCTGGCAGGAACATTCCTCCACCACCACAAACTCCGTTCCTGTGGCACAGCAGGAGTGTCCAACACAAACATGGGTATCTGGTTTTACTTAGGCGAGCTCAAGCTGAATTTAATAATAATAATAATAATAATAATAATAATAATAATAATAATAATAACAACCGATACTTTATTGATCTGAATTGTCTTTATGCCTCCCTCAACTTGCTCTTTTTTGGAGAGTAAGCTATCGGCGAAGGGCAGCCAGCCATAGCGGTGCCCAGGGAGCTGGGGGTTAAGGGCCTTGCTCAAGGACCCGCAGACGTGCTGAGGCTGGGTTTGAACCAGCGACCTTCTGATTACAGGCACACGGGCTTAGCCCACTGAGCCATATTCTGCCCCATAAATTTAACTGCAGGTAGAACTAATATACCCAATAGGAAACGATAACTCATTAAGCCAAAAACAAAGAAGAAACTGTAATACTATAGCATTTGCACATATCTTGCAGGGGATTCTGGGTAATCTGCTCAAAGAGGTAGACTCCCGTAAGCATTCTCTCGTGCCTCACCCGTCACGTTGACCTTGATCTCCAGTTGACGTTCCTGAGTAACTGGCACAGTGGACCTCTTGGTGACCACGCCGCTCTTGACTGTCTTGGGCATCACGACAGTGGTGGGGGCTCCCGCATCGCTGCCGCTGCTGGGGCAGCGTTGTCTCCCATGGGCAGCGCCACTTTCGGCTGGCACACGCAGGAAGTCACGCACCAGCTGAAGCCAGTCGAAGATGAGGAAGACCCGCAAGTTGTTGAGCACCACGGTGAAGCAGGACGAGTCCCGGGTAGACCTGAGCCAAGATGGGGGAGTACAATGTCCACACCATCAGAAATATGGCACAGCCCTGCTACAGTTTTGTTCCCCAAGGTACAAACAATAATGCCATCATTTCTGTACCTCAAAAGGTACATTTACTTACAGCTAGGGTACAGTGGAAGATCTTTGAGGCAACAGTCCCAGTGTCAAGTAACTGTACCATCAAAGGTTCAAATTGATCCTTCTATTCCAACAGCGTTCCATCAACTGTGTACCAACAGCACTAATTTATTTCCTAATTGGACCAGTTTAAGCAGTAGAGCAGGACTGGGCATAGGACAGGACTGGGCATAGGACAGGACAGGACCGGACCGGACCAGGACAGCCAACGAACCTGTAGTGCAGCTCCATCTGCAGAGAGGCTCGGTTGGCCCCGGTTCTGGAGGGCTGCAGGATACAGTGGAACACATTGCGCTTTCCCCCAGAGGCATCGGTGTCCGGCGCAGAGTCAGGCCCCCCATAACGCGTGTCATACGCCAGCAGCGAGTGGGACACCAGGTTCACAGACTTGGACCCATTGGAGAAGCTCTCAAACAGCAGCTTGGACTTGCGGAAGTCGAACCTGCAGTGGCGGCACACCGGTCATAGAACGGAACCCGCGAGCCTGTGGGGAAGCCGTCGGATAGCTCTGGAAGGACGCTACTGCAAGCAGTTAGTGTCTGCTAAGCGTAACCACGGCCAGGCAGCCACACCGCTGATGCGCTGCTCTTCAGTTCCGGATGGCTAACAAGGACGGAGAACAAAGAGTATCTGAATGTGGATTCCCAGAGACTGAACTGCCTACCTGGCCAAAGAGCGCGTCCAACCCGCAGCAGCCGGAGTGTCGAGCAGCTCCAGGCTGACGTCCATCATGTCAACGAGGAAGGACAGGCCAGTGTACACATCCCCACTCAGCACCGTCTGCAAGGGCACCGGGTGAGGAGGCCAGGGAACACGGGGACGGGAGGGGGGGGGGTGTTTGCATTTACAATGTTTCATTTTGCATTTTGTCAAATTAGGTACAGCAGTGCAAAAACAAAAAAACATGATTTTGGCTGTGTATTTGGGTCGAGTTTGAAATACAAAGCAGATCACAAGGCCAGGAGAAGCATTCCTGCTAATGGATTTTTGTGTGTGTGTGTGTGTGTGTGTGTGTGTGTGTGTGTGTCTGTGTGTGTTGTGTATATATTACATCAAGGGGTCCAAATATCCCCACAAGGGGAAACACACAATCTGTGACTGCAATCAAAAAATAAAAAATGCCAAAAGCCTAGCATTTTGTTTGGTTACTTATGGTTAAGGTTAGGGCTAGGTAGGGATTAAGGTCGTCATGTTGGGAGTTTTCCCCCAGAGTCCCCAAAAAAGGTTTTAAGAACATTTAAAATATGTTAAAAACAGTGAGCATAAACCACTCACATAATATTACTGTCGCACAATGACAACAATGTCTAATAACCTTTTTGCCGGCCTCTTGCCTATGATTAACATCTTTGATATTAACGTCCCGGACTGCACATTTGTGCTTGTGCTAAAAACCCAAAAACGCTGTTCGGCATACATAGGTGCTGGGGTCCTGCAGGTTGTAGGGTCTGAGGAATTCCTCCACTGGTTCCCCCAGATTGTTCTCCAGGAGCCCCCGGATCAGTCGGTACCGGTCCAGGTCCAGGGAGCAGTGCACGGAGGACAGGCTGCCGTGGATAGACATGTCTGGCACAGAATGGCTCAGCTCCCTGCAGCAGGGAGAAGAGGTTCAGGCAAACCCTTTATCAAGTAAGGAATGAATCGACTTCTTCACATAACTGCAATGTTTCCTTAGAAATGGCACTGAGCATGAGCCATTCCCAGAAAGGGATTAAACAGCGTCCACCTTCAGGTCGTGCAACAAAAGGCTTAGAGTCAGTTATTTGAAACAGCCAGCTGTACAAACAGGATAACGCTTATGCTAAGCCAGCGAGCTCCCAGCACAGGCACGGAAATGGGCCCCCAGCTCCCAGCACAGGCACAAAGACGGGCCCCCAGCTCACTTGTCCAGGTTCCTCTCCACCTTCAGGCTGAGCCGGCAGCGCTCCTTCAGCAGGCTGCCCCCCGTGCGGCGCACCGAGTAGGAGGGAAAGAGCAGGTCGCCTTCCAGCGGCTTCCTGGTGCCGTCCCAGGACTCGCAGGGCAGCCGCTCGGCCGCAAAGATGTCCATCTCCTGCAGGTCCAGGGCGATACAGTCCAGCAGGCACACGTGTTCCTCTGATGGCGGCACAGAAGTCAGAGTGTCACAGGGACGGCTGGATCCAAAGTCATTTTTAGATCGATTTGCACTTGTCTTGTGTTTTTTGTGAGAAGTGAGAGCACAGCAAGTTCCTAACAGCACGTATTTTACTATGGCAATAAGTAATTTTATCGTTTATATAATTCGCTTTTCAGATGCTTTATGACATTAATTAAGGGGCAGTGATGATTGCCCATTAGTCAAGCTTTGTAAGCTGAATAATTAATTTGCCAATTAACGATGCCCTGAACACCCAGGGTAGAATCTTATTAATGGTGTATTTTATGATCACAAGGGGCCTGGGGGCTTGATAAAAATGGGTCATTTAAAGGGAGCATCTTCTAACCTTCCCAACATAGAGTAATGCTGAGCTGGGCTTTTCCACAGCAGAGCCTACACAAATAACACTTAACACAAAGGGGGGGGGGCACTCTGGGTTTTCCAGCCAGTTAGGCACCGACAGCTCACCAGGACTAACAATATCCACAGCAGGCATCTTCCCCAGGGCAGGCTGGGGCCGGCCCAGGGAAAAGCCAGTGCCAGTGCCGCTGGAGGCCGGCTCCGGAGACTCCTCCCTGGGCACAGTGCTGGGTGCTGGGGGAACATTTCTCACACGGTCCTGTAGAATGCAACTCATGTTAGCAGAGTCCAAAACAACAGGAACAAGAATGCAGTCATTCTGCACAATAATAGCTGCAATTATAACAGGCATTAGCCAATTAAAATTATGTGCACAATAACAGTAACAAAAAAGCACAGGGCAGCAAAACTGGTATTTCCCCTGCACTGTTAGCAGAACGCAGGCCATTCTGCTTTCAGTGAAGGCAAGGGGAAACATACAATTTGCTGACTGCAAGCAGACACAGCAGTCAGAGAAAGCCAGCACTGCCCTTGAAACGGCAGTGACTCGCCACACAGAGACGCACAACTCACAAATAAATGAACAAACTCTGATAATAACTGGAAAGATCCCTTGCAGGTTGACTGAGTGAACCAAAATTTCTGACAGTCACATTCATGCACTGAAGGAAATGTGAGAGTCAAAACGAGACAAAGGAGAGTAAAGGCTTCCTGTGCGACAGGGTACCTCATAGGGGGCAGGATCCTTGAAGAAGCTGGCATGCAAAACCAGATTCTCGTGGAAACAAAGCGAACACATGATGCATGAATGACAGCGGGGAGACATTGCTAAAGGCAGTGCACTGCACTGCACATTTAAAATGAAAACACTAATCCATTAATGGCAGGTGGTTTATCCACACGTGACACAAATGACAAGTTTGGCACTACTAAATGTTCTACAATGCTCAATTTCCAAAGAAAGTCAAAGGTACAAGCCAAGGAAAAACAAAAATAACAAGAACAAAATTTTTACATGAGATGCTTACTAACACTTGTCAAAACACTTAAAGGTTTTCCACCAAAAATTACAAGCCTGAAGGATGCTTTAGGTAAAAGGTGCAGGCTTGTAACATCAGGGTTAAATAAATAAATAGATAACTATATTAAGGTTAAGGAGGCAACATCAAACCAGGCGACAGCGAGAGACACTGCAGAAATCAAGCTCAGGCATAACTAAACGCTTGAAGAAAGCAGGCAGGTAGCAAGTCAGGCAGAGTGTGGGCCAGAGACTCACCAGAGAGGGGAAAAAGACATGAGCCATGGTAAGTTTCTCTACCTTGTCTTTGTGGGAAAATGTACCACGTGAGCCGGCAGGCAGGAAGCGGTTACGGACTCGCAGCTGGCCGAGGTTGGCCACGATGAGCCGGGGCGAGCGGGAGCTCTCTGGGATCAGGAGCACCGGGGCACCGGCCTCAATGTCCAGGAGGATGCGGGCTGCGCGCTGAGGATGTTCCCGCACCTGCCGGACAGAGCCGACAGAGCGCTGACAAACTGCCGGATCTCCACAAGGTCTGAGTGCATACACCTGCAATCTTTATTACACACCGTGCTGATTAGCGCGACTCTCTATGCCACAAACAATATTATACAGTAAACAGGTACATGACACTACAAAAGAATCAGCAACACATTTTTGTTTTTGGCCTAACTGACTACTCATTTAATCAACAGTCATTGTTTTGGGACTTTTGAAAGACCCTTAGTGCTGTTTAGGTGCTTGGAGAAGGCTTGAAGTTACACTACAAAGATTAATAACGTAATTCTTGGAGTTACAAATTCAAGTTAGGTCAAGCCACATTCGAAACATAAACAAGGGGTGTTTTTCAATACCAAGAATGCAAAGATCATACTTGTGGTCTTAGCAAGACCAGTCTCGCTAACTTGCCTCCCAAGAATGAACTTGGGAAGTAATGAATCATGAGATTAGCCTCATTCTGCAAGGACGCAACCGATATATCCTTGATATTTGGGGCAGCGCAAGAACGACATCCGAGAGATTTTTACCGTCCTCTGTACTTCTGTTGTTAAGTATTGGAACTTGTCTTTGATGACGTAAAACGGGTGCACGAGAACACATGTATGGTTAAGTAAGCATACTGAGAAACACCCAAGGTGACATACAGCTTGGCCCTCCATCGCGGCGCGCTGCCTGCCCAGGACGTCCTGCAGCTGGGTAAAGTGCTGGATGAAGGCTACCACCTCTGCCTGGAAGCGCTGCGTGTGCACGTACTGCACGGAGGCCATCTGCAGAGACACCTTCATGTCGCACTGACGCTTCAGGAAGGGGTCTGGCTCACCATACCTGCATGGGACACAGAGGGCAGCCTCAGAGACCTGGGGGCGGAACTCCAGCCAAAACGCCACGTCTTACAAACACAAAACTCAAAGATTACACAACAACAAAAAGCACTGAATGTGGACTTGTCTCACATATAACTGAATATCAGTAAGCATGAGTAGTAAATGAATACTTGTGGATGTTGAAAACGAGTGCCTCGCCACCCCGTGTGGTGAAGCGCTCCCTGTACAGGTCTCCGTGTGGTGTCAGGTCACTGAGCGATAAGCTTCCCAGACTGCCTTGCAGGGTCAAGTCTCCCTCTGAAAGACGGGAAGTGTTTCAGGAAGATACTGGGATGTGCATTATGCAGGTCACTGGCATTTTGTGACAAGAATACAGGATTAACTGGGTATTAATTTGACTTTGATACCCAGGTTTCTAAACTTACCAATCATCTCTAAATGGGCAGACAGTTTGGAGACACTAGCTTTGGCGAGTTCATTGGTTTTCTTGTTGAGAACGAGGGATAGAGAATGGACCTTAGAAGACAATTAAGAACATTAATGAAAGGCAATCTATCTGGGAAGGAATCAATACATGTACTCGCATGAACAACCAAAAAGTTCAAATTAATGCAAGTTGTTAATTTTATCCTTTGTATTCAAAGTCCTCTTGTGGAATTACCTTCAGGTCAAGCCTGGTGTTGACCCTCTCCGGTTCTTCCTCCTCATAGGCTAGTCCTGGTTCTTCTGTACAGGTGTAAAGTGGCTGGTGACCACGCGTCTCCTGGGTTGGGTCCAGAGGAACTTTCACAGCATGGTTGTTTGCTGTGGAGCCAATGCCAAAGAAGTCAAGAATGACCACCCAAGTCTGAAGAGTGATGAGAACGTCCAGGCAGTTAAAGTCCACATCCACACTGCGGCTGACACTGCCATAGCGGCTCTTGAACTCTGGATGACGTTTGTCCACCAGAAGAATGTTTATGCGGACCAGGGAATCGTCAAAATCTGTGGCCTGGAGAGATGCCGGGATGTTGCGGGTTGGGGAAGGAGGAGGGGTACTTGGGCAAGCTGGGTCTTCAGTTTTCCGAGCACCAGAAGATGGTGTGTTGGGGTGTCTCTGGTAGAACTGGAAGACATTCTGTGCCTCCTCCATCTGGGCTGGGAGGGAACGAGGCATATCAGGGTAAAGGACACTGGATGCCGTTGGGCAGGACTGTGAGAGGTACTCTTTGCGGCTGAAGGTGGAGGGCTTTGGGGCACCCCTGGAAACCATGAGGTGCTTGTACTTTGAGTCTGGATTGGGCTCCAAGAGATCCTCCATCAGCAGAGAATGAAGGGTGAGCTCAACTGCCAAAGACTGAGGATGGTCCTTTGTGAAATCCCCCACCAGGTCCTGGAAACACAAGCTGACCAGGCCCTGAGAGCCCTGGCTGAGGTCCGCACTGAGATGCACCTGCAACTCTGCCACTCGAAAGTTGGCCCTTAACTGAGTAAAAGATGGGGGCTGGAGGGAAGGGCTGTGGCCCGGCAGGGGAATGGGCGTAGAGAGGGAGGAGGATAGGGAAGCATAGGATAGTCCAGCAAATGGAGGGTCGTGTGCAAAAAGCCCGCCCTGCGAATCTGGGAAGCGAGGGAGCTTGGCATAGGACGGAGTGGGGGGTGGCGGAGTTGGGGGCTGACTCGGTGTTGCTGGATCGTCTTCAATAAAGGACAGATTGTCCAGGGTCTGTAAGACCTGCTCATATACAGGCTTGGCGAGAAACACCTAGAATAAACCAAGGAGAAAATGGTTTACATTAACGGAGCATCTTTGACTACAGCTACGGAACTAAGAAACCATAGGAAAGAAAATCTCTCAATAACAGGTATCAGGTAACATTTATAAAAGGTATCACCTTTGACCCATAGGTCCCAATGAAAACCCTGACTGCATCTAGAGGCTATACACTAACTACGGCTGATTGGAACAAATGACATGTGTAGAGCATTAAACACTAGTGACATTAAAACTTAAATTAAAATAAGCAGTTTGTATTACTGAGCAATTATTGAGCAATTTACCTGTACAGCATTAACAAATCTGCCCTCTACTCTGAGCTGTCCTGCGCTGAGGAATGGCTCATCGTTAGAAATAAAGGAGAACTGCGTGTCATCTGTGAGAGGAACCTTCTCAAGGGTGAACTGGATCGTGGTGTCTTTGAGGATGTGAAAAGCTTAAACACAGGGAAACATGACAGCTGATTAACTGGTGTTCAGTTAGAGGCTAAGAGGTTTTTAAATCATCCAAGAATCATATTACATGAGATACTATATGCTGGTTTGAAACTGCCACAAACAGAAGAGTGTATTGAGGGGGACATACAATAAATTACATACAATGGTCTATTTATTACCGAATGAAGCAAGATTAAATGTTGGTGTTTCCTACACCCCTGATCACAAAAACCTCTAAAAGGTTTTTACAAAAATCAATCAATCAATCAAGCAAGCAACTAATCCATCCATCCATCCATCCATCCAGTCCTGTGGGATTGCAGGGGTCTGGAAAGTATTTATTTAAAATAACACTGAAAAACAGGCAACTGTTTATCTTTCCTAACTGGATCAAGATATAACAAAAGCATCTCACCTCTCCCACGGTTCAGGGACTCAAAAAAGTCATGACGTGTGAACTGAAGCTCCTCCTGGCTGCTGCCCTTATTCTGACTGGGTGAGAAATTGGAGGTGGAGCTACTGTCAGCACGAGTGGCCTTGCGGAGGACCAAGTGACTGGTGTTGAGTGAGTACAGGCAAATGTCTTTAACTTCAACCTGCAACTTTTCCCTCTCTGAACTATCCTGCTCAGACATGAAATTCTGAATGGTTATACTACCTAAATGTCCCACTAGTAGCTCTGGGTGGCCTGGCTTTCGTGGGATGGAAACAACAGGGGAGTCTATGCTAATGTTTAAATTGAGTTTGACCATAAAAGAATCTACTTTTGGTTCCTCCACTGGAACCTGAACATCAGTCTCATCTTCAAAACTGCTGGTCCAATTACACCGACTCTGCCTTCTGGACCTCCTGGATGGGGTTTCAAAAATCGATACCATGCCACTATACTCTGCCGTCTTTGTCGCAAGCACTGTGGACACTTTGGTGGCTGCCGATTTCAACATGGAGCGAAAGTTGTCCTCCACCTCATTAGCAGAGAGACTGAGCTCCTTCAGAAACTTAGCAGAATGGTTGTAGTGCAAAGAAGCCATTTGCAACTGCAGGGAGCACTCCCCTTGCGATTTCTCCAAAAGTTGGAAATTCAGAGCTTCTGACGGAGCTCCAGCAGCACCAGAGAAGAGGGCCATCTCCCCTTCTGGGGGAAGATCTTCCACATTTCCTATGCTGACCACAAACTGACTTTTCCCTCCCTCCTGGGTTAGGTCCACCAGCTGAATGCATCCAAGAGAACCATTGACATCAAGACGACTCCCCATAGAAACATTGACTTTGGTACTGTTTATGCTGGCTGTGGCAATTTTCATGCCTTTCTTCTCTCCACCCAGTACAGTGCCGGTGGAAATAGTGCGCAAGAGTAACAGGTTCAATCTGTGTATCTCCACAGTTACCTCTGTGTTCTGATCATAAGTTGACTGATAAGTTTCATTCAAACCTTCTTCATCAGGCTTGTGATAAGACTGTTGGGGTGAGGGAGTCCAGGAGCTTTCTTCTTTAGGGAAAGAATTTTGGAGGAACTTTAGAAGTTCCACTATTGTTTCTGGGTTTAGGATGATGTCAAGATTGTTTACTTGCATGGTGGCCACTTGGAGGGAGCTGTCCAGGTTCATAGATGGACAGTCAGAGCTGACAAACTGGTACTCTAGCTTAATGAGGGCATCCTGGTCTTTGAGAAATGAACTAAAATGGGACATTTTGTCAAAATCTGGCAAGGATTCTCCATGAATATCTGATAACTCATTAGGTTTACCATCAGGAGAGATTGGGGAGGAAGGCTGGCTCTCCCTAAGGCTGCCTGTAGGAACATCAAAGCTGAGATGCTTGTGGGAGGCCACCAAAAGGTCAAAGTCTGAACCGTAAGTCTGAAGGGTATCAACCAGGAGGAGCCCATGGACGGTGAGGGAAACTTCAGCATCATAAGGTCGTTTCACAAAGTGCGCATTTGTGCCAAAAACTTTAAGTACAGAAATATATCGGCCACCGCTCTCAATCCCCAGCTGCATGTAGTTAATGTTGAACTCTGCAAGAAGCAGCCTTGATTCCACCAGGACTTCTCTTGTGTGTTGCTCCAGTGTCATTACACTCTGAGTGAGATTTTTTGAATACCCCTGAGATTTTTGAAGGCCATCCTCTCTCTGGAATATTTTTTCATGACGCAGCGTTACAGGGTCTGGCGTTTTTCCATTCTCTGTAATCTTTTGACTAGTGTCCTCCTCTTCTCCTGCACTGGTCAGACTAGCTAAGCAGCTTCTGAGGGCTAACATTTTCTCCATGTTAACATGCACTTTGAGGTCAGGCAGAGTTCCTGATAGAACTGCACCGGGGAGCTGAGGGTCAGAAGTATAGCAGAGCCTCTGCTCCAGCTTCAGGAGGACGTTGAATTTCTCAACAACATGAGTTGGCCCCACCTCACTTTCCTGGAGGTGCTTCCAGTTGTCCTTGTAACGGCCAACCATGATCTGCAAGTCATTGAAGGACAATGAGTATTTTTCATAGAACCTTCGACTGAACGGCAGTGTGCTGTCTGACTTCCAGAGGGGAAGCTCTGTGCTCTTTATGGAATCTACAAGCTCCATTTCTGGCTCAGGAGAGGGAGACGCAGGGGGCGTGGCCAGAGGAGTCTGGTACTCTTCATCACTAAGCTCATCTGCTTCCGACTGAGGGGACTTCAGCTTTGTCTTGGGTTCATCTTCAAAGAAAAACAATATATTAATACAAACATTTTCATAATAGTCCCTCATCAGCAATCAATCACGACACAAGTATGACAGTCATCCAACAGTACCTTGAGAATTAGTCAGGAGAATGCGACCTAAATCCACAACCACTAACATGGGGTCTTCAGACTGAAAGTCATCTGGGAAGATCACCTGAGGGGCACAGATATCCAGCTTCATGGTCCAACGCTTGCTGTTCTCCTGCCAAGGGAAATGCAAAATCATTAAGGAAACCACAGCAGGGAGTAGGCAAATCAGACATGTAGATGGACAATAATATCATGAAGTTTGTTAAGAAAGGCCTTACAATGAACTCGCCAACTAGCAGCTGGTCAATCGTCTGCCGGATCTCGACCTTGGTCTGCATCTTCAGTTTATTGTACTGCCTCCTGGCGGCTTCTGCTACCCTCAGTTCCAACTCAGACTGATAACCAAAACCTGAAGCGTACAAGGTCAGCTGCTACACCAGCCAAACAAAACCTCCATCACCAAAACCTGCAGTTAAAATACTAAAAAGCTTACCAGAGGTGTGGACCCGGCCCTTGTAGAAGAAGTCAGCCAC
Organism: Hyperopisus bebe; assembly: GCA_026777045.1. Classification (NCBI taxonomy): domain Eukaryota; kingdom Metazoa; phylum Chordata; class Actinopteri; order Osteoglossiformes; family Mormyridae; genus Hyperopisus; species Hyperopisus bebe. The sequence continues at coordinate 2,480,595 of JAODJW010000106.1, read as the reverse complement.
CTTTTTGATGGCTTGTGGGTTGTAGATGATATTGAGAGGGCTAGTGTTCACTTCCAGGCGCCTCTCAAAACGACTTCTTGCAGGGTTCCGCTCATAGATCATCTCAAAGACTGGTGCTGCTGATGACTGGTCTGAGCCTGATTTAAGGGTAACGGTGAAATAAACCTACTGTTACAATGTGCCTTGACACAAATTCGAAACATGGAAATATGAACCACAAGCTATTTATATTTAAAACAAACAACATACCGGTGTTACAATATCACTAAAATAACTAGAAGTAAAATAATCTACATTATTACTTTTGTAAACTTGCCTTAAATATCTACAAATTACACAATTCCACTGGTACATATCCAAACAATGTTTGCATGCAACTCAACATTCAATGAGGAGGGTGAGATGAATTGGTTTGCTGTGATTAAAAACACTTGCCTGAGCTGGGTGTTTCTGAACCGCTTGCCTGATTAAATGTCTGGTTGATGCCCACAGCAACCTTATCCTTGTACAAGGAAAAGAGTGATACCATAGTACGATGAACAAGTGATGTCATACGTAATCACTTCATGCAAAAAGGATGTCAATGAATTACAGTGACACTGACCAGTTTTGGAGAGACAAGCACAGGGAAGTTCGTTCCCTGGGTAGTGAGGTCTCTCAGAAACAGCCCTCCAAGTTTCAAAGACAGCAGAGAAGACTCTGATCGGGGAAGTGACTCCAAACCAATCTTCACTCCTGAAATCAAATTTAAAAAACTCAGTTTGAACAATTAGAATGATTCGCTATTTTTTTGCAAAATTGTTATAACAGGTTTATAAAAAAAAATTAAAAATAAGTACAAAAACAAAGTACCGGAGAACTCTAACTGAATGACCCCTCTCTCAAAAGGTGTGGCACTCTTCCCCGTTTGGGCGACACCCCTGTCATGAGGCACAGAGCCCTTCTCATCCTGGTGGAGCAGAGTGACAGCCCCCGTCTCTAGGAGGAAGTCAAGACGTGCAAAAACATGGTCCCTCCTGGTGAAGGTGTTTAGAGTTTGGGAGTCTTCCAGTGGGTCAAACAGGTCATCAGCGTTGGCTGCAGGTGCACATAAATTTTCTGCATCGGTCAGATTGCTCTCGTTTCAGAGTTTTATACACATTCACTAAAAATAAAAACAGCCTGAAGATAAAAAAGCAATAATCCAGGACATAGGATTACTAAGAAAAGACCACAAGGAAGCCTGCTTCTTGTTCCACTTCATTTCGTTCTTGCTTACGTAGAAAGCATTCTGGCAGGGTGCTCTAGTTATAAACCAACACCTAAGGTCCACAGCTCCTGTTTCTGAAGGATTCCAATCAGAACTCTCACCCAGCATGTCCCATGTGCCCTGGTCAGTCAACAGCTTATCAGCAGCAGCCGCCGCCTGAGCCTCCACGCTGCCCTCCGGGACCGGGTCCGAGTCCCCATACCAGCCCCCCCAGCCCGGGAACCAGGACTGCAGGTACTGCAGCATGCCCGAGCTGCCGCTTTTGGGGATGGAGTCGGCAGGGGTACAGGCAGCCACGTCAGACATGGGCTCTCGAAGGCTCTACAGCACATGGGAGAGACTCCATATCAGACCACAGCCAAACAATGTTCAACATCTCAGATTCTCACTCAGATATAACACACAGCAATTATTTAAAATGTCATGATTGGCTGATAGATACACAGATCGATGGACAGCCAGAACATACAGATAAAATAGGGTCACATTATTTTGGAGGGAAAAAAATCCAAAAATACACACAGATCGCCGGTCTCTGTGCTCCAATGTTTACAGAGATTTACTGCGCATATTCTCAATATCCATAACCGAATAAAATTAGCATATATGTTAATCATCGGCCGATTCATTACAGGCTTCCAAGCACAGGCATGGAACGGCACAGCCTAAAAGACTCCATTATGAGACAAAGCACATGAAATATCAATACGGCACAGAGACTTTACACTGCAGGACTAAGTATGAAAAGCTGATTGCAGCTGCTTGCCTCTGCGATCTCCTCCTGCTTACGAAAGCGGTGATGGACGACCTCCCTGAGACACTGAAGCTCCTCCAGAGTCTGTTCAGTCTCCACCCTCTCCAGGTCACTCTGTTGGGAGAGATGGCAGAAACTCTTCACTCTCTGCTTTTCCCTGCATTAAAGACGATCTGCAACATGACAAACTTCAGCGACTATGTGCGGCTGTCAGATCTGGTCCGCAGCGTATTCCAGCCATGTTCACTCTGAAAGCCCTAATGTCTGGAACAAGAATTCTGAGCTTTTGTATGCCAAAAGAAATGGAAATTTGTATTAAATGCAGTATCAACACCCTGGACACATCTTGCATACCTTCCTCACTAAGTTATCAAAATAAGGATCAGAATCAGATTTACTGGACAAGTATGTTAAGCCATACAAAAAACTGGTTCCAGCCAATGGCATCTCAAGCTAGACAGATAATATACAGACAACGAACATATAATTCACTGACATTTATGCCTCTGTACCTGTAACCAGAAGGGGACTATTTCAAATCTCATCCTTAGTGGACATGTCATATCTCCAAAGAATGAGGCCCTTAACTCTGTAAAATGCTCCAGGGGAGACAGATAAATGCCTGACCCTGTGCTCAGACCCCAATTGCTCTCAAGTGTGTATGGGTGTGTGTGTCAGTACTTGTTAAAATGGCAAATAAAGCATCACTTCATTTTAAAGAAAAGACTTGGGCTCCTCACCTCCTCCATGGGGTCCAGGGGGACCCCCTTAAGCCGGTCCATGTACAGGGTGGTGTACAGCTGGGCGTCCTTTGCCCGCCGCAGGGCAAACTCCCAATTGCGGCGTCGCCTCCGCTCCCGTGCATCACTCAGGCTGGCGTCGACGGCGAACCGCCACCACTGCTGGCAGCTGCGCAGACACATGCGTCAGGCACGCTGAGAAGACCGCGCGGCCGGCAAGCAGATAAGACCACGAGCTCAGGACCCGCACTCACTTTCCGGAAACGGGGACCCGGGGCCTCCACTTCCGAAAGCGCATCTCCCTCTCGCGGCGGTCGAGCTCCTTCAGGAAGGCCATGACCTGCTGGTACTGCACCTGAACAGAAGAGGACGGACACGGATGCAAACAAACAGGGAGCACTCAACTCAACAAAGGCGAATCTGGGCCAAAATAAGGACTTTGTCCAGCATTACATGATCTTCAGCAATCAAATGATCTATAATTAGCCAGCTGGCAAAACCAGGCATGTAGGTAGTGAAGCAGAACAAAACTATGGACTAAGCATCACAGGACTAGATCATTATATTCCGAACGATGGTAACAATACATTTACCCAATGAGCCACCCTAACTACTAACCAATCCACAGCCCTTCCTGAGTGCAGGGACCCTGAGCCAGAATCTGGCCTAGAGGTTAGTTCTACAGGCACTGTGGCCTTTGGGTCCACAGCAGCGCCCCCCGCGGGTAATTACCTGCGAGAGGCGCAGGGAAACGGGCTCCAGCTGCACCTGGCCCTCAATGCGCGGGGTGTGGCGGGATCGTAGCGGCTCCTTGGAGGCATTCCTGCGCAGCAGCACGGAGGCGCACACTGGCTCAAAGACGTACTGGTGCTCTCTGCTGTGCATGCATCGCGTCATGGCCTCCTGGCAGGGCGCGGGACCACAAAACCACTCTCAGGCACATCATCATCATCATCATCTTCTTCTTAAGAACAAAACATTATTATTACTGATTTTCTTTATTTCTGTCATATTCTATTTTTCCATTTTTAATTTGTATACTGTGTATTTTTTTTGTTTGCACTATTTGCACTATTCAAATACTATTTGTATTTGACTTTCCCCTTGAAATCAAAAAAAGTTTATCTGATCTAACCTCATACAACGAAGATCTACATGCAGACATGTATTAAACATGCTGGTGGTGTAAGTTATGCTTGGTAAGACTATGCTACTGAAATCAACCAATGAGAAATGTTACTGCTGACTGCAACCAGAAGCAAATGGTTGCACACCACCACCAATGAAAGTGAGTCTAGCGGAAAAAACATTAGAGGTGAAACACAAGCATTAAAAAGACTTTTTGATGAGGCAAAACTGTATATTTTTAAGAGACACACAATTAGGAAAATGTGGTATGTTTTGTTTAATGTATTCTAAGGTATGAATTAAAAAAATGGAGCATTCTGTTTTTAGAGTATTCATTTTTAAACTAACCATTTTGAATATGGAGCAGCATTAGGATACTCCACCACACAGGCTGCATTAGAACTATAACACTTCCATGTTCTCATATAAATTACACAGTGATGCGTTAAAAGCCATTACCCATTTTCTCTAACCCCTTATACATTGCAGGGTAGCAGTGATGACATGGCACACAACAGGTGACAGTCTCAATGGGACGCTAGACCATCACAGTCCACACATTCTCACCCACAACCCTGTAGGTGTCAGGCAGCAGTGCCAACTGCTAAGCCCTATGTTAAAATGAATTATATAAAATGATAGTAGTCATGGAGTTTTACCTGAATCTCTGCTGCAGGAAGATTTCCCAGCATGCAGCACTCCGTGTCCCAGTACACACAGAAATCCCGGATCTCTAGCTGCTTCTGTCGCAGAAGCTTCCGTACCTATAGCAGGAGAAAGATGTCTTATTGGCTATTTGTATGCCTGTCAGGTTCAGGGCTCAACGATGTGGACTAAAAACCACATCCCCGTATTTTTAGGCAGAATAGCTACACACAATAAACATCTCAGTATTTTCTAGGAAGTGAAACCAAAAGCCTGACAATCATTGAAAGTGCTTTTCATAACTAGAAAAGATCATCATTTTAAGATACTAGCCTTTAATAAAATACAACTAATATTACAAATTACAATATTTTTATCCATTGAGCTTTATCAGTTTAGACGTGATTCTTCACCTTTCCTAACTAAAAAATTAGACGTTAGCTCTGAATCTTAGAATTCTGCGGAACATCACAACTGAAGCACTCCTGTTGTTTACAACATAATACTATTGGTCTATATTAAAATCTTTTCTCATACTATTCTCTCATTTGGGAATCAAAATACTCATCTGTTAATGCCATCAAAGAAAGTGCATTATGACTTTATATTTCCAGCTAATGCTTACAGCTTAATTGTCAAATATCATGTGTATAACACACACAATAAAAGTATATTAATATAAACGGTATTGTCTCATCCTCAATCTCACATGAAAATATAGATAGACCATGAAAAGCTGACGTATCGGCCAGGCCAAGGTGATATGTACTGCATTAGAGCGCCGCTCACCGGCTCTTTAGATGCATTTTGTGCGGACACATTCTTTATGCAGACTCCGAAGGCGTATGGTTTAGACGGGTTGGAAAAATCATCCTCAAACCGCAAGTGAACATCTTGAATCTTCAGCTAAAAAGAAACAAAACCAGACACCAGTTTCGATTTAACTGTGTGGCGACATACATTAAGAAGGCGATAAATAAAGTGGCGGAGAGCAAAAGACTACTAAGGGTGGGCTCTATTCTGGAATAATGTTCAGAATTCTGTCAGAGGGCAGAATAACCAAACTAGTCAATACAACCCCAAAACAATGGTCAGTACAATGGATCCCCTTAAATGGGTTGAGACCCCCCCCCAGTACTCAACCCAAAGTTATGCCCTTGCATATAAACCCACGGCAATTAGACAAGTCAATTGAGAAGTCAGTCAAATCTGCAAAATACATAAATAACTAAGCTTTAGTGCGGAGTTAAATTAATATGGAAGGCAGAGAGCAGTCCACATGACTCTGAGCAGAATAAGAAAGTCCATGGAGTGGGAAGTGAGCCATAAAGAACATCCAAAGCTCACCTCGATGTTCTCCACTATCCTGGTGACCAATGACGCGGTCACAGAGTACCAATAGGATTCGCCCTTCTGCTCACGCTCATTCTGCGAAGCACAGTAACAAACAAAAACTCAACACCTGCTGCCCAAGGCTCAGTTAAACTCATTCGCATGCAAAAA
>JAODJW010000106.1:2439531-2467183 GCA_026777045.1 Hyperopisus bebe | reverse complement strand
CCTGCAATGGGCTGGCCCCCTGTCCAGGGTTGTTCCCTGCCTCGTGCCCGTTGCTTCCAGGATAGGCTCTGGACCCCTCATGACCCAATAGGATAAAGTGGGTTGGAAAATGGATGGAATACCATGACAATGGATTTGAAGTGAAACACTCAGTATGAGCTTAAATTGAAGATTTTCTGCTTTAACTTAAAGCTTTTAGTCTTTAAACTTCTCTTTGTGGCCTCGAGGAACTCTTTGGTTGCTTTAGCAGTATGCTGTCTTACTGCAGTGCAAAGCTCCATCCAATGAGTTTGACACATTCTGTTGAATCTGAACAGGTGTCTCTGTACGCCTCACAATTCACCCCACTCCTGACAGCCCTCATTTTAACCACATATTGGGTCTTTCACATCAAATCCATTGTGATGGTATATAGGGTCCAAACAGTACAATAATTATCGCTGTCGCAATAAATGACTGCATATTCCATTGTTTCACTGTATACCATTACGGAAACACAGCAATTCATTAGTTTGCTTAACAACATTTATAGTAAATTGAGTTGCAAAAGCTTACAGAATATTGTAATTAAATAATAAATGTTTTGTAAATATAATACAATATAAAATATAATGTAAAATAATATAAAGTAATAAAATATAATAATATTCTTGATTTCTTGAATACAGCTGGCTGGAAATGTCCTGAGTAACTGCATAGACAGATTGATTGAAGGTGAGTCACTTTATCACTGTCTCATCCTATCTCCAGAGTGCAGTAATTGGTTCAGTTCCTGCCCCCAGGTCTATGTTGATTGGTGGAAGGTGAGTCACTTTAGCACTGTCCCATCCCACCTCCAGAGTGATGGGTTCAGCTCCTGCCCCCAGGTCTATGTTGATTGGACTTTGCATGCTGTCCCTGTGTTTGCATGAGTTTCCTCTGAGCTCCAGATTCCTCCCACAGTCTGTAAACATGATGCTGAATCCGCAGAAATGCTCTGTATTGTTCTACATTCATATCAAAATTCCGTTTCTGACACTGGTCCCCAAGATGTCAATTCAAAACTAAATCACACAGAATCTTCACACAATTCCGTGAACGTGCTCATATTTCTGGAGAACGGTGAACTGGACAGTTTACAACTAATGGATATGAATGTCACACGAGAAGCAGCAATAACAGGCAAAAAAATTACTTTCATACTGTGATATGAAATATGATGTATTACGACATATCAGAATCGGCCCTTGAAAAATTATTACCTGATGATCTTGATTTTCTCATGTGCTCCTTGTCTTCATCGGTGTTGATGCACTCCTTCCTTCCATTAGTTTTGACACTAATGATTTGTTTATACCAGTAAAGTAGGCTTCAAGAGCTTTGTAATGCTAGGTGATGCTAGTATACTTTAATTGCCTGTAAAAATTTCATTTTGGATTCAGAGCAACTCATAAAACATAGGCCTATACATTTTCGCCCCTACTGAAATCATGGTATGTTTTTGCACTTTTCGAAGCATTTGCAGTCTAAACTTTAATAATACCTTGTGCGGTGGTTTCTGGGTCAGGCTTCTGGTTCAAAACCTGACATAACTTTTAATATAGGACTGTGCTGAATTCATGAGTCATTCACATTGATTCAACATACCGGGTACACTTTTGCCCCTAAGCACCTCATTTTAATTGTCAGAGCACATTCACCCTGGAATGGAGGGCAAACTCATCCAGCACAGCACTGGAAATAGAGTTACTATTAGGTCTGGAATAAAAAACTGCTTTCTCTGGGCTGTGAGGGAAACACTGTCTAAGGAACCACTGAAAAAGTTCACTGTCATTGTTGATTTGTTCAGCATTCACTGTCATTGTCGATTTGTTCAGCATTCACTGTCATTGTCGATTTGTTCAGCATTCACTGTCATTGTCGATTTGTTCAGCATTTACTGTTATTGTTGATTTGTTCAGCATCTTTCATCATATTTGTTACACACATCATATAATAGATGGACCATACATATAGACCTAATTTCATTCATTTTCCATCAACAACATTGTTGTTAAATAGAACCTTTGTGCCTAATCCAGTATTTTCCCTCATATTTCTCAGCCTTTTATATTTAATTATCATCCAAGCATGTTTCCCAAGTGCATTTCCTCCAGAATCCCAACTGTAGAATATGGTAAAAGTATTTATCCAGCTGGACTCTAAACATTGAATCCTAGGGGCTCCAAACAGGACATGAACTCTTTTAAATGAATGATTTCAGAACCACTCCTGATGGTAGAAGAAGATATATTTGTGTGTGCTGGACTGGCTTTTCTTGCGAAGGAAGCAGTGCATTGTTGTATGTAATTGACTTTCACCGGTAACAGACAATGGCGTGACAGCTGCTTTGATCAGGATAAGGGGCTGGAAAAAATATTTTGCGACACTATTTAGTCATCACTGCGATAAGATCTGACGTGAACAAATATCTATGTAAAAAGGCAGGGAAGTGCATTGACAGCTTAGCGGGAATGGAAGGGGAAAATCAACACCTTTTATTCTGTGTGTATCAGGTAGCACGCAGCATCCTACTTTGTCTGAGAACATATGCAGATGACAAAAGGATCTAGACAAGGGCAGCAGGTGACTATCAGCAGGACGGCCAGAACCCTGCATCACATGACAGGTGTCAGCACTACATTAGCATCCAAGTAGAATACTACTGCCTTCTGGGCATGCTCTGCGCATTTCGCATGAAGAGGCTCCTGTGTTTGCGTGCCTGCAAGTGGGCGAGCATCATGCATTTTTAAACTGGCCATCTCTCAAAGTCGGACGCTACATCAGTAACAGATCTGTGGCCCTTCCTCTCTTACAGGGGATTCTGGAGTTTGGCGTGCCTCCCATTTCGTAAAATGTGATAGCAGGGAGAATCCATTAGGTTATGGTATGCATGAAATAATTACCTTCTACAAAAGATCTTCTTCTTTTCAGTGTACTTACAGACTGCACTTTCTGTGTGGCTGGATGTAAAAATATTACAGCATTAAGATTAATTCAGTTCAGAATCAAAGTTGGTTTATACACATTACGGCACATCTGGTAAAAACAGGCTGACCAAAATGCTTCCAAATGATGGAGCGTATAATATAATTGTAATAAATCTTGCAGCATTAGCTGTCGCAATCCAGATTTCATAAAAACCGCATTTCATTATGTGATCTATGACAGACACCGCTCACGGGTAACAAATTATCCACGGCTCATTTGGGTTAATTACTTTTCAACATCAATTCTTAAAAGACTTGCGGGGGAAGGAAACACTTCCATATTGTCTGATGACCCATGTGAGTAAAAAAACATATATTAACTTTCTTCAGTAGAAGATCTATACTATTATTTATCATTGTCTTAAAAATAGATGGTGTAATGTTTCTTGAGGGACAGAGAGAAACTTTGCATAACACCATCCATCTTCCAAACACTTACCCTGCTTGCAGGGGGCTTTGGAATCAATCCCAGGCAGCAAAAGGCACGTGGGCACCCTGTTAGAGGTACTAGTCCATCACAGGGCACACGCTATTGGCACACAATGAATTATATATCTGCGGACTGCAGAATGAAACCCATACAAAGCAGGGAGATCAAAGAAACTCCACACACGGAGAATAGGTGGAATTTGAACCCCTAATCTGGATGTGTAAGGTGATGGAACTACTGCTGGATTTCATTTTAAACCCCTTTACCTTGCCTGTTTCCTGACTTGCACATTAAAAATGTTTATTTTACCGTTCTTGATTGAAGATGGTTCTGCTTGTAAGTAATACTGAGAAAGATTCATAAGATTTGTAGCCATCTCTGTCTTGGGGCTTTGGGCAGGGATAACATAAAGCAGTTTGAAACAGTGTAATGCTGTGAAAATGCAGTATATAAATAAAATTGAAAATATCGTTATTGTGGATGGTTATGTGGAAATCAGGTCAGGAAAGTATGATACAATAACTGTTAAAACATAGATAAAGAAAACCAATTGAGAAGCACAATAAATGTGCACTATGTATGCTCCCTTCGGGAAGCCAGTGTCTGTGCATCGTTAAATCTTATTGATTGTGTAGGTATTGAGGACATTAGCTCAAATATTAAAGGCTGCCAGACAAAATCCCGAGTGATCTGTGTAATTGCGTTTCCTGACTTCGCTGATGTTTTTGCTCAGGTGTTTTTGGTCACAGTTACACCATTGGTTGGATGTCTTTTGTCCATCGTGCTGTTCTAACTAAACTGCACACACTGTAGTGTGTGAAAATCCCAGCAGGGTGACTGGTTCTGACATGCTAGAGCCGCCACATGCTGCACCAACAATCACGCCATGTTCAAGATCTAATAGATCAGGTGTCTCAGCCGTTCTAATGTTTAGTCGAGCAGCAAACGCACCTCCTGCCCCTGGCTGCATGCTGGTTGTATTCAGACGCAGCCGCACGACTTGGTGTTTGGAGGCTCAGGTTGTCAGCTAGTCGCTTTACCTGAACACTGGCTGCTAAGTATATTTCCCTGAAGTACTGCAGATACAGTGTTCAGGGGCACAACATCCAGGTTCGTACGGAAATAACAATAATAATGATTGATACTTCATTGATCCCCATGGGGAAATTCTCTTTACGCCTCCACCAACTTGCTCTCTGAAGGTGACGGCAAGCTGGCAGTGAAGGGCAGCCACCCATAGCAGCACCCAGGGAGCTGGGGGTTAAGGGTCTCACTCACGGACCCGCAGACGTGCTGAGGCTGGGCTTGAGCTGGTGGTCCAGAGGCTTTGCCCACCCAGCCACACACCAATTGTTATTCCAATAGGAAACTCCAGTCACATTACAAGCCCATATCCTTTATCTTGATATAGAAATACTTTCTTTAATATAGTTATAATTATTTTCTAATAATTTTCATTTTTTTTTATTTAATTAAGCATGCATTGATTCATCTTTCAACTGTATATCGAGTTAATGGCTGCAAGATGTAATTAATGTCCCAATGTGGCGTTCGCCTGTCACTCTGCTGTCTTCTTCGTTTCCTAGAGCACCTTGGATAGCGGCCACCTATCAAACATTCAGTACTCATGTTGTTGACCAACAAACACCAGCACCCCAGACCGAGCCCGCCCTTACTGCCCTTACTTCCACTTCATGACACAAGTTCTGTCCTTTATGCTTTTATTATGAGTCTGGTTTTTAATAATCTTTTCCTCTCTGGGAAGTTCACTAGTAAAATAAAAGACATATGTATATCTGCTGGCTTCATTTTGCTTGTAGAATCTAGTGTGGTATTTCTTTACTCCAGGTTGCACGCTGAAATTAGCATACTCGGGATTAACGGGTTATCACAATGTCGGATTAATCCCATGACCTAGGGCTTTGATTTCCTTGTCTCCAGGATTTGCTGAATTTGGGATTAGTGTCACCTGCCACCCGTCCCCTTGCACCCTTCTTGCTGGGCCAGGCCTGATGCGGGCCTGGTCACTGAATCCACCGTGCTGGACAAGGCTCCAGTTACCATGAAACCCGAGTCTCTTCACACCCAAACCCCTCTGTGGCCCCCTGTGAAATTATTCATGTTCTCTGTCTCCATTGAGGTGTAGCATTACTTCCTATTTCACTCCATTCAGCTTCCTGCCCATGTTGCTGTAGACAGGACAGGTACAGGAAGCCCAGCACTGTGTCCCCACTTTAGTGGCTGTCTCTAAGGATACTTTATCAACAAATGACAGTATGAATTCTGTCATATTTTAGGTCCTGGTTTAATTGTGGTTGTGCAGCTTGTTTCACGATGCGTGTAACTCATGATTTAGTGTAGTAGCTGTAGGTGTTTGCTTATATCCTGAATGTTAAGAGTCCTCGTAACTGTACCTGTGCTCATGTACACTACATGTACAAAAGTATTGGGACATCTGGCCAGGTTACCTGCAACTTTTATGACATCCCATTCTAAATCCATAGGCATAAATATGGAGCTGGTCCTCCCTTTGCAGCTGTAACAGCTGCCACTCTTCTGGGCTTTCTGCAAGATTCTGGAGTGTGTTTGTGGGAATCTTTGCCCATTCATCCAGAAGAACTTTTATCTGGTCAGGCACTGATGTTGAAGGTGAAGGCCTGGCTTACAAACAAAGGTGTTTGATGGGGTTGAGGTTAGGGCTCTGTGCAGACCAGTCAAATTCTTCCACACAAAACTCACCCAGCCATGTCTCTGGATCTTGCTTTGTGCACTGGGGCACAGTCATGCTGGAACAGAAACGGGCCAAAACGGTTCCCACAAGTTTGGAAGCATAGAATTGTCCAAAATGACTTGGTATGCTGACGTATTAAGTGTTCCCTTCCCTGGAACTTAGGGGTCTAGCCTAACCCCTGAAAAACAACCCCATGCCATTATCTCTCCTTCATCAAACTTTTCAATTGGCAGAATGCAGTCAGACAGATTCCCCTGGCATCTGCCAATCCTAGACTCATCCATCAGACTGGCCAGATAGAGAATTGTGATTCGTCACTCCACAGAACACGACTCCACTGCTCTAGTGCAGCACTCCGTCCGACGCTTGGCATTGCACTCGGTCACGTGAGGCTTGCTTGCAGCTACTCGGCTATTGAAGTTCATTCCATGAAGCTTCTGGTGCCCAGTATTTATGCTGGGGTTAATACCAGAGGAAGTTTGGAACTCTGCAGATATTGAGTCAACAGATGTTGGTGACTTTTATGCACTATGTAACTCCACTCTGTTACTTTACCTGGTAAACTTTATGGCTAATTTTCATTTGTTCCTAAATGCTCTGCAATAATGCCACTTACAGTTGACAATGGAATATGTAGCAGGGAAGAAGTTTCACGAACTGACTTATTGTAAAGGTGGCATCCTATGACAGTACCTCACTTGAATTCACTGAGCTCTTCAGAACGACCCATTCTTTTGTCATGACCTGCGCGTCCAGTACTCGTGTGTGCCACGCCCACCTCATTACCCGCGTGTGAATTCCCATCGTATCAGCTGTCTTGCGTTTGTTCTGATGTCATGTGCTGTATTTAGTCTGCATTCAAGTCTGTTTCCGCAGGTCCGTCATTAACGTTACATGTTTACCCCGAATAAACCCTGCTTCCTAGTATTCACGGCTCCTTTCGCCTGCTTCCCTGCAAACCGAGCGTGACATCTTTCACAAATGTTTGTAAATCTAACCCCATGGCTAGGTGCTTGGTTTTATATACCTGTGGCAATGGTTCTGAATGAAACACCTGAACTTAGTGTCCCAATACATTTGTCCATTTAGTGTATGCTGCGATGCTGCTTTAGCTAATATGAGATGGTGTTCTTGGTCATCAGTTATTAATTTCACTGACAGTTTCACCCATCATTGCTTACATCATTGGTGGTTCTTCTCTGGGATTTGTTACCCAGTTTGGTACCCAGTTTGTTACCCAATTTGTTACCCCTGGCCAAGTGACTACTGCTTTATTTATACTGTCCCACTTTTTCCACTCTAGGAGTCCCCAGGTGCTGTGTCCTGCTAAAGGCAGTATGAACTGTCACCGACATGGAACAGTGCTGCATGTCCCACCAATCGCAGGTCCACGTGGAGCTTCCCATTGCAGATCTAGGCCTGGAGAGATGTCTAGGCTGGATGAAGCACAATGATAACCTTTATTCCAGGAGTAGGATTCTCTGTAGGTGTAGGATAGATGTATGCATAACATTATAAATGTGTTTTTTTTTTTTATTGTGATAAGCCAGTTTGCTATATTTTGCATGTTTATACATTGCTTTTTAAGCACCCTTGTGACCTGGTTAGTCAACCACCATCTGCTGCTGTAAAAACAAGCGGAAAGATCGCCAAAGTTATTCAATCTTTTTGTACTTTGGTGATATAACTGGTTTTACTACACGCAGCAGTAGTCCTAATTTAGTCCACTTCCGTTACATTTTAGACCCGTCCTTCTTTGCTAGAAAACCTGCCATTCTGTATCACCCAATACTAAATATCCTCTAAATTATCTCTGCTACTGTTTTCAGTATACAGCTTAAACAACAGAACTTAGTGTAGCAATAAATATAGGTTTTCATTTCACGTGGCGACTTGATCAGCTGGTCGTCGTTGTAATAATTCCTCACCAGCTGGATTCTGCTCTGTGTGCATTTGTGCATGTGTGTGTGTGTGATTGAAAGAAGAAAAGTGAGAGTAGAGGCATGCAAAATGCAGTATATTCTGTGCTGTGAAAACTGGACCAAACAGGTTTTGTATGAATCCCTGGGAAGAACCAAAGGGAAAAACCAGTGTGAGCAAAGCAGGCAATTATAAATCTATATCAACCAAAAAAACATCTGTATGTATGTATGAATGTATATACAATAACACACACACGGGCTTCTTTGCAGTGGCATTTGAAGGCAGGCGTGGTCTCCCGTTGTGCACGGTATTTCCCGTTGATGGGAAAGGAGAAAACATGCCGGCATCGCGGTGCCATGAGCTACTTGCCTCTCCCTCTTAGTGTTAGTCTCAACCTTCCACAGCCTGGCCCCCAGCCATGTAACCATGGCAACAGCAAGAAGTAAATGGGCAACAGGAGAATCCTTGTGTTGTTATTTTCCCCCTGTTTAAAGAACATCACGAGCCTAAAAAGCGCACGCGCAAAATTCTTATGTTATCATCTCTCTCTTCCTCTCAGTGCAAAAAGCTGTAAACCCACACACATATATCTCTGGTCCATCCTCTTTTTTGTATGCGCGTTAGCTGGGGAGATGTTCTGTCCTATTATAATTCTTGCCGCTATGTCTGTTCTTGTATTCTCCCTTGTGCCACTGAGGTAAAACTCTCTGCTGTCAGACTGCTTCACAGAACACAACTATCTATTGTTCAGATGCTGACGTTCTACAGAAACATACTGAATACACTGTCCCTTAAGATTACATTTTTAGAAAACCATTTTAGCCTTTAGCATTTGCTATTTGATGATGTCATAATTTGGGCGCATTCTGATGTCATCAGTTATTCAAATTGATGTCTTTGTGACAATTTTGACTTACTGTAATATCATTACTTGTTAAACCATTGTGTATCAGCAATTATTCTTCAGTGAATGGGAATGCAGACAGAGTGGATGAATCTACTATTTTTCAGAACTTCCAAAACAGAAGACTTGAAATAAAGTGGAACCCATTCAGTTGCAGGATAGTTACAGATGACATCAGTTTCTGTTGCAGCTGTGGCTGATCTAGGGACGTTGAGGCAGGATTTAACTCCAGGTATCTGTTCTTCTCTGAAACACCAAAGGCAGACCTGGTATTTCTGACAGTAATGGTGAGTAAATGTAACAGTGAGTTAACATGGAAACATTTTTCAGTGCATTTGTAACACTAACCATAATAGCAAAAGTACACTTGTGTTTAGCACTGATTGTGTCAGTAGTAGTGAGTATCTGAAAGAGTGTGACATGCCTATGAAAGTATTTAACACTGTGTGAACAGTAAACTGTAGCTATTAAATGAGGAGACAGCCTTTAAACACTGTTTATGACAGTAACTGAGTCAGTGTGGGATGAGCACAAGTGTTTGACACTGTGACGGAAACAGTGAGTAACTGAAAGAGTGTGAGATGCCTATGAGAGTTTAACACTGTGTGAACAGTAAACCGTAACCATGATGCAAGGAGACAACATGAGTGTTATACACTTTATGTTGGTTACAGTGAGTACCTGAATTGCTGGGCAATAAACATGAGTATTTCACACTGTTTGTCACAATAAAAAGGAGTAACTGAGACACTGTGAGATTAAGACCAGGCTGTTTACTGTGTTTGTGATAGTAACAGTAACTGTGAAATGACTAAGAGTGTTTCACAATATATTTGTGGCAGAAAGAGATACTGTGTACTATGTGAATATCGTGTTATGATCCATTTACATTTCCCGTTTCCCTTTATCAGAAACACAACAGACAATGATATATCTTGAAAAAATTTATTTTTGTCATTTTGAATTTTATAACTATGCATATACATATACATGTATACCACCATTTTACAGTGTTCATTATGTTCATAGCATAGTTATTAGGACATATATTTGCCTCAGCAAGAAAGAATTTTATTTTGGTATAAAGTGGAATATATAAGTATAAAAGGTTAATAACTTTTTTTTTTAACAGTATTATTATTGTAAAATGATATTCACATACAGGACATACTCAAAATGTAGTTATTTCAGAGAGCAAGGTTAGCAAATTGCACTGCACGTAGGATTTTAAGAGCATTTTCCAGCAAATGGCATTTCACTATTAACATAAAAAATAAAATACTTTATTCAGGTCCTACAAAGAACTAGTTCCAGAATCACTAAAGCAATAATCCAGAGATTAAATTCAGGACTTTGTGTGCTGTTTAGTTGGATCTGAACAGAAATCTATTTTCCTTGTCAGATTTGCAACTGTATAATCACACTAAAGTCCCCTTGTTTTCAGGAAAAAGTGCCTTCCAATGTTAATGTGTCACTATGTTGTTTTGTAGATTCTCTGTTAATCTGGCCATCTGAAGCATGAAAGCTGATTCCAGCATTCAGAACATTCTCTAACAGAGCACCAAACTTGATGAATGTTATATTGATTTTTTAAATAGTTGATTTAGATTTTTTTTATTAAGAAAGAGTGGTGGAAAGGGGATTGTGGCTTGGTGTTTTGGGAAATAGTTAAGTGAAATCCTATGATCTTAGTTTGAATTGTTCCAATGAAATATCCATCTGTACAATAGGATGGAAAACAGAGCGGCTTTGAGCAGCAGCATTAGAGAAGCAATAGATTGTAAACATTGTGAAAAAAAACAGCTCCTCCTCACTCCATGCTGTGAAAAAAATGAGGTTCTGAGACCCACAGTGGGTGGGATCCCTGTCTGGTCTTACCCAAAGGGAAGTGATTATACGAAGCCTTCTTTCTCCTGTTACTAGCTGTTAACCACCAGCTTTCCTTGAATAACGATTATCATTACTGTCATAAGACACTTCATCGCGGACTGCTTCATCCAAAGCGAGCCTTTACACAAGGACAAGACCCTTCTTGGAACTCCTGCCTTGCTCCATAGTCACCAGACTAACTGCTAACCATTGCTGTTTCTTCTGAACATTAAGCTATACTTTTATCCTCAAAATCAGTCTGTTTCAGAGTTGGATAGTTCAGGTCTAGAAAGTAAAAATCCAGACCAAGGTTTTGTTTCAATGAACCAGTTCAGTACTCGAAGACTGTGATACTTTATACTGGCTGATTGAAACAAAAACTTATTCTGGATTTTTACTTTCTGGACCTGAACTATCCACCTCTGAAACAGACTGATCACCTTACTCAGGTGAATGGGATCACTTTTTAACCCAAAAATATTGCTGATTTTAATCTTGGAAGAAGAAGAAACATTTCAAGTGCATGGATCCACACCCCATCTGAAAATATTGTGCAAAAAAAGGATTTAAAGTAACACACGCATGATCAAAAGTCAGATACAGTAATACCGTTGAACATGCTGCGAATATGAGACATATTGAAAATCAATAAAGAGTAGCAGTGAAAATAAGAGATGAAAGCCAACATGAACTGCAACTCTTTAGATGATGGATACAGATATATGATCACCAGCATAAGTAACAACATACATGTACCTGAATTTATTCTACGTTTTGTGCCTTGTTTTTCTTTAAATGCAAATAATTTAAGAACAACATTTTCATTTTGGGGGGCTTGCCGACCAATCTGTAGTGAGAGGGTACGGTATGTCAGTTGGGGACTTCAGACAGACATGAAGAAGTTTTGACAAATGTAGAGCTGTCATCCTGAACTGGAGCTTGGCCTTCTCCTCCTATAAAGCCAGATTGGTGACAGTGGAGTCATGTGACAGTGGAGCTTCAGATAAACCCAAGTGAGAATCAATGTCACAGAGACACCATTAGCTGCTGATGACCCCTTAGAATAGAACTAACAAGCATACTCTTTGGAAATCAAGGACTCTGCTGCTTCTGTTCTTTCTGGAAGGAATAAACTAAGTCATTTAGGAGTCCAGACCTGTCGGTACGGTTCCTATGTGAAATCCCACAAGTAAACGACACAGAACACAGTGTTAGACTCAGTAACTCAAAGTTCTCAACACAGATTCGCAAAGGACATTTTTCCAACCAAAGATATTCGGCCAAGCCGATTCACTTCCTGGAGCATGTGTAACCCCAAAAATCCCCATCTAAACCCAGCCACTGCAAGACTTTGTCCAAATTCCAGTGCTGCATCCTTCAAAGGATAATATCTGTGTAGCCTTTGTAGGCTGTACCCTTCAATACAGTTCATGCAATGAATCCTGGGATCTCGGTATAAGAATAAAGCATTTCTAGGCTGCATTCGTAGCCAACAAGGGACGGCCCGTGTCACCACTGTCACACATTAGGTCTTCGAATGCAGCCTTCGAAAGATGCAGCGCCTGAATTTAGACACAGCCTAACAACCCACTTCCTCCCCATCGTCACCATTATTGTCTTAATAAAATAACAGCACAGAAAGTACCCAAAAACACATTGTTTCGATTCATCTTATGAATGCATGACACTAAACTGTCAAACATTTCTGCACATCAAAAAAATCGCTCACTAAATTGGACCAGATGTTTTAGGCATATCTGCTTTAAGCATATACTTTAAATGATTGAGTTTACAGTACACTTAGTAATGAACAGACACTTTTTTTCTTTTTAATTTGATATTTTGTATTTTTAATTTATGCGATGAAAAACTCTAGACACATTTTAATGGGACAGATTTCTAATCTGTGACTAATTATATTAGATTATCACTTTTACTAACATTTTTAAGGAGAAAAGAAGAGGTAGTTTTGTCAAGAAAATAAAGATAAACATATACTATAAAATCTGGCACTCTTTGGAAACTTTTCCTCCACTACAAAGTCACCTGCAATGCCTATTAGAAAACCACACTGGGTCTCTGACTATCAGCATTTTCCAACTCGCTAAACACTCGCATGTCGGCTAATGATTCTGCGAAGTGTTTCTGGATTGCAGGCTTACTTCAAAGCTGGTGCTTACGTTATAGATGAGCTCCAATGACTTTCCATTGTCTATCGCTAAATTGTGAGGAATCGCAGGACGTTTTCGGGATATCAGATAATCTCTCCCTGGCAGTTTTTGCAGTAAGGCCTGGATAAATAGTTTCTTTTCAAAAAAAAAAAAAAAACGTGAAAGATCTCAAACTGGCCAAAGGAACCTAAATACCTTCTCTACACTGTGGAGTCTCCTTCCACACGTACCCAGTAGCCCACAATGGAACACACCTGTCTGCGCAGACAATGCCCCCGGTGCATCGTGTGCAATTCACATGTTGTGGGTTCCTCTTTCACAGCCTCACCCAGTCCTCTGCATCAGGGTCGAAGGCTCTGGGGGTAGGACATGTCCCCAACTCAGGCATCGTTCTCATCATTGTCACCCTTGCTGGTCTCACTCCAGCGCTGACAACAGTGGGCCGTGGTGGCCAGGAAGAAGCTGGCCACAATGCCGGCCACTAAGACTGCTACACCGGAGAAGATGACGATGATGTAATCCATGGGGGTTACCCGACACTTCTGGAAGCTCTCCTTGGAGAGCCTGCTGAGGTCTGTCCGGTTCTCATTCTTGGAGATGATGCACTCTATGCCCTTCATGCCTACAGTGGGATGGGGTAAGGAGACATATCAGTGTGGGGGGGGGGGGGGCGGGGTGCCAGGGCAAAAGGATTAAACTGAAGAATTTTAAGGAAACTTAAAGATTAAAGTGCTTCACTTTCACAGGCTTTCAATCAGTCTTTGGGTCTAACAAGGCTTTGCACATCGCAGGGGGTAGAATTACCTTTCACTGTCAATCACCCTTTTGTTTAATTCAACCTGAAGCACTACATAAAGCGAAAGAAGGGCAGTCAGTGGCCTACAGAACAGCCGGGGGGGGGCTGGCAAAATCTGTCAAGATGGTGATCTTAAGGACTTATATTTTCTGTCCTATTGGGGGTCCCTTGTGGGCGATCAGAGCCTCCTCAACTCGGGCACTAGTTGTCAGATCTAAATTGTTATTATAACAGTTCTTAATTGTTATTATGTGTAATTTATATTATATTTGTCATAATTGTGATAATTCTGCCCTACACATCACATCCAGAAACACATCTCAACAGAAAACTCTTAAAGTCTACTTTAAAGTCTACGACGTTCCCAAAATGAGCTATGGTTAACCAATATTGTTATTGCTGTTCTTTTTAGCATTAAGTTAAAGTTCTATTTTGCTGATAGAGAGTCACGAGTCATGTAGGCAGTTGGCGAGATCACAGCACGGTGAAAGTGCCCCACCGGCCCCCCTCAGACTGTCAGGCCAACAGCGGCGATGTGAGACTGTGCGGCAGATGTTGCCGTGACAGCGTGGAGACAGACGGCCCACAAGCACCAAAGCCAATAACAGGAGTAACCTCTGAAACGCTGCATGAGACTGACCTTGTGCCACGGACTGGGACAGCTCAGTAGAGGCTGGTGGATTTTTTTTCTGTGCTCTAACGAGCACAAGGGGACCCCCTGCTGAACTGCCTTTACACACAGGGTCACTTTGGAGAGAGAAACATTTCTATAGGCAAGGAAGTTCCATAAGACCAATCTGCATACTGTCACTGTTGAGCTGGTATTTATTATTTGCCACAGTTTGATGCTGGCTCCGGGGGTCTGTCTCAGCATGTTATCTGCAGTAACACCTAGAAGTGTCTAGTAAAGAACACAGCAATCAGCCATAACATTAAAACCACTGAGAGGTGAAGTGAATAACATTGATGGCACCCGTCAAAGTGAACAGTCAGTTCTTTAAGTTGATATGTTGGAAGCAGGAAGATTGGGCAAGCATAAGGATCTGGATCAGGACAACTAGGTCAGAGCATCTCTGAAATGGCAGGTCTTGTGGGAAGAAGCCAAGCCAGCGGAGGCAGAGTGATGCTCTGGGCAATGTTCTGGGAAACCTTGGGTCCTGGCATTCATGTGGATGTGAGTTTGACACCTACCACCTACCTAAACATTGTTGCAGACCAACTACACCCCTTCATGGCAACAGTATTCCCCAATGGCAGTGGCCTCTTTAAGCAGGATAATGCTTCCTGTTCAGGAATGGGTTTGAGGAACATGCAAAAGAGATCAAGGTGTTGATTTGGCCTCCGGATTCCCCGGATCTCAGTCTGATTGAGAATCTGTGAGGTGTGCTGGACAAACAAGTCCGATCCATGGAGGCCCCATCTCACAATTTACAGGACTTACAGGATCTGCTGCTAATGTCTTGGTGCCAGATACCACAGGACACCTTCAGAGGTCTTGTGGAGTCCATGCCTTCACGGGTCAGAGCTGTTTTTGCAGCACAAGGGGGATCTACACAAAATTAGGCAGGTGGTTTTAATGCCATGGCTGATTGGTGGATGCGACTGTGGTTTTCTTTGAACTGCCTTATTAGTTTCCAGCAAATTTAGAGCTCAAGAAAATTAAAAAACATTCTGTTTAGCTATATAACCTGTTGATGCAGCTGTTTCCTAGATACCTCATTAGTGTACATTTACAGCCATGGGGTTCAAGCAACAATATAAGATGCTGCTCACACTGCGAATTAAGATTAATGTAAACAGTAACAGTAGCTGAACATCAGGTGACCCAGCTGAATGGGACCAGGAACACATTAGATTATGTCTGAGCCTTTCATAATGTGCTTGGGGGTGGGGTGGGGGAATACCAAAATGGGCTATTCAATCTCTCCTCTTCTGAAATGTCCGACACGTTCTTGCTATTTTGGACTCATGTGACGTTCTTCTACTACCTGCATGGCTGCTCACACGGACAAACCGGACTTCATTTTTTTCATTCAATATAAATTGTAAACAAGTAATTATATCTAGTTGCAGGCTAATTTAATTCACCTGTGGGTTTGATTCATGTGCTTTATATTCAGTTTTTATTCATGAGCAGATACAGTCATTCTTTGCTTTTATAAAAATTGTGTATCCTGTATGGAAGGATTATTGGTCTTTTAGCCTGTGTGTATGCCCACAGTATTATAGCCAAATTATATACACTGTGACAATTCAGTGAGGTATTACCTGCTTTTCATTAGCGGTGTTGTAAAAGCATGTACTCATCCTTTCTAATGACTTTCTATGTCGGTGTGACAAATAGCTAATCAACAAACCAGCCCTGCAAATGGGAAAAGTTACTGGATGCTAATTGCTATGGTTTTGGCAAATAGCCACAAGGTTTGAGTCCCCGGGTCGGGGGGGGGGGGGGGGCGTTGCAGTTTGCCGCAGTCGACTTGCAATTTGTCTTTGATAAATCTGACGAAAAAGAAACAAGCAAAACTTGTGGATTGCACAGTTCACCGTAAAAAGCATCCCCTGTGAGAAGAGGCAGCACTGTGATGTAAAGGTTAGCACTGTTGCCTTGTCAGGGTTCGAGTCGCCGCCATGGCTCCGTGTGTGTGGAGTTTGCATGTTCTCCCCATGCCGTCATGGGGTTTCCTCTGCGTACTCCGGATTCCCTCCACAGTCCAAAAACATGCCACAGTCCAAATTGCCCATAGGTGTGTGACTGTGCCCTGCAAAGGGTTGGCCCCCCAACTTGGGTTGTTCCCTGCCTTCCCAGGCCCCCAGCAACCATGGATAGGACAAGCAGTTACAGAAAATGGACAGATGGATAGAAGATCATGACTAAATTCAGGACTATTATCTCACTCTACTGTATACTGAGAGTCATACAGCCCAGATTCTACGGGAAGGAGCAGACATACAGAATGCAATATAGTTATACGCAGAGTAAGCGTACATATTAAAAGTACAAACAAGCAAATGCACAAGGAATGAGTGTTATCTGTTTCTTTGAAAGCTGAATCAGAGAGAGAGAGAGGGAGGAAGGCAAAATGGTCACTCCACCAACACCGCCTTTACCAAAATAACCCAAGTCGGGGGGGTCAGATCACCTGACCGAGGGAAACCTGATTTTCTTAAGGCGTGTTCTTGGGGGAAGCAGGCTGCATGGCGGTTAATGACGCTGGCATTTGACTGGAAAGGTTAGCCTTCATGTCCCGGGCTGGGTTGGGTCGTTTTACCCTTGAGCAAGGCAGTTAACCTGAATTGCATCAGTAATTATTGAGGAGCTGCTGTCTGCCTGGGCCTGATGTAACTATTTACACCAGGGTAAAGAGAGGAGCTCGGGGGAGCTGAGGAGACTCGGTGAACCTTCGTGTTTAAACAGTGATGTGCTACTGTATGTGTACGAATAGCAATGCGGGACCCTAGCACTGGAGGTAACACTGACTAATTTACCTTAATTTACAATTCATTTTCAAGATGAATTGAATTTAAGGAAATTCAAAACGCTGCAATGGGTTGGCGCCCCATCCTGGGTTGTTCCCTGCCACGTGCCCATAGACACGGATACCCCGTGACCATGAATAGGACAAGCGTTTACAGAAAATGGATGGATGGAGGAATGGAGGAATGGAGGGATGGATGGATGAACCAAAAAAATAGTCACTATTAATACTAGAGATGGGCGATCCACATTTTTTCAGTTCCGATCCAATTCCGATACACAACTGCCGATACCGATACAGATTCCGATACAAGAGCTCTTTTTACTTTGTTATACTTTATATATTAATTTTTTTAAGCTAGTAAATACAGATGGAAAAAATGTATGACAAAAAATATTTAATTAGGCTACTACAAACATACATAACGTACTGTTCCACCTCATATGTTTTACGCGTTTTTGAGGCATTTGCAGTTCATTATGAATATCTTCAAAGCAAGTATACACAAGTGGCAAATGCTTAAAATTTTAACACAGTTTTTCTCCCATTGGTATCAGTTCAGTTATGCTTTGTTGGGATGGCAGCCCCTCTTGTATCACAAGCTGCACCGAGTTCACAAAACAGTCCAAGTTGGCGACTCCCAAATCGAGAAATGTCCAATTGCAGCGTCGCACCACCGCACTTCTAGGCCACCAATTCAAGGCCACCAGCTTCAGGATGGAAGTTTATGGGCGGGGACAAACCATCTTTATCTTGGATATAGGGAAGTTATAAAGAACTATTTACTGACAATCATTTTCTAAAGTACTCCAAAGAGCAGGTTTATTACAGAGGAAGACATTTTTGACATTGGTTTTTAATATTATTTTGTGGTCTTTCCCTTTGTGCATAGCAGCTATGCTTCTAATTATGGGCTGTAGGTGGACCTGTCTTTGCTGTTAGAATTGCATCCGATAAAAAAAAAAGTTTACACGTTCACTAAATTTAGATTTATATGCATGCTGTATCTTAAAAAGGAACAAAATGACTTTCAAAACTTTTCAACAGGACTGTTTTGAACAGAAGTAACGGCTATCCGTATAATACCATTTTCTACTAGAAATTTGCCGTTCTGAAACCACAGCGACGAAACTTGCGCCTAATACAGCGGTGACGTAACTTCCGGCATAACACTGCTGGCTTCCAACTGGTGGGCCAGAAGTGGCGTTGCGGTGTTGCATTTGGATAGTATTGCCCAAGTCACCCATTGCTTTGTTTTGTCTCGCAGTTGCGTGCGCTTTGTTGGGATTGTCCATTAAACGCTATTCCCACCTCAAAACTTTATTTTAAATAGATTGCAAATCGCTGTTACTGGTTTCTGTTAACAGCACATGTAAAATGGGAAAGAGCTGTCGTGCGATTGATTGCCAAAAACTAAATAAGTAAGTATAGGACGTGGATCGGTCACGCATAACTGATACCCGATCCGTCAAATAGCTCTGGATCGGCGCCGATACCGATCCGAATATCGGTATCGGTGCATCTCTAATTAATACACATCAAAAATGGCCCTCGTTAATATTTCTGTCAATATTGTGCTGCGAATTTTGCATGTGGGTTGCAATTATAAATTCTTTTCCTTGGCTTTTTGTTATTAAGAATAAGCATCATTATTTACATCAGCCAAACAATTCAGGCAATTAAGCTGTAGTTTCTGGTTTAAAGACGTCGTCCATGTGTTTGGCGCCCAACCCTCTCTAATAAAAGGTCACTCAGCAGTTTAAATGCTATTCATTCCTGAATGACAGGAGCACATGACGCGAGACCACGTGTGCAAGTGTATAATTTATTTCTGAAATTGATTTGGTTCTTTTTTGGAGATTAGAACTTTAATAAGAAGTCTCACGTACTGTGCTCCTTTTACATCACTGAAGTAATTTTTAAATAAGATCTGGCTTGACATTCCCCTGTTGCCCCTGTTTCTCTGTATATCAATAAGCTGTTTAATTGTTTAAATTTCCAGTGTGATAGCGGCTTCAGTTTTGGCTTGGAGGAAAGACTGTGGGAGACCAGATACAGACACTCACCTTCAGTCAAATGCAGATAAGTTTAATAAGCACACAACAGCCTTAAATGACACAAAGTCATAATTTTTTCCTGAGAAGTTATATAGGATATTCACGTTATGATCACTTACTAGCCTCTCTTACAGGTAAAATGAAATTGAGTGTTTTAACAATAAAATAACAGAATAGACTGTATTTACAATAGTTGACACACTGTATTATCATACGCAGGATTCTTAATCCTCTGTGTGAGGCTGACGCTTTCAGACTCCCATGCTTACACAAGAAATCTTAATGCAAATTTATATTAATCCATATCAAACTTAAAATAAGCTACATCAAGAGTGTTGCGGTAGTTTGCAAAAACCCTGCAGTCTATTTACAAGGTAATAAAACTGTTACATACATATGAATGCGTGTGTGCATGTGTATAGAAAATCTCACTCCAGCCACCGGATCAAAGTTGACAACCCTGCGAAGGAAGAAAGCGAGAGACGATTGACTGAGTGGGAGTCGTGGTTTTGGAGAAAACAGGCATGTCACTGCAGCATCTCCTCCAGCAAAAACAGCGCGACCTTGCAGCCCAGTCAAAATGGAGACTGTCTTCAAAAAAACAGGCAGGGAGGCCATCGTGCTCCAAAGACACATGGAGCGAAAACAAAACTAAAAGGTAAAAACACGTCACCCGTAAAAGCATGAAGGGCAGTTATGATCGCAGTTCTACAAACACCTTTAGCACGGATAATGTTCGGTGTTTGACTAAGACCCTATTATCAGCATGGTGTTCTGTGCTATTTTTGAGGACTGTTTCAAACACAGGCTACCGCTGACTGCCAAAAGCTGTTTGACGTCATCGGCAGTGCTTTGTGTATCAGCGGGGGACGGGAGTGGGGGGCTTGGATGAGTCAGGCAGACCAGGAGGGGTTTTCCACCGGCAGGGGATCCGGTGACTTAAACCTCCCCCGTAGTTCTCTGCACATGGATGTCCTCTTAGCGTGGGGGTTGGGGGGGGGGGGGAGCACCGTGGAGGCTGATACCAGTTAGGGGGGTTTAACTCAAACATACACATATACAGAGGGCATGTCTTTCGCTATTTTTAGGTCTTGTGACAATCTATTTATACTAGCATTATAATTAAGACTGCAACATTTAAACTTGCCATCCCACCCATGGTGGACCCCGGCCTTGTGTCCTCTGCTGGACAGATTGATATCAAACATTTATTACATAAAAAGCTTTCGTATTCTTACTTATTCTTAAATCCCATAATTTTATTATTCATCTGTTTGATTCCTGAGATGTATTTTTTTATCACGGCTTACAGCATGGAGTACAGCAGAACGTTCTGAACCCAGGTGATCATTGGTGAAATACCTCCGCGTGGAGATCACATGCCTGACCCATGGTGGGATTATTATTTAGAAACTTATAAACACATGCTCAGGTCCCAAAAACATTGTGCCCCCTGATCATTTATGCCACCTCCTGCTGGTGGGCTCTCCTCCGCAAGCGCCACCATCACCACTGATTATCACACCACATTCGGTTCCGGCTAAAACGCCACTGCTGCCGTATCCAGTTCTGGCTTCACTGTAGGAGGTGGTCCTGCTACTGAGCTTGCAGTGGCTACAGGCAGAGGTATGTTGTCACTGGGATCCGGTTCAGTGTCGCCTTGAATTATGTATAGCATTTGTTCATCCTTAACCCAAGAGCACTGCAGACAGCTCTGTATCATGTTTACACTGGTTAACCTCCTAAATAGTTTAAGCAAGAAATTTGAGGTAGACTGAAAGCTATTTCAAACAGCTACCTCTGCCTGACTGCAGCTGCTGTTGGTCTCAAAATATTACGAACCACATGCGCACGTCAGGAGGGTAAAATTGCATAATTTTTCAGAGAGAAGAAGGATAAGCATGTGCTCTGACAGAGATCACGTCATTATTTGTTATAGAAAGAAAGGGGGTTGCCTTACTGAAATGCAATTATTCTATTAATTAGTTTAATTAACAAAAATGAAGTGCAGCTATATTTACGGTGGTTTGATCAAATCTGAGTAGAAATAAGACAGTATGTTACATACTATAGTGTGTATCGTATTGTCATGCTTGTCTTCTATGCAACACCATGCAGAGACATTTTAAGGGTGTCTGTTTCTATCTGCTGTAAAAACCTTGGAAATCTGGTCATTCTACCTCTGGCCACGTGATTGATGGCAGAAAACCCTACAGGAGATGCTGTTATACCCTTGACCCTGGTACTTCATCTGAAATGCAGAATACATGTGGGAAAAGGGAGAAAGTCAGTGACTTAAATGAAAACACTACAAGGAATAATAAAATTGTATTATGTCAGTCTATGACTGTATCCATCTTCAAAGAAGAAAACAAAAAATGATTAAATCAGATATTAGGATATCCTCCCTTGTAATAAAACTGGGACAGTAACTATGAAACTAGGAATCATCTGAAGCAAAACTACTTAGTCATCAGGATATACATACAATGCTGGGCTAGATTTGAGTCCATAGCCCCAAGACTGCAAGCTGTAATGAACCCCCCCCGCACTGATGCGACACAGTAAGACTCATCCTGCACACTGGGAGCTGCAGCCAACACCTCTGCCTACTGAAAACAAAAAGTAAAGATGAGTAACTAGTCAAATAGCCATTTAAGACACGCCCACTTCTTCTGCAAATCCCACCTACTAGTTCCTGCAAGGATGAAAGAAACTGGAGCAGGGCTGTGTTTCTTATGGAGCCCACTGGCTGTAGAAATGAAACAATGTTCACATGTGGAGATAAATGGCCAATGGTCCAAGAACAGAGGGAACCCGAGGCTACAGAATATTAAACATTTGGATGTTGTGGTTTTTTGACCCACCTATAAGAGAACCACCATGTACACAAGCACACAGGTATATCTCGGGCCACGCTGCTGCACGGAATTCTTCTCCTAGTTTTCAAAATGAGGTTGACACACCTATGCTGTATTTCCTCAGCTGAGTTTGCCCCAGTACTTCTCTTTTCTGATTGGCTTAATATAAGCCCCGCCCCCCTGCAAAGCTAGATAGCAATATATGTCGGTACCCTGGTGCTGAGGCCATCTGCTGCACGACCAGCACCTGCTTCCAGCAGCTACAGCAGCCCTCATCTGCCCTTCATATTTTTAATGCTTCCGTCAATCTTTACTATTGACCTTTATAAAGGGTTTGTGGGGACATCTTACTTTTTTATATTCTCTACCTGAGTGTTTTTAATTCCCTTCATAAATAACCAGAACATCCTGCATGTAAATAGCCATCGACTATAAATACATTTTGATTTGACTGATGTGAGCATATCTATCTCTTCAAATTCAGCTATTGAATCTTCCAGCTATTTATATTAATCTGAGCTGTATTTTATTAGCGCACGGATTCTAACCACTGAGAACCAAACACGGACAGACTAGAAAATAGGATATTCTGCTTCTCGGTCACTGAAAGGAGCAGCTTGAAATAAACGTCCAACAAACCTAAAAAAGTCTTCTGCTGAATGAAGATGTGACTTAATATTCAGCACAATTATTCAGCAGATGTGATGAATCACATTTAAAACACATGGTGCAACAACACTGGACCAGAAAAATCTCCAGGTGAGAATTTGATTCAAAGGGATGACACAACAAAGAACCGTGGATTTAAATAATGACACCACAGGCTACACTTAAAGAAAATCCATAATGTACAGGAAGCAGGTTAAAGATGGGGATTGCTTACTCACTGTCATTTCAGCAAGTGTCCCAATGTATAAGGCAGCAGATTCATCCGCTTCTACAGCTTTTACCCATCAATGTTCTTGAGGTACAACTCAAGCTGACAGGCCTTTGAAATCGCTTAACATTTAATCGCATAACTGGCACTTATTGCAATGCATCTATTGCTTCTTCAAATGAGTTATTGTACCAGAATAATTTATTGTTACCTCAGAAATCTCCCTCCAGGTATTTGAAGCAGTGACCTTTAGATTAGAGATCCATAATCTTCATTATTATATACAGTACGTAACATACATCAATAGTGTGCAAAAGTCTTAGGCAATCAAAGAAAATTATGTTAAAATGATCTTCATCGTAGTGTAAAACAAAGAAATTATGTCAAAACTGAGCCATTCAGAAAAGTCCCCTAAAGCCATTTCAGTATTTACAGTAACCATCCAATGCAGACTCAGTAAGTCTTAGCTGACTTTTCCACTATGTATGACTGATCAATGCCTCATTGAGTTAACTAATTTCACTAATTAATTAATTGAGTTCATGCTGAATTTTAACAAATACATGGAATGGCTGAGGAGCCCCTGAGCAGAGGTGTGGGGACCAAAGCGATGTTCATCTAGTCGTCCAACGAGATGTCTGGAGCAAAGAAGAAATTCTTGTGACTTTATATTGTCTTATTCTTTGTCTTCCTCGGGGTGGGAAATCTTATCCGCAAAGGGCCGGTGTGTATGCAGGTTTTTGGGATAACCTGTAGGTCAGCTATTCAAACCCAGGTGTGAGGACTCTTCAGCCAATCAGTCCTCTAATTACTAATCTAATTAGGGAGTTGCAGTGAAAACCCTCACACACGCCATGCCTGATCTACTTGTATTCTAATTTTAAATTGTGTTTTATTCTGAGCAACTATACACTGACTACCCAGACAAACAGCTTTAAAATTTATCTTAAAATGCCTAAGACTTTTGCATAGTAGTGTGTAGGATATCCATGCACTCCGGTGATTTTAATTCAGAATTTCTTATGATTATTAACAGAAGTGGAAAGTTCAGGTGCAGAAAGTACAAATCCAGACCATGATTTTGTTTCAACCAACCAGTTGAAACCAACTATTGACAGAGTACTCAACTAGTTGGCTAAAACAAAATATTGATTTGGATTTGAACTTTCTGAACACAAACTTTCCAGCTCTGATTACTAGTATAGTTATTCTATTTGGTTTTTTTTCACTTGAAAAATGAAGTAAAAAAGTAGTAAATTGGCATTTCTAAAATGCCCATAATGTGTGAATATGTGTGCCCTGTGATCAGGGGGCATACTTAGAAATTCTGGGCCCCCTGAAAATATTTCAGCCATTCCAGGGCCCCGGAAACTTCCAGGGTATCCCTGCCCTCGTGATGAATAGGCATCCCATCCAGGGTGGTCCTGCCCTATGCACTCAATGTTAGGGATTGGACTCCAGACTTGCTGTGACCTACGCTGGTTAACTGGATAATAATCACTGTGTACTGCAGCGCGGTCCACCTTGAGCAAATGACTGCCTACTCACTGAACCAACACACAGCATGACAGCGGGAAGAGCACAACATGCCACCCTCCCCTGCATCAGCATTCTGTAAGCTGCCCCTTTAACATGAGGTAAGGACATCCAATCTGTTACAGAGCCCTTGTCATCTAATATAAACCCCAGTGTAATCTCATGCTTTGGAACCTGACCAAGGTCAGTGCTCCGATACGCATGTCCAGCCATGTCAAGACACCCTCGCATGGACCTGTGTGTTTATATTACTCGCTCACGCACACATGCACTGTTACAGTCTGCCCTTCACTCCTCGCCAAACTGCATGATATTGGCCATCACTGAGAAGTGTTTTATTTCATGAATAAACTCCACAGCCAGTACAATCGATCATTACTGTTCCATTACTGTGCCTGTAGCCCGTTAGACAATATTCATCACAAATGACGTCACATTGCGTTTCATGCGCTTTTTATGGCTATTTTACATTTCCCACCAAAAACAGAGCGATATTAATTTGTGTAAAAATATAAACTCAGGCACCTGAAATGAATCTCGTTGTACTGTCATCTTGAATCAGTTTACTCTAATGATTATAAGACTAGTGACCAATGGATGCAGATGTTGAGCGGGAGCCTTCTTTAGGTCAGAGGGTGCCTATATTTTACTGTAATGTGTAGGAACATGTTATATAATTCTAAGCCCATTGCTGACACAAATGTCATCTTCTATAAACTGCTTTACATATTTTAATGGTCTCCGCTGTGCACGTCTGGCGTTCTGGTCGAGGTTTGCTCTTACCATACTTTATGTTCTCCCTGTTCTTTGGCAACAACACGCATTTTGGTCGACATTACAAAGAATGACACAATGAGTCGCACTTCTTAAAATCTTGTCTCTGTGTGTCCTCGCACCATGTGGACCCGCTGGAACGCTTCTTTGCAACTTGAGTTTGATTCTCACACGTCTTTGCCGAGACCCAGGAGGAACGAGCGAGGGAATATGCCTCAGACTTTAAAGAAAATGGAACCTAATTTAAGGTTCCCTCTTCCAGTACCAGAAAGATCTCTGACTCTGTATCTTGACAGCAGGTATTCAGCTTAAATAGTCAGGTAACATATCCAACAGTATAACCCACCAAACAGGAGATTTCAGTCTCTTCGGGTAAGAAATTGATTGTATTGTTTACCTTAAAGCATCCTTGTGTTTCACATTATTTAGTTATTTTTTAAAGCAAAATCTGAAATATTAATCAGTGGAAACAGATCAGCTTAAGGCTGGCAGCTGCTGGAGTGAAGTATGGAGTTTAAGGTCTCGCCCTGTCAGTCTTTGGCCTGGTGTGCATCCCAAACGTTCTTGACACACCTCGCCTGACTGCACACTCGTCATGGCTCTTGGAGAGCTTCCTTCTTGGTCTCATTAAGCTTCAGTCTTCCCCTGACAGTGCTCTTTACACAGAGGATCAAACATGCGCACGCAACAGTTCCTGTGCATGCACAACAGCACATTGCGGGACAATGGAGTGTCAGACAGGAGGCGAGTTTGTTGAAAGTCAAATATCTTTAATCATGTGGCTTTTTTCCCTGTTATTTTGAGCCTGATTAAAGCACACAGCCTATTACACAATAGGGTATGGAGCAGCAGTCCAGTTTGTTAAAAGTCAGTTATGGCTAATTGTAGGACAGTTTTCTTCTTTCTTTGAGCACGATTAAAACACCCGGCTCAGTTTGTATCGATCCCATCCACATCCTGGTGTTGTTCTCTGCTCATGTTACCCACATACTGGTAATAAACTGAGTCCATCTGCAGGCAGGATACCAGGGAATAAATAGCCATGAAATTAAATTTGGGCTAAAGCAGAATCCCTAATTAGAAAATGGCTTTATATTAGACTTAATGTTTTTTTTCCACAATGTTATGACACTAGTCTAATGCATTATCGAAAAAAAACTCCCACAGTGATTCACACATCCTTTTATTATGCTGTGCTGTCATTAGGTGCTTAGACAGCTTTTTCCAATGTGATTTACATAACGATTATATGCTCATTTGTACAGCATGGCATGTCACGGGAGTGACAAAACGCAAATTACGTCCCGAGGCCTCATCCTAGAGCCAGAGTTACTAAACCCTGTTCCTCTCAGGGCCCCTCGCTTCAATACATTAATAAAGAGTTTCGGATTTAAATGGAACACAAGAGAGAGGGACAGAGAGAGAGAGAGAGAGAGAGAGAGTCGCTGAGTTTGAAGAAAGCAAATTAGCAAGAGGAATCCCAAATTGGTCTGGCCAAATTATTATAGCTACGTCTGCCTTTCACTTTTCGTCAGAACTTGGTAAGTAAAATGCAGTCGTTTAATGAGACGTTTATACTGACTAACAGGAAAGCTTGATTTCTCCTGCGGTTATATTAACCGTCCTCTCAAATTTTTATTCCGAAACTCCCCTTTCACTAACAGACGCCTTAGAAAGGACCATGCCGGTGTGGATACAGTATGTGCCACCGTGCTGTTAGATGCTTTGCTGAGCACTGAATTATAATCTTTCATTCCACGTCTCACCACCGCGATATGAGTCTCCTGTGTTTTTATCCAACTTCCCATCTGTCAGAATAAATGTTGAAAATCTAAATTAGGCACAGCCGTGTAAAAATGACAGTTTTGCTGCTGCTTGTGAGTAGAGGCGGGGAAAGTGAGAGAGCGGGTGTTGTCCTGTAAGCGGTGACTTCCAGCAGCAGGACACAGGCAGGGTCTGAGACCCCCACGCCCATGCCGCTGCCCGGGCACCCAGGCAGATACACACTGCCCCCCCCCCACATTGACTGATCCTCCACATTACACACCAGTGGGTGACTCCAGGGGAAGGGATCGCTCTGCTGATGGGGGGTGGGTAATTTATACACAAGGGCAGGGTTTGGAGATGCATGGGGGATGCCAGATCGTGACCCCCCCCCCACCCCAGGGGTGCAGGGATGGGGTTTTCACTCGATTCGAGAATGAAGAAACCCAGAAATCCTGAGCTTTGAGAACGAGCC
>JAODJW010000106.1:2428349-2439459 GCA_026777045.1 Hyperopisus bebe | reverse complement strand
GGGGGGCAGCGGGTTAGGGGTCCAGCGGGCTGCAGGACAGACATGTAAGAGGCTTACCTGTAGGAAGCTTCAGCGTGTTCTCAGACAGCCACGTGAACAGTTTGATGAAGCTGCAGTTACACACCCAGGGGTTCCCCTCCAGGCGGACCCGACGTAGCGAGGGCAGGCGGCTCAGCACCCGGACATCCAGGCAGGACAGGGCATTCCCCTGCAGCTCGAGTTCCCACAGGGACGTCAGGCCCTGGAAGGCATCCTCGCTCACCTTGCTCAGGAGCGAGTTGTTCCCCAGACGCAGCTTGATGAGGCTGCGTGACTCGCCGAACGTCCCCGGTGGGATCTCCGTCAGGTTGTTGCAGCTGAGGTCCAGGAAGACGAGCCGGGAGGAGGTGCTGAGCGTGCCTGGCTCGATGCGTGACAGCAGGTTGTTACGGAGGTCCAGGTGGACCAGGTCGCTGTAGAGGATCAGGAAGTCGGAGGGGATCCCGGTTATGGAGTTGTCGGAGAGCACGAGGCGGCGGACATCCAGAGGGAGGGGGTCCGGCAGGCTGGTCAGCTCGCGGCCGCTGCAGTTCACGGTGTGGGGGTCCGGGCACAAGCACCGGCTTGGGCAGCTGTTTTGCCCCCAGGTCGGCATGGTGGAGGAGAGCAAAGCGAGGAGTGACTGGAGCCAGCGAACACATGGCAACATTGTCGAGGGGGGGAGGATCGGGGGGAAGAGGAAGAGGGGATTCGGGTGGATGGGGATGAAGGGGGTTAGGGTTAGGGGGAGATTAGGAAAGGGGAAGGGGGGGAGGGGGAGCGAGTGGAGGAAGGAGAATCAATTCCCAGGCTGACGCATTCTTTCCATCCCCAGAGATTACGATCTAGCGGCGGAGCGGGGGCTTCAGAGACAGGGAGCTGCACCCGGACACCGTTTTCTGCGAGATCATGTAGCGAGCGCTTGGGATCGCATCACTGCCTGCCGCTTTTGAAGGAGTAAGGGGCGGGGCGACGCCGTGCAGCCAGCGGAGGGAGGGAGGGAGGGAGGGGAGACGGGCACAGAAGTAAACAAGTCAGCAGAGCGGGGAGTGGGAAAGACCGGGGGCAGGCAGAGCGTGGGGGGGTGTGGCGCGGGAGGGGAGGCTGTCTGCGTATGCGTGTGGGTGTGCGCATTTGTGTATGCATGCGCGTGTGTGCATGCGCGTGTGTGCATCTCTGCATGTGTGTGCGGGCGAATGTGTGCTTGGTGGGGGGGGGAGGAGTCTCCATTCGGAAGGGAATGTCCATCTAGTTTCTAAATCGGTCAGGGAAGGCTGATGATGCTAGCTGCTTTTGTGAGCTCCCCTGGTACAAAAGGATGCTCTAGACAGCGGGGGTAGGGGGCTCTTCCATTATTCTCCAGCCCTAGCAGAGCAGGATGGGATGCCTGCCAGCCCCAGGGAATCTGATTCGACACACACTTGTTGTTTAGACTGCCAGTAAGGTGTGATGAGCAGCCAGAAGAGGTGGTCACGCTGAGTCTGCCTTCCTCTCCGGCTCCGGCGTCCCTTTGTTCCATGGCGCGGAGTCCGACAAAAGAGGCAGTGCAGCTCTGTTGCCATGGTGATGGATGTTAAACATCTACGACGGAATCATTGGGACCCAGATAGTTATCCTGGAGGTGCAATAAGATGGGTGATGGTGAGTCGTTGGGAGGCATCAGATAGTGTCTAAAGAACGCAAAGGCTCAAATGCTTATCCTCCAACTAACATTTCGATTGGCACATTTCCATCCATCCCGACCATGACTTTCCATTGTTTTTCAAAAATATGAATTTGGAATATAATTTATGACTATATATAGTATAGTTTTTGCATTTTTTTGTGTGCTGTGCTGGTGGGAAAAGGAAATAAAATACCCTGTCTTTTCAGAGCTGAACTAGTCAACGACAGGACAAATTAGTCTGTCTCTGTTAGCCTCCTGCGCCACCCACTGCGGCTAATTTATTTCACTGAAGCTAGCGAAGATACTGATTTAAAAGAGAATTTGATAGCGGGTAGGATGTAGTACAGAATGATCCTTATGCTGACATGTTTCAAAGAGAAAACAATATTTTTGCTAAAACTGGTGAGTTTCCTGTACATCCAGTTTGGCACTGATATTGCATTCAGA
Organism: Hyperopisus bebe; assembly: GCA_026777045.1. Classification (NCBI taxonomy): domain Eukaryota; kingdom Metazoa; phylum Chordata; class Actinopteri; order Osteoglossiformes; family Mormyridae; genus Hyperopisus; species Hyperopisus bebe. The sequence goes on along the minus strand of JAODJW010000106.1, from coordinate 2,437,328 downwards.
GACACATTTTTAGAGTTGCCTTGTTTTGCAGCTTTAAGATGAACATGAGCAGTAGCGGTGACCTTTCTTGCTTCGGAATCGACATCGCGGTGCTCGCTTTATGTACAGTTGTAGCACATTCTCTACCTCTGCTTAAATATCGAATGCAGGACGGGGCTTGACTACAGTAAAGAATATAGAATTGACAGCCCTGTATCTCCAACAAGGGCTGCAGCCGAATGTGTTTCAGCAGTAGAATTAGGGTGAATCTCACATGGAGCTTGAGGCTTAGGGTGGTAGGAAGGGATCACACTACCAACACTGCAGGTGAGAATTCGGATACCACCAGCCCCTCTTATCAGATAATCAAGCCCTCTGTGGTTCAGGGATACAGGGGCGGGGCCAGTCGTCTTGGCTTCCTCTGTGGGCCGGATGCTGTGAACCGTAGTGGAGTCTGGCTGGGCTGCCAGGTCGCCCTTGGGTCTGAGGGCTGGCGAACGCGCCCTGGCTCAACTTCAAAGGCGGCATGGCAGAAAAAGCCCACGATAACCTTCTGCTCTAGCATTTGCCAGTCTGTCGGGGGTGGGGGGGGCACTTCTGTTCCAGGATGGGCAGTGACACCCCTAAGCGGACCTAACCCCCACCAGCAGGACCGGAAAAGACCGTTGTTTATAAATAATGTGCATTGTCAACAACAACACCGATAGCTTCCCAGCTAACAGGGAACTTTAGCTACCGTTCTGTGAAGGTCTTCTCAAAATTGGCAAAGAACGTTCTTACTGCAATATTAAAGGAACGTTATTGCCATGCTTTACATTTTAACAAAGGTTCTGTCAATGTCAACATGATAACATGAGCTGAACATCCTTTAAACACAATCAATCTTTAAAAATATTGTAATAAAGTACTGTTTCACAGAAGTGCTACATATATTGGCAACAGACCATCCAGCCCCTAACCCTTTGTTAGGACGATTCCAAGGCCCCTAAGTGACAGGGGGCCTAGGAAATTTGGGAAATAGCTGGATTGGTCTAGACTGGGGGGCCCAATATCTCTAGCACTGCCCCTTGTTGCAGTAGTGGGATAGCATTCTGGGATCAGCATCAGGAACACTGGACACTTTGAATTACTTAATTGTAATGTTCAATAAACATTCCTAGAACAAAAATTGTTAGCAGGGTTTACTTGTCACAAAATAAACAGACGCTTTTGGATGACTGCTTGTTAAACAAATTACTGCTTTCCCTTACAAATCATTTACCTAATGAAAACTGAAATGTCCCAAATGATATACAGGTTGGTTCAGCATTCATGCTAAAGTGTTTTACCATTATGCTTAATGCTACTCCCCACAAGGGAACTCATGACGGCTATTCGTCTGAGCGCCTGCTTCTGTCTTTTGTCAGGATGACAAATAATGTAATTTGGTGCCACGTAGCTGCTGTCAGCGATGCCAAAAATACATACATCAAGCTGCTGGTGACCACAGGATTGTCCACAATAACCTGCCGATCATTTGATACGGGAAAAATAGCTGACTGATAAATGATGTGGGCGGGTGAAATAGCCGGTCATATAATCTATGAGAAATTACCATCCCCCAAAGAATTTATCAGGTATTTTTCAATCCCAACAGCCAAAATGTTGTCCCATGTGAGGAAACAGACTAAACTGCACAACAGGAACCTGTTGTCACAGTTTTTATTTAGACACGTCACTCTGAAGGTGTTCCCAAACCACCCCATAAACTCGGAAAACAAACATTTGTGCCAGATCAAACCATTAAGACATTTTACAGGTAAATTAAACATGCTTAAGACACACAGCTTTGGTCCAAAATGATGGGCCAATTCCGTCTCGTTCTCCGTGAGTCACATGGGAGCAGGTTATGGGGTCACAGCACAGGGTCAGCAGCTCAAGACCCAGTGATGGGATTTAATCAGTCACCTTCCAGTCATGGCTGCAGAGTCATAACCCAGAGAGCCACCCCCCCCCCCCAAAACATAGAGCTACCAAGGAGCCAAGTTAGTTACAATCGCTGGTAGGCGGAGCTTCCAACTGAGTGACCAGAGGAAACTAGTGTGATATAGCTGTAGGAGCAGGGGGGGATATTTAAATCACCGTCATCCCTGACATAAGACAAGCTGCGCAAATCAGTAACACAAAGGGCAATTTTGTAGAAATTAAGTCTAAGGGTGAAATACAGCAAAGTATCCAGGGTAATGTTTTTCATTACCTGCACTTTCATAATGCATTCATAGAACATTCGTAAGCAGCACGTAAGTATACCTTATCATCCTAACATGCCTTAACAGCTGTAATACACATTAATAACAAAGCTTATGTGACTATAATGTTTGTTACCATCATATAATGTTTGTTATTAATGTATATTAAAGCTGTTAAGGTATGTTAGGATGTTAAGGTGTACTTACATGCTGCTTATGAATGCTCTACGGATGCATTATAAAGGCATAATGAAGGTGCAGTTAATGTAAAGCATTACCGCACCCTGTCACACAGATGGTACTCTGTGATCTTACATGGCAACCAGATGCCCACTGCCTCACTTCTAACAACTAAAGACATAGTGTTTGTTGACATTCCTGGGGGGGCAATTTGTAATATCATACTGCTGTTTTATTTTCCAACCCTGTTCTAAATCCAGGCACGCCCCCTCACCCCCATCTTTTAGGTATGTTACCAGAAAGTATAATTACTAGAATCCCACCCCCTGTTAGCAAAATTTAGCAAGGGGGACCCTCTCCTTGGTCAGTGAATTCTACCAAGAGTGACCCCCACTCCAGTCAACGAAATGCCAGCCCCTCCCCCCAAAATTATTTCTGGCTACAGGCTTGTCTCTATTCTTCACACTTGCATGCATTAGATGTATAAGCAAAAGCATGAAATAACAACTAGCAAAAAATATGCATGAATATGCAAGACTTGAATTGATGCCCTATAACCGTACCCATGATAAGCAACTGTAAGTTGAATGGATGGATGGATGAATTACAACCGGAAGAAGGACTGCATGCCATTTGTTGATTTGATAATGCAGCTTTTACCGGTTTTTATCAAACAGAGCAATGCCTAATGGCAGCCGGGGGGGCTGGTGCCTCCCAGGAGCGCTCAGATTGGCATCTCTCGCAGATCAGCCCATCACTCTGACACTAACGTGTCACCCAGCAGACTGGATGCTTATCGCACATCTGCCGCCCCGTGCCAATGACTCACATCCCCATGGATATTAACGGGTTTGTCGATAGGAAGCGGATGTCTGCTGTCAGAGATGAGCAGACGAGAAGGAGCCCCCCACCCTTCCATGCGAGTGGGCTCCATTCCTGCCCTGCCTCTGCATGTTTACTCGCTCTCCCTATGCTCATGCTGGGTCCTCACATCTCCAGTCCTCTCCGACAAACATGCACTATGGGGGAATCTGAGTCTCTGGACATGGGGACTGCAAGAGATTCTGGGCCCCTGCAGTGTCTCACTGTGCCCACAACCCAGACAATACGAACATAAGAAATTTTACAAACGAGAGGAGGCCATTCGGCCCATCAAGCTCGTTTGGGGAGAACTTAATTAATAGCTCAGAGTTGTTAAAATCTTATTTAGCTCTGATTTAAAGGACCCCAGGGTTTTAGCTTGCGCTACACTAACAGGAAGACTATTCCATACTCTAACTACACACTGTGTAAAGAACTGCTTTCTCAAACTCATTTTAAAATGTTCTCCCACTAATTTCCACTTGTGGCCACGAGTTCTAGTATTTAAACTAATATTTAAGTAGCCATTTGGCTGAACAGCATCAAGACCTGTTAGAATCTTATATACCTGGATCATGTCCCCCCTTAGTCTCCTTTGCTCAAGGCTGAACAGATTCAGCTCAGCTAATCTCTCCTCATAAGACATTCCAATTACAATCCAAATCTTTCTGGGCCCCTGTCACTCAGTAGCCCCTGGACTCATTCTAATGTCCCCCTGCCTCCGGAAGGCTGGGTGTGTGTCCGGGGGGGGGTCCGGTGCCTCATGCCCTGTGATTCTGGGGCCATACTTAATATGCAGCAATGAATAAATGATTGTGGGAAATGGTTGAAGTTGTTTACTTCTTCGATATTATTTGCTGTGCATGAAAACAGTCAGCATAATAATAATTATAATCACTGGTGCCGTACTGCTGTAAACACAGATGTTTCCATGGTCTCCTGTCCCTGTTCCCACATCTCTGGGATGAACAGATGGGAGTTAGCGTGACCCTCTCTTACCCTTTCAGTGGACTCACTTAGGTTCCCTCCAACGCATTCAGATTATCCCATTACTGTGGCTTGCAACACGTGAGGGTACCGCTTAGGGCAAAGCGTCGACATGCGTGCGCATGTGCGTGGGACTGCACTGGGCTCCATCAGCTGGTTGACCACGGGCTGTCGATGTGGGCGGGGCCTGGAGGGGGAGCAGAGAGCGATCATCGAGGTAGAGGGGAGCAAGGTAGCGAGTGAACGCCAGATCACATGGGAAGGATTACAGGTACATCTGCTGCACATCTAGACTTCAAGCCACCATGTTAGCATTAGCGTTAGCATGTGAATGAAAGAGGGCGAGCCAAACATTACCCATGATGAAGCAGAAACACTGAGCCCAGTGCTGTATCTGATCTGCGACAGTCTCGGAATAGCACACGAATTCTGAAATGTAACAGACCAGCAGGACATGCATTTGTAATTATGTTTGAAGGTTCTGCTCAATATGTCAGAGAGAGCAAAACTAAATGCGTAGTGTTGTATGTGTAAAATATGTTTGAGGCATTGTGGACAGGAATTTTAAAAAAAAAATCAAATTTATTTATATAATGCGGCTATACAACATTACATTGTCTCAAAGTGCTTTACATTATCATTGCCCAAAGCCTCCAGAGAGCAAGACAGATGTGACAGTGGCAAGGAAACCTTGGAAGGAACCAGACCCAAAAGGGGAGCCCGTCCTCCAGGGGGCAGCAGAGGAAGCCCTAACCCTAACCAGACCCAAAAGGGGGAGCCCGTCCTCCAGGGGGCAGCAGAGGAAGCCCTAACCCTAACCTCGTTTTCATAGCTGCTGAGATATGAAGATATGATGACCAGTGGAGATGGCTGGAATTGTCACAGAGCAGTTCAGGGTGGAGGAGGGATCATTTTTACACATGAATTGGCCACCACAGAGTCTTGTCCTTGACGTTTGAGATGCGCTGAAGAAGACTTCATGAAATGGTTCAGCTCACTTATTACCAATACCAGATCTTGACGACAGGTTATGAAGTCCAATTACGATTAAATGACCTTATTGGGGCTCAGAGAGGGGGATTCTGGGAAGCTGGCGTGTGTTGTGTGCAGTATTTACATGTTGTGACTTCTGTCGACTTTCATTCGCTCCTCTTTCTAAAAGGCCCATTGCTTATTCGGATGCTGCTTGCAGTGCCTCTACATTTACTCAGTTAGCCCTTCGCCGAAAGCAACCTGCTGATGCAGCAGAAGTGCAGCTTTCCAGGGGCGATCGCCCATGAGTCAGAGTCAGCACTCACATTTGTATAATGCAGAATTGCCATAAGCCCATATAAAAATCACTGAGAATAAGGCCCTGATGCTGGATTATGGAGACAGCAAGTCTGTGATGTTTCTGTCTTTGTTTCAAGGCTCTCCATCCGGTGGAAAAGCGATCCTGCAGTCCAGGCAGGTCCAGGCTGCTGGGTTTCTGATTTCCAGTCTTTCTGACGGCACTAAAGCAGACGCCCCAGTGACGCCCGACTCCGATGATGTTGACAGGGTGCTTTGATGAGATTAAATGGAGCTTGAGGGAGCAGCCCTTCGCAGTGCATCCAGCACCAAAAAGATGACGTACAAAGTCACGGTTCCTGGTTTAATGATGGGGCAGCTTCAAAGCCAGTGTTCACAAAACACATCTCCTCTCTCACTTTGGAAACAAACTTTATATTATCTGTCATTGCAGGGTAAACAGGTGACCTCAAACTAATTTAAATGCTGTTTCAATCCCATTTTTTTAGACAATCTCTCCTTTTAAAATAGCTTTGATGACAGACACCTTTTCTGCCACCATGTCATCACTGTCATCCTTCCTGCATACTGCAGATTTTCCATCCCATCCTCACATTTGATGAGGACAGGGTGATGTATGGGGTGGTGATCTCACACACACACACACTGCAGCAGAATACTCTCAAACACAAAATGTTCAGGCAACCACAAAGACAGACTGCACAAACTAAATCGGCCCTTCAAAATTTCCAGAATAACTACCTGCTTATACAGGAAGCGGATATTTTTTTTAGCAGCCAGGGTGCTAATAGTCAGAATAAACAACAGACTTTATTTCAGTTCTTCGGTATATTCATTAGCGAGCAGCAGCTAATAACGGCAGTATTTGGTGAAGTAATTATAAAGCCGCCTCTGAGCCATTACGAGATGAGAAACACAGCGCTGTTTTTGCTTGAAGATACAGAAAATGAAGTACTCGGTCACGCCGCTTCCAGCCCTGACGCGCTTATATAGAACCCTATTTAATCGGGGACGTAGTGGGTGCGGGTCCCCTTACCCGATTCTTTGGTCGAATGATTAAAACGCGTCTGTTTTAGGTCCTGAGTAACTTCTTTTCAGGGTCGCCAACTTTGGTCAGCTGGCTGCACACGCATTTACATGTATGTAACAGTTTTATTACCTTGTACTGTAAATAGTCTGTATGGTTTGCAAACTACCCCGACGCTTTTGATTAGCTAATTTTAGGTTTATAATGGAACAATATAGATTTGCCGTAAGATTTCTGAGCCTGAGAGTCTGAAAGCGTCAGTGTAATGCCGGATGCGGGTGAGCTGGCAGCCCTGCCTTTTCAATCACCGACTATCACAAAAAAATATACAGAGGGCAAATTCTACCAAGCGAATATTTTGATCACCGACGGTAAGGTAAAATTCGCAAATGTTACCAAGGGGAACCATGTCCCAGGTCAACAAATTGATCGACTAATTACGTAAAATTTGCCTCCGTCGCACATCTGACCATCGAAAAATCTTTGCATTGCCCTGTATTTCAGTTTTGTACAACAGCAGGCACCCTGCTGGCCCAGCAACCTTTTGATTATTAGGGATGTTCCTCTAATTTAGTTAGAGCTGCCTGATCTGATCATCTCCACGAAACTGCTTGATATTCTTCCCTGATCAGATCCCCACAGCGATCTTCTCTGACCCCTACTGGCAAAAAATGTTAATGCAACTATTTCTCACAGACCATGGCCACAAATTAACATCAACTCAACCTCAAACGTGAAAGAACTATGGGGGAAAAAAATTAGTTTCCAAATTCTGGTTCAGACATAGTAGGCTGATGTATGGACACAGCCAGACCGTGGAACTTTCAACCTCACTGCATGAAGCAGAAGCGCTGCTTGTTCACCCAACTCGACTACCTCACTGTAGTCTGTCTGCAGCTCATTGGCTAATCACTACTCACCTATTCTGACTGCTTATCAAAATTAACAGCAGCATCAAACACATAAGTCAGGGTGCAGGGTGTAGGGGACAGCAGCCGCCTTCGCATGTGCACTTTAAGGGAAATTCCAGGGCTCGAATGAAGGCACAGAGGATCGAAGGCAGAGACCTGAGGCAGCGTAACTATAGCCCTCAGGCTCAGCATCACATTCATTAATAATAATTTGGTTTATTAATCCTAATCTATAGGTGCTGGGGAGCAGTGCCCCCCCCAGGTGAGTGGATCATAACAGGACCCTGCGTATTCCCCCCTGACTTTGCTCATCTTTTCCCTTGTGGGTGGAACACGGGACAATGCTGGAATGAGGTCACTTCTGTTTTTCTCTTGGTCACTGAAGATGGTCGTCAGTCACGCGTAGCATTTTTTTCCCCCACTATGGCGCCATCTTCTGCTTGAGGGGTTACAATTAAAACATTCTGCAGTCTACACTTCAAAATGGTTACCTCAAGTAATTTTTCATTTGGTGCCATTTCTCCAAACACTGGTTTTTGGTTTGTGTGGTGCAGAAGTCAGATAAGTAGCCTTTTAGAATCAGAAACTTAATATGCCAGCCAGAAACCATTGTAAGCGGTAAGGGCATTGTATTTAGGGCGTTGTAGTAAGGGCATTGTATTGAGGGCATTGTAGTAAGGGCATTGTATTAAGAGCATGTAGTAGGGGCATTGTATTTAGGGCATGTATTAAGGGCATTGTAGTAAGGGTATGTAGTAAGGGCATTGTATTTAGAGCATGGATTAAGGACGTTGTAGTAAGGGTATGTAGTAAGGGCATTGTATTTAGCGCATGTATTAAGGGCATTGTAGTAAGGGTATGTAGTAAAGGCATCATAACCTACAGTCACAAATGAACGTGATCAGGAAGGCAGAAAGTGATCCACCCAAATCAGGGATTTCTAGATCACTGTGTAATTATTTTCTCCTTGCTTTGGTCACTTTTAAAAAGACACAAAGTTCTCACAGTCCAGAGATCAAGAACTGGCAAGCTTTTTATTTGAAAACAGATGAGCAAATTTACAGAGGGGAAAAAGTTGCACTGTTTCAATGAAGCAGTGAGGGTGTTGAAAGCTGTTTCAGACGCAATGCCATAAACACAAAGGTTGCATCAAGCTTTAAATCGGGGTGGTGAATCTTATCCCCAAAGGGCCGGTGTGTATGCAGGTTTTTGGGATAACCTTTAGGTCAGCTGTTCAAACCCAGGTGTGAAGACTCTTCAGCCAATCAGTTCTCTAATTAGTAATCTAATTAGGGGGATGCAGCGAAAACCCGCACACACAGCGGCCCTTTCTGGCTAAGATTGGCCACCCCTGGCCTAGAGTATAATTTCCCCAACCGCAGTTACATATTAGCCTGTTAGCAGTTAGCTAGTGGCATCGCTACACAGGGTTGCCGACGCTCACGCATCTGGCGTGACACTCACGCTTTACGACTGTGATGCAAGAAATCTAATGGCGAATGTCTAAATGGTTTAA
>JAODJW010000106.1:2389399-2426133 GCA_026777045.1 Hyperopisus bebe | reverse complement strand
GGGGGGGGGGGGGGGGGGGGGGGGGGGAGGGTAGTGGGGCTTACCCCAAAGAAAAAGACCAGGTGTGAGACTCTCCCTTGTGTTTAATTAAAGCTGAATTATTTAGGATCCGACAGCACGATCTGGCAGGGAGGAGGAGAATGAATCAGGGAAAGCACCCCTTCGACAAAGGACAACTGACCCCCCCCACCCCCATTGTGCCACTTCACTCTGGACACGTTTAACACGGCTTCAGGCAAGCGGTCGGTTTTGAACACGCTCCGCTCCTGCAGTTCTACGCCAGCATGCCATCCTGGTGCAGCAGCGGGGAATTCCCCAGAGGGAGGGGTCGGTCTGAGTTGGTCTTTAATTGTGTTTCTGAAGGTGATATTTAGGCAGGAAGTCACGGCACCTGGCCTGGCAGCTGTAAATCAGCCACTAATTTAAAGCTGGTTGTGAACCAGTAGATACTGTGGGATTCCCCCTCCGCCGGGCAGACAGGAAGTGAGGTAAGCCCTGTAAGTATGGCCCAGAGGTACTGACACTGAAATGCGGAAAGGAATCTTAAAGGAAAGTTCAGCTCTGCCAGGCAAAATATTTATATATTTACATTTATTTATCAGATGCTTTTATCTAAAGGAACAGACTCTTTGGAGAAAGCAGGGCCAGCCTTTCTCAAAGGCCCTAGGATAAAATCACTCTGCCAACTGTGGGATTTGAACCAGCGACCTTCTGATCACATGCACAGTCTCCTAACATAGAGAGTGAACCCCACAGGAATGAGGCAACAGTAAGCAAGTTACTTAATAAAAGGCAGTCAATACAACAGAAAACAGGCTTCATTTGTACTCGGAGTCAAATTATTTTTTATTTTTAGAAAATAAAGAAATCACAGTATAACAAATAATAAAGTTGTTCCTTCATTCACAGGGTTACAGTCCATGTACATCTGTACAGAGTTCAGGAGCTCCTGTGTCGAGCACGGGGGCCACTCTTTGGGGTGGGGGTGTGGCCCAGACATGGCCGGTACCCGCTGACAGCCTTGGGGGTTTGGCACGAAATGGGGGGGGGAGTCACTGCTGCTCAGCCTGGGAGGCAGGTCACTTCACAGCTGGGCTGCTATGGGGGGGCAGGCCCCTCCCTCCCTCAGATCCACAGAGGTGGCAGAACCACTGTCTTGGGGGAAGGGGGGGAAGCAATTATCAGGAAATGGTAATGAAGCTCCGCAGCCGGTGGCTTAATTCTCTGAGAGTGCAAATTGTGAAGGGGGGGGGGGGGGTGCTGGTTTTTCATCATGGTGCGAATTTGTGAATTTGCCGGCTTTTTAAATGGTGCTCAGCTGACGGGTCTTAATAAGAATGGACTGTTTAACCAGCTGGACGGACATATACGAGGGTAAAGTGAAAACTTCTGGAGAAAAAGGAGGTTTCCACCAAATATTGATTTACTAATCTGGGGGGGTATTTAACTTTCACTTCTTTTCCATGTGTCTGGAGCTCCTCTTAAAGGGACAGCACACTATTTTCAGTCCTTTGTCTCAGAAGCATGTTTCATGTTTGTACCCTGTGTGTCCAGGCACCTGTTCTCCATCCTCTGTGCCCCTTGCTTTCTTCAAGGTGCCACAAAATGGCTCCCATTTTTCTCTCAAACAAAAAGTGCATATAGTATTTTTTTACATGACACAGTTTGTAAATGTAGATTTTGGCCCAGCGAAATATTGAAAAGAACAACACCCATACAACTGATTTAACACATTCACACATGCTGTTACAATTTACAAAATATCTGTTTTATTTCCCAAGTTCTTTACAAAAAAGGTGTTCCCCTTATGACACACATGTACCTTGAATTATACATAAATTCACTAATCCATAAATTCACTAATCACTGGCCTCAGATTGCTGCTTTACTCCATATTATCCTATGCACAGAGTTTGTACATTGCTTTTTTACATAGAGTTGGACCTCTCCAATTAAGCACCAAAAAAGTTCATAATTTAAAATATATCATCCAGGAAAGGTTTGTGTACATTATGTTCCAGTCAGACCTGTGTGGAGTGAAGGCATGTTGTGGAAAACTGAAGCCCGAAGAATGTTTGAGTAACAAATGATTCAGTTCAAGGAAATGATAAAACGTAGCTTGTGTGCTTTCATCTGCACTCTGCGACTACAGCGGAATTAGCAACAGGACGCGAGGGTCTGACGTGTCGACACTGGGGACAGTATATGCCTTTGATACACAAAACCCAGCAAGACATGACAAATTCAAAAAGAAAACGCACATATATCACCGTAGATATAAACCACTGTGAAACATGTATCGTTATAAATCTCCTTATATTTCACGAAGTTAAAGGAACATTGATTTTTTGGCACTTATCTTAACACATCTGGGCTTGACGATCAGCAGCTTTAACTCCCGCAGCCCGGAACGTGAATCGCAGCTCTTAACAGTGCAAGGCTGTTGCGATGTGTGTAATTTAAATAAAATAATAACACTAATTGTGACAATATGGCCAGGGACAAAACCACTGAATTTAAGTGGTGCTATGGGTTTATTTTAAAAGATTAACATGATCTTAGGTTTCTGCCAAGGGGATCAGTGTGATCTGGTTTCTGAATGGAAATAAGAGTCCGTCACCAAGGATACTCCCTACATAGCAGAAATGGCACACAGACATGTGGAAATGGGTCACATGACTTCCCCCTGTTTCAACTCGAGTGTTTGACTTGTGGACTTGCTCGCGGAAAGTAGGTGCAGAGGTAAATTTGCTCTTTATAGTCATGGAAGATTATAAACTATATTATGGTGCTTCACGGTTTCGCGTATTTGGAGAGGAGCTGCCTTTCCTGCAAATTAAAGCTGTTTTCCCAAGGCCATGAATATAGTGCTTAAATAAATAAAAACACTGAACAAAGGAACATTGTGAACAGCAAACCCTTTGGACATGCGGTTCTCAGTGTGCCACTCAGCCTTAATGTCTGCTTAATGTTTTCCATGTTCAGTTAGTGTATTGAAGTTCTACGAGAAGGAGGATTTCATCTTCCCATCTTGTGGCAAAAATCACAGAATGGCTTCATTTTTTCTTTAAATCCCAGAATTGTTGAGAGGAAAAGGTCAAGAGGTGATTACATACAATCAACGTGAATTGAACATAAGCAGTCGGTTCATGTCGTGGATGAGCTGTGAAGCCGGAGGTCGGGGAATCAGGACTACAAGGACAGATTAGCAGCGAGGTCGGCATCACTGAAACTGCCCCTCTGCGGTGCTTTTAAAGTGCATTTAAAAAGCCATGGACTATGGGTCATTGTGGGTCATCATTTTTCTGTCATGACTAATGCAAATACTATATGGGAAAAATAGCCAGGGCCTCAGCCACATTTAAAAAACAAAAAAAAACTGGTTTTAACCACACAAAAGACAAGATGACATGATTATTTAACATATAACAGCTTGTCTCATCTCCCTTGGGCAGAGTGACAAAGCACACCTTTCATATCTCCTGATACTCTTTAAAAATACCAGCACTCCTTTATTCAGTCAGTGGACCGTGAGCAGGGAAAGTGGCTGAGGTCATTCGCTGCTCAATTTTAAGAAAGAAAGGCCAAAGAAAGGAAGAAAGATAGGAGTGAGTCATTAGCCGGTGTTTGACAGCACTCACGGCTGCTTTCGTAACTCATAATGAATACCACGGCCTGCGTGCCTCAGACAGGCAGACAGTACAGTAAACGTAAACGTAACTCCTGTCTAGTCTGCTTTTGTAAACACAACTGCGCCACCTGGTGTATGTCGCCGGTCTGTTTTCATGGCACCTACCAGACAGCGCGGAGGAAGCTGGTCACGTGCAATTTTTCGACCTTAACCAAAATGCTGCAGTTTTGGGTTTTATTAATCTGCTCCTCATACAAACATACATAGACGTAACAAGGGGGCGTATAATGCAAAAAATATGAGGCGCGGATAACGGATGCCATGCCGTGTGAGTAATGCCTTTAAAATGTGCGGAGAGACCTTTCAGGCAGAACAGGAGATTAACGGCGGGGCCTCGCAGCGTTAAGGGAGCTGAACGGCCAAAAACCCTCATCTCTGATGACCCATTGCATTCAGATTCTTGCTTAATGACGCATCAGCCACGTTACTGGATAAGGGCAGCGGTCTTACATGCCAAGGTGTCCGGGACAGGTGAACAGGAACACACGTCAGCTCGCTCCCTGACTGACAAAGCTGAGACAGTTAGCACCGTATCACGTTACCGGGCCCTGCAAGAATGGAAAACTTGGCCCGTGTGGAAGAACCATTAACCTGGTTTCCGGAAGCACATGTCTGGCTTACACTCAAAATTGAGAAGACTATGCTCTGACCATTAAGAAGACTTTTGCAGCCTACAGTCGGTGAACCGAACGCATCCATTTGTGAAATTGGCTGCAGATAAGGAACTCAGCACAGTACTCGCCGTGTTTATGTTCACCCATAAACGTCTCCAGGTTTTTCTTCACCTTGACCTCTTCCCAACAGCTGTTACTGAACTAAACCAAAAACACTCACCCCCACTTCTCAGGGTCTGGCCATGAAGTTAGGTTTGCCCTGACAAGACCTCACACCTACAAACAATACATATTTTATAAATAACCTCCCCACAGCTATATTTTTTAGAAAATGGAAACTCTTTACCCTTCCAATGACTCTATTTACATATAATTGGGGGAGGGGGGGTTGACCAGTGTGGTCTGCATTATTTCTCTTTCCAAATTAAAATCAGTATTTTCTCTCGCCCTGAATAATCCCAGGGCGTGTCCGCAATCCCATCTCCCATGCAGAAGCTCCAGATGAACTCATCTCTCTCACTGAGGCTGCTTCCTTAGCCATGTTCCTGATTTTGTATGAGATCCCTTCCCCAGTTAACCTGATTCTAATATCCCTGCCTCTGCATCACATAATTCCATGTGCCATCCTGACTGGAGAGATTCTCATACTAATGACAAGGGAATGATCCGGAAAGAATGTGACAATGTGTGAACGAAAAAGCTGTCAAAATGGAACATGCGCACGCAATGTCCTAAAAAAGCCAAATCCCCCCCCCATCTGGCAGAGGGAGGATTAACGACTGCAGACTCTTGCTGGAATTCCCCCGGGTGGGGGGGTTTCCCTGGCAGATCAATGCGCAGCCCTCCTGGGTTTCATTCGGAAAGGTAGAAGAGCTTTTCAAAGGCCATCTTATAAAAAATGAACACACAATGAACAAGCTGTAAACAACTACTCACTGGTAGAAGAAGGACTGGTTCCTTTAAATTTTACATTAGCGTCAGGTGGGATTTCAAATCCTAGAATTTCATTTTGGAGAAAAGTACAACGGGAATAAAGAATGAAGCAGTGTGAAGAGGATTGTGAAAGTACATCACACAGCATTCTGTTCTGTAATGTGTCTTACGGTTAGGTTCCCGGGCATCCGTGTGGATCTACTCAGCTGTAGACAACAAAAACAACAAGATTAATATAAAAAGATTATGGATGCATACTTGTTTGCTATGTAGTAGGCGAAATGTAGTATGTGAAGTGAGCGGTATGTCCGAATGTAGTATGGATGAGGCAGTAGGTGAACAGTACGTGGATGGCATACTACATTCTGTGACATTCTGAAGCATGCAATTGATGGACGCTACGCTATCCCACGAGGCCTTTGTAGTGGGGAAGAATGTCGTTCATGCCGAAATTTTACTGTCAAGATGGTGGAGGAAGTGCTGTCTCTGTACAAATTTAAGTAGAAAACAATACCCTACTGCTGATAGCTATTAACAGTTTTAAACTTTCACAGGGTCAAGCTACGTCATTGGTAAACATCCGGGTTAATCGATTCCAGAAGTGACCACGGCAGGCTGTCGATTAGTGATGACATCACAATGTCAAGCATGTCTGATGGCGGCATCTGAGGTATGAGGGGACGTTGTTCCTTTTGGCAGATCACATAGACAAGAAGATACGTTTCCTGATTTCCTTGAAAGCTAAATCAGTGGAAGTGAAAAAAGAAAGAATAACTGCCTCAGGTCACCAAGAGTCAGGGGGGGGTCCAGTTTGCATCGTTTAAGGGTATGGTACTCATTTTCATGGTACGCATTTTCATGGTACTCATTTTCACGGTACTCATTTTCATCGACGAGGTCCACACTCTGAAGTGGCTTTATATTTTTAACACCTCCCACCGAAACAACAGGAGAATATTCCTGGCTAATGAATTTGCCAGGTTTATATGAAAGAAACTCCCGTGGAAGATGCTGTGGGGGGGCGAGGGGGGGGCGGAGTCGGTGTCTCTAGTGCCTCTCCCGTTCTTTCGCTTAGGTGTTTGCCCTTTTGAAGGGTAATATTTTCAAGTTCAAGTGGTTCACACACATCATCTGTACATGTGTTCGTACACAGAGATTTAGTCATGCCTTCCTTTACATTTTGAATGTACAAAAGTTCCTTTACAAAATTAAAAAATAAAAATAAAACAACGAACAGAAGCATTAATAAAAACCGAAAATAAAACGGGGAAGATAAAACTCATCTGTGGAAGATTGTAGCAAAAACAGCTGTTCAGCCCCTCCGGCCCAGCAGGAGCTGGATGGGTCCTTCAGGCTTGGAAAAACCAGGGCTGGTTGGGGATCATCTCAGGGAAACAAAGGTGTGCTGGGGGGGCGGGGGGGCACCACGCTCAGGGTCCTGCACCCCCCCCCAATCGCTTCTAGTGAGGGTCAGACCTCCACAGACTGGATCTGGTTCATCTGGGCACGCATGGTCTGAATGCTGTTGAGGATCTTCTTCTGGTGTCCGGCTAATGTCACTCCCAGCTTGATGATGTCACTGCGGAAGTGTCAGCAGAAATACAAGCAGTAAGACGTTATGGCAGTGACACCAACTGAGTAGTCAAACCCGATTCCTTTCTCAAATTAATCTTGAAGCCTAATTAACAATGAGAAAATGGGTTAAAGTGTTCTTGTTCAAAGTTTACAGACCACCCACACATTCATGACAACGATGAAGCATATCCCAACCATGAGATATTCTGGACCATTCTAAAAGGACGGCAGATCGCGTTTCAAATGCTTTTATTGCAGAGCTATGCCACTAAAACGCCAGGAAGAAGGCATGAAAGGCTCTCTGAGCAGTCGCTTTCTAACTTTTAACAATGGCTGACCTTTAACAGAGGAATAAACATGCTTCAGTAAAAGACACTGTGTCAGACTGCTAGTATCTGCCCATAACAGCTGTCAGTGTCTGCCACATTAGCCCATGGAGGCAGGCTGGCGCGGTGCAGACCGGCATGGCAATACTTCAGGGATACCAGGCTGTACGCACCAGTGCATGGTTTATCTGTAAGCCATGTCGGTTGCTATGGTAATAAGACAAAAAAAAACATACTCCATGGTCATCTGGGAAACGGCCTCAAAGCTGCTGAACTCTGAGCTGGCGAAGTTCTCCTTGTACTGGCCCATCTTGATGGCATCCAGCCACTCCTCCACCGTGCTGAAGCTGGAGAAGTCAGGCACACTGCGGTCCAGCAGAGGTAGGTGGGGGCTGTGGGCAAAAATGCATGGTCACTGCCAGCTTACAGCGCCCCCATCTGAAATGGCCTAGCAAGGGGCAGCTTGGAAGGCTGCCCTGCCTGGAATCAGCCATGATCTCCACCAGGCAAGGGAGGGCATACTGAACCATCCTGCTCATTCTAAAATGGATTCCTCCACAGAATTAGAAACTCGCAACGTCTTTTTCTGTCAGTTGAACACCCCCCAGCACCCCGTCCCCCATGGCCCAACCGTCTTCAACAAACTGGGTGAAGAAAGCCCCGTAGAAATCACTTTTTAAATGAGCACATTCATTGAAAATGGGAGAGATGAAGCTGATAGCAATGGTGGGCGGGACTATTGTGTCAGGTGACCTGTCAGTCAGAATAGCTTAACTTCCCATTGGTTGCCTCGATGACTCCCATTGGGTTAAATCAGAGAATGACACCACCACTCGCAGGGCCCCTGCGTCTGCCATCATCTGAGTGAGCTGTGTTTTGTTGCCTTATGCTCGATAGCATCCTGCCGCAAGAGTGGCAACTGAATGCAGAGAATGCAGAGAAATGAGCAAGAGGCTCCAGCTGGGATCTCAGCATGGGAGCTGCATTCTGGCCCGACACACGTGTGTTGGGGTGTCAGGGGAGGTCAGCGGGACAGGCAAGAGGATGAGAACGCCGGAGAGCAGCTCCTCTGAGTCGGAATAACGTCCCTTTTCACAAAACGTGCCTTCAGTCACGAGGCCCAGAGCAGAGGGGCCTTATGTGTTGGTGACGATCACTCAATATGTCCAAGGGACCAGACTGAAATGGGTTATTATAAAGGTCCTGAGGTCATACAGCAGACATAAAGCATGACTCACCATGCAGGCTAATGCACGTGTACGCCACACACACACACACACACACACACACACCGCCATCACTGTAACACATGTGCTGCCTCATGGCAGGATGGCGGCAGTCAGCGTCTCTCTCCAGAAGCGCATTCTCACCCGGAGGACAGCGAGGTCGTGGCCTTCAGCGCGTTAGGGTTACGGATCATCTTGTCCAGGGTGCTAACAATCTGGCTGAACTTGGGCCGGGCGTTTCTCTCCTTCTGCCAGCAGTCCAGCATAAGCTGGTGCAGGGCACTGGGGCAGTCCATGGGTGGGGGCAGCCTGTAGTCCTGCTCGATGGCGTTGATCACCTGCGGGGAAGAAGTACCTTACCGGGGGAATCCTCAGGCACAGGATTAACAAGTCTCACTTCCTGGTGCCTAGACCAGGGCGCGCTCAGATACGTGGCTGGCCATTATCCATGCTGACACACTCCTGGGTCATTTCTCCAAGCATTTCTAATAGCTCCCCCTAGTGTCTGTGCCCCTGAAAGACTTCCCCTTTTGTACCCTTATGGGTTACCCTGGCTGTGACCATCGAGATGTTTCCCAAAATAAGAACCCAATCTTGTTCCCTATTACATGCAGAACAGCAAAGCTTAAACAGTTGCTTACTAACAATACCAAGAAAAACCCATCCATGCATTTTCCATAATTAGTTATCCAAATGCAGAGGCATCATGAATACTATTACTAATAATTACAGTTATTAAATTAACAATAGCAACATTTTCCAAGGTAAAAGCCCGCTTTTGTATTCTCGTGTTAATACAGATGAGACTGAACATGTCCGACTCTTTAATCCTTCTTTTAGGTATTGAGCTGAAAGACTTCTCCCGGTCTACGCCGATGTCAGACGCATACAGAGAACAACGACCCCGATGTTAAAAGCCAGGGCTCATTAACAAACAGCACAGAAACCACAAAACTAAGGGTTATAGATGTGAACCGAGTGAAGGTCACAGCCCATTCCTCATTAATGTTTAATGGCCGTTTTGGGCTTAAACACACACCCATGGTCCCTGTCCATCCACTCCACGGGCGTCGACTGGTCTGGCCCCACTTGCACACAAGGGCTGGTGATGGGATCTGGTACTGGCTGGGAGTCATGGGTTCAGGGGATGAAGACAGCTCATCCTAAGGCCCCGTGCACAACTGCGGCCACAGCCCCAAATGGGACGTCTCGATTTAGCCAAAACACAGCTGCTTGGCTGGCAGATGGGACCTTGAAGTGCCCGCCTGTGACTGACATCCCCCCCCCCTTCCCCCCAGGGGGGCAGCAACTTGCGCCACACTTCCCCAAACTGTCATGTGACCTCAGAGTCACATGACAAAACAGCCCAGTGCCTGTCCACTCCACTGGACATCGTCTTGGAACTGGATTTCAGCCACTACCAATAAAGGATATTTCACAATATATATCCTGCAAAAATTACTCTGATTTTGTTATTTTGTTAATTGGAAAGTTCCAGCACCAGCCATAAAAGGAGCCAGACAGTACAATTCTTACACAGGATTTGGACGGCATGCGACACTGACCCCAGCTCAGATTCAAAACGAATAATTCATATCTCCTGCATACTTAGGGCGCAGGAGTTCTAATCGCAGGAATGCGGTCGCAGCCTGCGCTCCCGGACCTGCCACAGAGGACCGTAAATGATTACCGAAATTTTACTCACCCGTAAATGGGGAAGAGCTCATTGATTATAAATGAGGGCCGCACTGCAGAGGCACACGCCTAATGAGATAAGCGCGCCCAGATCCCCTCTCCCTCCCAAGACGTTTAGCTTTCATACATTCAATTTTTCATTCATTTCCATTATCACACCTATAATTTGGGATTCCTGAAAAGAAGCTAATAGCAGTACATCAAGGTGCGGTGTCATGGATTTCAGTCGGTGCTATTACTCAGTGATGACAGTGGCGTGAAATGGGGGACTGGAGCTGTTTGGCTAGATTAAAAAAAAAAAGCAGAGCAGCGCAGGGTGTAATAAATCACAGAAATGTGCTCCTGGATTTGGCAACGATAACAAAGGAAGCCAGACGACTCTTGGCTGCGAGAGGACAGAAACACATCACTCAATGAGATCCCGTTTATGGATTTCGGCATCTCGCTCCTCTGGGCCCGGTATCTCCGTGCTCATCTCCGTCACGGAGGAGTGATCGCGTGATCTCACCTCCACTGGCCCGGGTGCGGAAGATCTAACAGATGTGTGTTTCTAAGGGAACCGGAGCCAGTATGTTTGCTTAATTAAAAAGGGCGTCGGAGCTGAGGGGAGAGAATCTGGAGTGCTGTTAGGGAGTCCTCAGGGAGAGCCACTCTTACTGTAATATAAATGCAGTATTATCATTGTCATTAATAGTAATAATGATGAGGCTAAGAATACGCGGAGGCGGGATTGACCTCACTGGGGGAATGCAGTACACAGCTAAAGGAGGACAAGCACGAGGTGAAATCCAAACTGATGCTTCCCAGACATAGACATGCGGGCTGGGAGACTTGGTACAAGTGCTGCAGCAGGAGTGGGGGTCGCATTCAGCGCAGCCTGACCTCTGCATGGTCCGTCTGTGTTCGACATATGGCATTACACCAGGGAAGTGCTCCTCTCACTCGGGCTACGGCACGCGTCTCTGATGAATAATGAGCTAGCTGCTCTCACGCTCCGGAGGCCGGCGCATGCACCTCTGGGGATGGGGCAGGGGGGAAAATTCTCCTTTCTGCCAGAAGGGGGCGCAAAGGAAGCAGCGGAAACTGCCCACCATTCAGTTCCACCTGACGTAAATTTACCGCTTGGAATGCTGACTTTGAGTGACCTCACAGTCACAATCATGAAGTGCAGTTGATGCCTTTGGGGACATGATTAATTTCCGCAACCTGAAATATTCGCGAGGTGTACTTCCGCAGTCTGAAATACTCATGAGGTGAACTTAAGCAGCCTGAAATACTCACGAGGTGAACTTAAGCAGCCTGAAATACTCGCGAGGTGAACTTCCGCAGCCTGAAATACTCACGAGGTGAACTTCCGCAGCCTGAAATACTCATGAGGTGAACTTACGCAGTCTGAAATACTTGCGAGGCTTCCGCAGCCTGAAATACTCATGAGGTGAACTTAAGCAGCCTGAAATAGTCGCGAGGTGAACTTCCGCAGCCTGAAATACTCGCAAGGTGTACTTACGCAGTCTGAAATACTCGCGAGGTATACTTCCGCAGCATGAAATACTCATGAGGTGAACTTACACAGCCTGAACTTACGTAGCCTGTAATACTCACAAGATGAACTTACGCTGCCTGAAATACTCACATCTTGATTGGACATGTCCCAGTACGGCCGCTCCCCATAGGACATGATCTCCCACATGACGATGCCGTAACTCCACACGTCACTGGACGAGGTGAACTTCCGGTACTGGATGGCCTCGGGGGCCGTCCACCTGATAGGAATTTTCCCTCCCTAAAAACCCAGAAACTCTCAGTAAAATGAATATGAGGAACAACCTATGTTGAATGGTAACAATCAGGCGTATATGGTGCTACCAAATAAAATTTATTGTGCCATAATAAAAGGGATGGACTGCATGCTGCATAATACCAAATATCCCAATATTTATAAAAATGGTGTCAAACAAGGCAAGAAACAGAATTTAAAATCTCTGAGAAGCAAATATATGTTTTTGAATCTGTATGCGGTCGACTTCCCACCAAGATGAAAGTGGCACTGGTGTACTCGGTAATGGACGAGCCGTGAAAACCCAGAAATCTTTGAATTATTCATCTGGAAAGTGCATCTGATTCCACAAAAGGTTTCACATTTAAAACTGAAAAGAGACGAACACCCTTCCCTCCAATAATTTACAGACATGGGAGGGTGAACATTTGCCTTTTTTATATATATATCTGAAAGGCATGAATAGGAAAATAACAGAACAGATTCACATGGTGAGGTCACCACTGATTACCATGCTCGCCGGCTAACCTGCGGGTACTGTGAACTTGGCTAGTGAGCCAAACGCATGCTTTTATTCATAGTTTGAGGACTGCCGATAAGCCTCTTTAGCAGTTAAGAGCAGGAAGCAAAGAGTGAGTTAATGATGTGTGTTTCTGTACCCATCTGCCGGCGTTCTCTCTCACCAGTGCGCTCGTGTAGGTAGGGTCCGACGTGTCGTCCTCCAGGAAGCGGGATAGGCCGAAGTCGGACACCTTGCACACCAGGTTGCTGTTGACCAGGATGTTGCGGGCGGCCAGATCCCGGTGCACGTAGTTCATGTCGGAGAGGTACTTCATGCCAGCGGCAATGCCACGCAGCATGCCCACCAGCTGGATAGCTGTGAACTGCCCGTCGTTTTGCTGGCGAGGCGCAGGGAGAGAACGGCACGGGTGAGCGACCCAGCCCACTCCCTTCTGATTAAGAGCCGGGTTCTAGCTGGCATTCGGTGCCCGGTGGAGTGCTTAAGCACACTGATACGGAACGCAAAGGTTGCTGGCTCCAGTCCCAGCAGTGGCTCTGCTGTAACATCACCACGAGAGGTACTTAACCTTAATTGCCTATGTAAATATATTCTGGGGTACGAATGGGTAAAATCCTAAGTCATTTTGCATAAAAGCATCGGCTAAACAAATGAATGGAAATAGCACCTTTGCCTGATGTTCTGAAGATAGGTTATTCAGTGCTGTGTAATACATGGAAATAAAATGTGCGTGCGTGTGTGCTTGTGTCTGTATGTGCGTGTGTGTGAATGTACGTGTGTGTCTGCATGTGCATGTGTGTCTGCATGTGTGTGTGTCTGCGTGTGTGTGTCTGAATTTGCGTGTGTGTGTCTGAATGTGCGTGTGTGTGTCTGCATGTGTGTGTCTGCATGTGCGTGTTTGCATGTGTGTGTGCATGTGTGTGTGCATGTGCGTGTCTGCATGTGCATGTGTCTGCGTGTGCATGTGTCTGCGTGTGTGTATCTGCATGTGCATGTGTCTGCGTGTGTGTGTCTGCATGTGCGTGTGTGTCTGCATATGTGTGTGCGTGCATGTCTGCATGTACATGTGTGTGTAAGTTATACATATATATTACACTGTGGGGACCAAATGTCCCCACAATATGATAAAAACCTGTTATTTTGACACTGTGGGGAAACTCGATTTTATAAAAATCATGTCTGTAATCAAAAAACGAATAATGCCAAAAGTCTTTTGTTTGATTATTTATGACTTAGGTTAGGGCTGGGTAGGGGTTAAGGGTGTCATTGTTAGATTAGGGTTGTGCCCGTAGAAAATAATGGAGAGATGGAGAGTCCCCACAATGGTACAGATTCTTAATCTCTCTCTCTCTCTCTCTGTGCATGTGCGTGCATGTGTGTCCATGTATGTGTGTGTGTGTGCATGTGCGTGTGTGTGGCACTGCAATGGACTGACATCCCATCCAAAGTGTCTTCTGCCTCCTGGGACATATTCGTCAGGCTCCACCAGTGGCGTAGGAGTTTAATACTGGGTGGGGGGGACACAACTTAACAAAGGTCTATTTATAGGGGGGGTACATGTTCTCCCAGCCCCCTGGTTCCTACGGCCCAATTAATACGTAATGGATAAGTGGAATATGGATGGATGCATGGATAAATAGATGGATGGATGAATGGATATCTTTGTTTTTTAAAGATAAACAACTATTACACTATTTACAATATCCCCAAAAGCAGCCCCTACCACAAAAACTAGCAGGTTTTGCATCATCTACTGCTACTGAAACCTTCACCTAGTTCAGCCACCACCTGTCTGCGCACTAATGACACGTCAAGGGCAGCAGGCTGTGTTTTGATGGAGCTACAGCCACATCAGTCATCTGTCTGACAGCCTGGCACAGTGAGAGTGGAGTCTGGCAGGGGCCCACACATCGGGGGCTTCTGTAAAAGGGCCCTGAGCTGCCTAGGTGTAAGGACCAGCTCACTGTACACAGCTCGAGGGACCAGCACAGTGAGCGACTCATGGGTATGACTGAACCCTGCATGTTGATTGGCTTAAATGTGTTTAAAGGGGTGTTTTTTTTTCCCCTCCACCAATAAACACTCACGAACAATATCGCTGTTCACACTGACGTGGCTCTAACTCTCTTCAAAAACGGTGACACTGGATAAGCCCCAGAACAGACAGGGGAGCAAACACTACAACAGCCTGCCAACAGGGCAACTTTGTGCAGAAACAACAAAAAGAAGCCCAGTGGAAACTTTCTATGCATGCACCATTAATATGTCAAAATAAATGTAAGCAATCAAGTTCTGGTTATTTTGTAAGTTGATATTTTAAGGAGAGACTCTTTTCTAGCTAAGATTGCAGCCACATTTCTGCTGAGCAGTGATAATATCCAGTTTGTTCGGTATTACCTTATTTATCACTGTAAATGGAGAGAGTGGTTTGGCAATAGGATGCATATGATAGGTTTTAGTAGTTGTTTTTAAAATGCATCAATGATTCAAACCGTGTTTCGTAACAGTATCGCATGTGAGACTGCCGGAGCTGCTGAAGCTAAAATTACATTATAGGCAGTAGAAGAGCCATAGTCTCACTGCGACACTTCATTTACTTAAAGGCTCAGCTGCTCAGGTTTTGTTTTCCTCATTTATTTGAATCATCAAGAAGTAAATCATTAGGAAAACTATATTTTTTCCATAAAAAAATGTATAAATTGTACAGCTATCTATGACGAGCAAACAAAATGCTATATTTACTCATCTGCGAATGTCAGTGAGTTTTTCCGTGACAGCAGCTAGGTGGTTCATACTGAAGAGAGCAGATTCTGTTCATTCTGAGCTGAGCATATGAATTATTAAGGCTCCGTCACTGGTGCTCGGGTGCAGATGCTTTTTACAGTGTGATGCACCTGCGAAAGTTTCAGCAGGTCTTACACATCGCTGTTTCTTTCAGCGTGATTTGTCACTTTGGCCAGTTTCGTCCTCTCGGTGGATGGACTCTCCCCTCTCTCACCTCCGCGCGGGCGGAAATGAGGCAGATGGCTGACCGGAGATGAGTGTGCTAAGAGGATTTGCCACCAGGGGGCGCAGTCCCGGCACCCTTTTGACCCGCCTATACTTCAGCGACATGTTGGGATCTCCGCCCCGGGAACATGGCTAAGTTCAGACACGCGTGTGTGCGTGCCAAGCTGAATTAGAAGTAAAAGTTTTGGATGCTTTCATTTGGAAACTTACGCAAATTTCAACCTCCATACTGTACCTAGACTATATTTTGACAATCCTACATTCTACTCGTCTTCCTTCAGGAGACTCTATCAAGCCATAGCTGGATTATGTCTTGCTGTGCACTCATCTCTGTCAGGTCATGATTCATGAGCTGCCTGGCGCCCAAATTATCTTTCTTTCTGAGCAGCGCTGACATGAGAAACGGAATTGGGCATCCTTCTGACAGCACAATCATACAAGACGGCAACACATGGCTAATCACTGCGAACTCAATAGCTTGCTGACATTTACGGAGCGCAGGGGGACTGCCTTTAGCTGGTTTCCAAAGAGAAGATCAGAGAAAGAGAGGTAAGTATTAAAGTCCTTCACCACCCCCATGAAATACCTGAATGAATATTGTGGGGGAGGGGGAGAAGAACAGATGCAAGCTGACTTGGGGGGGCGGCACCCACCCTGAGGAAGGAGTCGAGCGAGCCGTTCTCCATGAACTCGGTGACGATCATGACGGGCGTGGTCTTGGTGACCACTCCCTCCAGGTGGATCACGTTGGGATGCTCGAACTGGCCCATGATGCTGGCCTCGCTCAGGAAGTCACGCCTCTGCTTCTCTGTGTAGCCGGACTTCAGGGTCTTGATGGCCACCAGCATCTCCCGCTTGCCAGGGAGCTTGAGACTGCCACTGCACACCTCTCCGAATTCACCTGGGGAGGGGGCGAGAGCTTGGAGGCAGAGCCCTTCACACACGCTAACTCGATGCAAGGCACGGAGCACAGGGGGCGCTAATGAGGCCCACTAAACACAGACATGTCAAACTGCACCCATGCCAACATTAACCCCAAAAAGTCTAGGAAGACACAAACATGGCCGCCCCCTCTGCCTCCCAGTACCTGAACTAACCAGATGACCTCGTTTCCACTCACATCACCTCACAAATGAGAGTCAAGAGGGAACAACCGCAGATAAATCAATATTACTCCACAAAAAAAGTATAGACATTACCCAACTCCCACTGAGTGAACTTATTATGGTCCATATAAACGGACCACGTCCTGCAAAGGCAACGGGGAATTTTAGACCTCTGTACCCTACAAGGGCTTGAGAATTAACACCTGACCTACACAAGCATGGATATCTGTATCGTTGCAATTTTTTCAACTAAAAATTATTCTAGCTAGGATCAGCACTATCAATACAAATATCCATACTCTTATCCCAAAATGAACGGCAGGTGGCGTGTCAGTGTCTCAGCAGGTAGCACTTTTGCTTTATACCTCCCATGTGGGGGGTTTGAATCCTGCCCCAGCTGTCTATATGCGGAATTGCATGATCGCCCTGATTTTATGCAGGTACCCACTGGACACTCCAGTTCCCCCTAGAATTCCCGAGACATGCAGCCTGGTGAAGGGGTGCCTCGGAATTGCCTGCGTCGGCGGGTGCATGGGTGGGTGCATGTGTGCCTGTGCCGGCCCTGCAATGGACGGGCTTTAGCCTCTCAGAAATGTTCTTAACCCTCCCCGACCAAATAAATGCACACTAATTTAAGTAGTCTGTTCGCATGACTTGTCATTATCAGACTCCCTTTTACATAAATCTCTAGGCTATAAGCCCCCCTTGATTCTGTACTGTGTAGGTGGGTAGAGGATGGATGTATTACCATTGTCATGCTAAAATAATGTAATACATTTAACACTTCTACCACTTCTTTTATCTCCAAAAACAGTTCCTCTGGTCCAAGCCTTAAAACAACTTGCCAACATGTCTGGAGCCCCTAGGAAAATCCACACTGTTGGCATCCTGTGGTTCTAGCACCGTCCATTTTTGGCATCCTGTGGTTCTAGCACTGTCCATTTTTGGCATCCTGTGGTTCTAGCACCATCCATTTTTGGCATCTTCTTCCAAGTTCTTCCCCCATTCCTTCTGCTTCACTGAGCAGGAGCCTACCTGCGCCAATGACCTGCTCGATCTTCACGCAGGAAATGTCGATTTCCTTGGCAAACTCCCTGACAGCCTCGTTGGGATCCTCATATGTAAATGGGTCAATGTAGATCTTCATCCCTGGAGTCACTTAGAGAAAGGAACCGCAGCTGTAATTATCTCCGGACTGGTGGAACATCCCTTCCACACACACACACAGGCTAAACCCAGTGGCTGGGTCAAAGATCTGTCTTTAAAACCCGAAATCTGATGCTGTTGACACATTTTCAATTTCAGATAGGAGAAAATGGCGAGGGCACACGAGCGAAGGTGTTCAGGGTGACATGGTGTGACTAAACGGAAGGGAATTGAAGGCAGATTTTAGCACACTGGCAGATGTCAGGTGGAGCAATTCAGGGAGGGGGATCAAAGCCCCATGGTCACCTTTCAAACAGTTTTCACCAGTTTTCACAGCCGCCCACATAAGCGTGAACTGCATGTGAGCCGCTGGCCAGGGAGCAGGAGATACACTTTGAAAACCTGCTCATAACTACGTCCAGTTCCAGGAAATAAGCCGACATTTCAGCCGCTCTGGAATTCGACTGAAGTGGCTTTTTGTGGTCCTTGAGGGACGAAAAAAAAATCACAGCTAGTAACTTAGAAGCGACATGGATTTCTGACTCATTTGGTCGCACCATGAACCCAGTACAGGGCCTAAAGTTGTGGAAACCACACCTAGTGAAGTAACACAGCCCTCACACAGGAGATTTCACCACCAAAAAAGGCAAAGACACTAGATAATAATCTGTCTGCTGCCATGCAGAACGGCTTGGGACACCATCTTTGCTAGATTAGATTCTATTGCCATAACTACATAACATACAGGCAAGGAACCAGACAGTATTTTAGCGAGTTTCAGTAAAGAGTGAAAGCTAAGGATTTATAAATGGATGTAACATTCCTTTATGGTCCAGCCTCTGCTCCCTAATCTTCCAAAATTTCCCCAGTTAAACCTCAGACACGAACATAGCGTGAAGAGAGGAACTGTGCTCAGCACCTGACCTTATCCAAACCTGCCTTTCTTGCGTGGGGCGGCCCGGCTTATCCCAGAGCGAGCGAAGCCAGAAAGCCCCAATCCCAGCTACCATGACGGCTTGCCAGCGATTCCTGATCTGTGGCTTTTGGTGGCCCAGCCCAGAGGTGCCGGGGATGGCCGCTGTTGCGCTCGGCCTCCTTTATCTCCCACCCTTCAATGCCTAATAGCTTCCATATTTTTATGCACCATAAATACTGTGTTTTGCATTTGTGGTTTCCCTGAGCTGTCAGCATTGCAGGTGCAAGTAATGAACCGCTGAAGTCATACTGAGCGCCTTTGTGTGGAAGGGACGTCCGGTCTGGAATCACGGGCTTTTGCAGAAAGGTGGCGTGCATACGCAATCACAGTTAGAGAACAGGGTCCGAATGGGGCCAGCAAGAAAAATAAAATCCTCAGCCTAATAAAACAGGCCCTGGACAACGAGGGCTTCTGGGAAAACAGTTTCAGACCCCTGTCAGACCAGAGGGTCGAGCTATTTTCAGATTTTACTTAGAAGGCTCCGCCCCATAGAAGGGTCCCTCCGGCGACAACCGCACATAGCAGGGCGGAGTGAAATGTGGCTGGAACTCAGAGAACAACAGAGACGATGGGAAAATGGGGAAGGGGGAGTGTGACATCTTCTGTGGTATTACAATGGTGTGTGATACACAGGTGCATGGAGGTGAGAGGTCAGCAGCCCCCAGTTTGGCAGGCGTGCGGGAGGGAGCGGATACTCACTGTGCCCACTGGTGTAATGCTGCAGCTTGTCTGTGTACTCTGACTCCGCCCTGTCAGAGCCCCGCCTCCTGACGGAAAGACATATGGCTGTAAAGTGGGGGTACAAGGAGGGAAGGCGCCTTCCCACAATTCTACACTCCCAACCGGCTGTCGGCGTGACGGCCACATAACACCGCTACTGCCGCACCACGCGGCAAGGCCCAGCGCGAGACCTTGGAAACGGGTACCAGGACGGCCTGCTTTTAACATTATCTTCAATTTCTGGGCTCACTTTAGTGGCTTGATTTAATGGTCGTTAACATTTTATGGATGGTTAAAAAGCAGTAAACGGCACAGCGTCCAGGAAAAGGTTGGCAGGGAGACAAGAAAAACTCACCGGTTACAAACGATGATGATGACTACAACGGCGATGAGGAAGACGACGCCAGCGGCGGCCGAGCCAACGATGAGAGGCAATTTCTCCTGAAGGCTGGTTTTGTACTCCTCTGTTAGAGCAGAACCTTTGGTTAGAACTTCCAAAGCAGGTAGACTGAAAGCAGATGTATAGCTCTGAACTGTATTTTTCACGTGTCTCCTGAGTAACGAAGCAGCAGTCAGTAGGGTGGTTAACAGAGACGGATCTCATGGCAACCGCAAGGATGTAAGCTCAAGTCCCAGATAAAGGCAAGCTGCTGTACCTTTGAGAAAGGTAGGCAAGTTTGCAGTGAATAGAATTATCAGCCAGAGCTCCAAAATATAAACATTTGGTAGATGTTGTTCTAGAACAATGTTTCCTACGGAACCCCAGCAGTCCACATTTTTGCTTGTTCCCAGTTCCCAACACACTTGAACAGAACAATTCATCCATTTTCTGTAACTGCTCAGCCTATTCAGGGTCATGGGGGGGTCTGGAGCCTATGGATGTGAGACAGGGAGCAACCCATCGCAAGGCACCCACACAAGCCTATCTAACCTATGGGCTTTTTAGTAATTCCAACTAAGCTCAGTATGCTTTTGGACTATGGGGAAACAAGAGTACTCAGAGGAAATCCATATCTTAGCGGCATGATGCAACAGTGCTAACCACTGCACCACCATGCCCCCCCCCAACTGAACAATCTAGATCACTAAATACCTGGTTCAGGTGTGATAGGAGCTGTGCACTGTCTGTGGGTCCCTGAGGACCGGGTATGGAAACACTGTTCTAGAAGAACAGGACACGCCTAATAAAGGCTGTGAGGACAGAAGGTGGGTGGGATGCTGAGGGCCAGGAGTCCAGAAGACCCTTTCTAAGGCTGTCACATCAAAGATGGTCTGAGGAGCAGGCAAGCAGTGGAGAAGTATGTGGATGTAGGTGAACATAGAGGAAGGTTTTAAATGGGCTGGGGCTTATTGCTCCCCAATTATTTGTGTGCATTTACGCTTATGGTCAGACAGGTAGCTATTTTAACAGATTGTTAATGACAATTATTTGACGCAGGCTGATTCGTTGTGACCTGAAATCATACATAATAAAACATTTATCTGATTTTCTGCTGACAACTGCAGGAATAGTGTGTACCACTAAAGAACAGCACACGTCAGCTTAAGTGAATGCTGCATTACTTTTGGTAGCATTCATACAAAGTAATTAATGAGGATACACAACATGAAAATCCAGTAGGCTGCAAATCCCTATTCTATAAAGACGGTGGCACCTTCTGTCATGGTCTGGAAGTACATCTTGCCGCTGTAGCGTCCAAAGCCGGCCACTGTTCTGGCCCGCACCTGGAACACGTAGATGGTGCCAGACTTGAGACCCTGGATGACCGCTGTGTTGGTTTGGCTCTTCACCATGGATGAGTTGTACTCTGCCTGGTCCTTCAGGGTGGAGAGCAGACAAAATGTTCTCCAGGTAACTTCACGTCAGTTCACTGCTAGGAGATCTAAGGTCTGCTGATAGGGCTGATAGGAAAGCTAATGGTTGTAAAAGTCCCCCCCACCAATACACAACTGCACTCACCCAAAACGTCTCTGTTCAAATAATGAGTATTTAATGAGTGAAAGAAAAATGAACAGCTCCTTTGGAATTTAGCTGAAACTAAACCCAACTATCTGCAATGGAAGCGGCTCGGCAGTTTAAACAAACAAAAACCGATTTGTTTCATGCATGAATTATGGTGAAAGGAACAAGATTTCCAAACATCTGCTGTTAAGTGGTGAAGCTGCGACTGGGGAGGATCCAGCTTCAGAACGACGTCTTTCCCAGCTCACTATAACTAGTGGGCAGGCAAATGTCCCCTTTGTATCTGAGCAGAACTCTCAACATCATTTGCTGGTGTTCCAATGGAAAATTCCATGTGCATTCAAATGCAGTTTTGACACTCCGACTGTCAACGGTCAAATCAAACTGCCTATTCCACATCTACCCGTCCTTCAAAGGTTGTCAGGACAGAAAATCAAACAGAATATGAACCTAATCAGTGTAGGTGAATCCCAAAACACTTTAGGTTAAGTGCACCCCAGGAATGAAAATAAAAAGCTATTGTGAGATCTGTGTTTTCTGTTCAATTTTGCATTTGGATAAAAATAAAATCTCAAAAAAAAGGTGAAACTTTCGGCTTAGATTCCTATTTCTCAGGTTTGTTTTTTATGCTTGTCAAACTATCTATGGCAAACTCAAAGATGGCTCAGGCTCTCTGCAGGGTCTTGGAGATGTCTCCCACTTTCCATACCAGGTATCTCAAGTCATCTTGAAATGAGATCATCACAAGGTCAGAGATGCTCGTCATTCTGACTGCCATTGACGGCGTATCGCAGTCTGAACCGGGCTCTGGCTCATTTTTTCACTGTAGAACTGATACTCCCAACTTCTACAGCTTAGCAGCACGAAAACGTGGGGAAAAAATAGATTTCGCAGGTTTCGCAAGTGATCAGTCTTTGTGGTAAGTGTCAAACACACCTTCTCACCTACATGCCTCAAACACTCATACACACATTGTTTAATCTTTTAAAATGTCTTAAAATAATTTCTCCCTACAGTACTATCAAACAGGGTGGTACATTAGCTTATGGGGCAGTACTGCACACCCACGTCTCAGCTCTATGTATTTGAATTTGCGTCTTCTCCTCATGTCATGCTGATATAGGCTTTTGCTGGGTATTCTAACATTGTCTCATAGCCCCAAAGCATGCATCTATGGAAGCTGGTGGCTCAAAAAAATGCCCTTGGTACGTGTGTAAGAGTGCGTGCTCTGTGGCAGACAGACATCCCAGAGTCATTTCACTGTCTGCTTCCTAGGCACGGCTTTTAACGCCTAATTGCTCCAGGGACTGACTGAGCCTGCTTTTGCAAAAACATATGCAGTGTACGATAAATAGAGAGAGAGGATGCAGTGTACGATAAAGAGAGAGAGGGGATGCGGTGTACGATAAATAGAGAGAGAGGATGCAGTGTACGATAAAGAGAGAGAGGGGATGCGGTGTACGATAAATAGAGAGAGAGGATGCAGTGTACGATAAACAGAGAGAGGGGATGCGGTGTACGATAAAGACAGAGAGAAGATGCAGTGTACGATAAAGAGAGAGAGAGAAGATGGGGTGTACGATAAAGAGAGAGAAAGAAGATGGGGTGTAAGATAAAGACCGAGAGAGGATGTGGTGTAAGATAAAGAGAGAGAGGGGATGTGGTGTACGATAAAGAGAGAGAGAGGATGCGGTGTACGATAAAGAGAGAGAGAGGATGCAGTGTACGATAAAGAGAGAGAGAGGATGCAGTGTACGATAAAGAGAGAGAGAGAGGATGCAGTGTACGATAAAGAGAGAGAGGGAATGCGGTGTACGATAAATAGAGAGAGAGGATGCAGTGTACGATAAACAGAGAGAGGGGATGTGGTGTACGATAAAGACTGAGAGAGGATGCAGTGTACGATAAAGAGAGAGAGAGGATGCGGTATATGATAAAGAGAGAGAGAGAGGATGCGGTGTACGATAAAGAGAGAGAGGGGATGTGGTGTACGATAAAGAGAGAGAGAGGATGCGGTGTACGATAAAGAGAGAGAGAGAGAGGATGCGGTGTACGATAAAGAGAGAGAGGGGATGCAGTGTAAGATAAAGAGCGAGAGAGAAAATGCAGTGTAAGATAAAGAGCGAGAGAGGATGCAGTGTACGATAAAGAGAGAGTTATGGAACACACACCAAGAGAGCACATTGCCACACCACAACAGGGATGAGACCCCAAGTCCAACCATGCAGTGGGTGATACCTCAGCATCAGACTAGTTTGAATGAAAGAGGGTGAAGCTTTTCCCCAGTAACTGGAGTGCCAATGCTGCTGGCCTTGCTCAAGGGCCCAACAGAGTAGACGCACTCTGGGCGTTCACAGGATTCAAAGCAGAAACCCTCTGACTGCCAGCACACAGCCCTACGCTCAGAGCCACCACTCTGCCATTTAGTCAGCCTCCCCTAAATGAATATGATGCAATAAGCTGACCAGATAGACTGGATTCATTCTTTAGAGAAAGCCGGTAGAATATATGGTACTGGGCAAAACCTGCAACTTAACAGTAACAGATTAAAAACAGGAAGAATTCCTTCGGGTCTCCAAAAAGTTACAGATTTATTATGGCTAGATAAACACCTCTTTAGTTCCCTCTGCTCAAAGGCAGCCCAGACATTTAATTTATTCGTTAAATTTCACCACCAGCTCAATTAACTAAATGAATTAATAAAATAACTTGATGAGGTATTGATTATCCTAACAAGGTTGGGTAGTAGGCAAGTCAGAAAAAACATGGGTGCATTGGTTGGTTGCCACAAATATTTGGGAACCTTTGGGAGAGGTTTTGAAATAGCTAAGCTGACACACTTTGACAGACATATCATGGTAATACTTTATTTGATTAGGCACATATAGTATTTTACTATTATTCATGCCCCATCAAGTGTTACACCAACATTAACATCATTTGAACATAATTGTCTTTGACTGCCTAAGACTGTTGCAGCAAAAAAAAAAGACAGAGATGAGAGAGCACTAAGAACATCTGCATGGATTTGCGGGACTGCTGAAGTGTGAGGGGTTGAAGACGCCACTGCCACACGCCCAGCGCTCTGCCTGCATTCCTGATTCGTATGGGAGTACAAAGGCTGAGGTTAGGAGTCAGCCACGGAATCACAGCAGCCGCAGACATCTGCCAAAGCGTGACCCAGAGACAGCGCCAAACTGGCAGCCGGACGGAGAACAGCTCCACCGTGTCAGACACAACCTCTGTCACTCTCACAAATTTTACTATACTAATCGACGAAAACTCCAAATGTCTGAATCTGCGGTACAATAAGTGCCTCTACCCACATCCCTGCTATAACAGGCACCCTCAGAATTTTGAAAATGTTTATACTAAACTTTTATTTTACTTATACTGTACTTCTCCTTTTGAATTTTTAATAGTGATTTTTTTTTTTATTAAACTCAGGTGAACAGGTTTTATATGCTGGTCAGGAATGGTTAATGCTAGATTAGCATCTCTCACTGGGAAAAGGTAGTAAACAGTTTGTCATGTGGACTTATGTGTGTATAATGAACTGTGAAAATAATGTTGCCATTGTTACA
Source organism: Hyperopisus bebe (assembly GCA_026777045.1). Taxonomy (NCBI): domain Eukaryota; kingdom Metazoa; phylum Chordata; class Actinopteri; order Osteoglossiformes; family Mormyridae; genus Hyperopisus; species Hyperopisus bebe. The sequence goes on along the minus strand of JAODJW010000106.1, from coordinate 2,401,272 downwards.
AGCCTTGGTATTTTATATCCATAAAAAGAAAAATAAATTCAAAACTGGAATCTTTAAAACTGACTGGCAACTAAACAATATAAAAATTTCTCAGCTCTCGAGACGCAAGAAGGAGTCCTTAGCTTCCAGCAGTGACTACATCTGTCAGGGTATAAAAGCAGCCTGTTTAGAAGATGTTTGGTTCCTGATAGGTGGATGAACAACAGGCTCTCTCCCTGCTCACCTTCTCGTAGTACTGAAGCTCATAGTCCAGGACGACACCATTTGGCTGGTCTGGCTGGGACCAGGACAGAGTGATGCTGTCCACAGACCGGCTGACCTGATGCATTATGGATACTGCCGATGGCGCTAGAGAGACAGAGAAATGGGTGGAGTTACACGTAAATCAGATGACGCCAATACATAACAAAAACACAGCACCGAGCTTTTGGTAAGCATTTTCTTCATAAACAACAAGTTTAAACTTAAGTCCTTACCTTTCTCGTCTTTAATGCATGTGTAAATAAATTTTTATGACTTCTGGAAAACAACTTGAGCTATAATTTGGAACCATCTGTCCTTGAGCGAGAGAAATACCACAGGTAACTATGTGACAACCCACCACAGCACATTTCCCTGTTACGGGAACAGACAGCGGGGAAAAGTATGAAAGCATCTAGGGCTTCGCTTTAAAAAAAATGTGGGAAGACAGCAAATGAAAATGGAGGTGACCTCGCACTCTGGTTTTTATAAACACAGCTTTAAAGGAGCGGAGGGGCTCTGTTCAGGAGAAACCCTTTCGTCCCTCAAGTCAATGGCGGCCGAAGATGACAGACAAGGACAGCAAATGGCGGAGAGGAGGGCATTACTGTGTCTGGCTCAAGGTTTTCCTATCACCTTGAACAATGTCAGACACATTCCACCATTTACCTTATATGTGACTTCAGTTGTGCCCTTGAGTCATACTTTTTCAAAACGTGGGTCCCACATAATGTGTTCATGTGGACCTGACCTTGGTTTCAGGATGGCAGAAATTTTGGACAGGCAGCAAAGTGATATATTGATGCAAACGTGTCCGCAGTCTCTGAATGAGGAGCGACGTTTATCGCAACCAAGGGCACGCTGGCGAGCATCGACCTGCAACTCCAGTTATGAAGCTGCCGATTGCCACAGGGATAGCCTCCCATCGCAAGGTACAATCTAAGGTTGGTGCAGGTCTGTTGCTCACGCTACACTGCAGTTTGGGAACCAGAAGAGCTTCCTGGAGTCCTGCCGGTAAATGAACCGAGGCTCATTAAAACACCCTTGCGAGGCGCAGCGTGTCCGAGTAAACACAGGGAGCGAGACGGAGAACCTTGTTCGAGGCTACGTGGCCAGGATTTATGGCGGCTGTGCCTTGGCTTGGCATACGCAGCGCCCTGGCAACCGACCCGCGAGCTGGAGCGTGCCGATGACGGCGGTCTCCGGAGGCAATCGGCAGAAAAAAAGAAAACCACGCCACCATCTGACAAACCTGACTGCTTGAGGAAATTCCGGCAATTGGAAACGGTTGTTTTCGTTAACTGGTCTCTGCGAAACTAATAATAATCATTCTGAAATCTCTGAGTGTTCAGCCATAAAGCCACGAGGGGGCAAATGTTTAGAGTGTAATCAAGCGAATAAGACGGCACCCGTGTCCAGATTCCGCTCACGCAACGACCTTCGACCTCTTCATTCTGTTTTCATCAGGTCCCAAGCATGTACATTTCGCAGCGGACTTGGGGGGTTGGAAATGGGGAACTGCTCTTCACAGATGAAATCATCAAAGTCGTCTCAGTCACAGGCCAGCTACCGTTAGCATGGGGCTGTGTCTCGTGCAAGGTAATGATGCGTGTCATTCAGAGAATCCGTCCTACGTATAATAGATTATTTGGTGTCTTTTGGCATTTTCTGTTTCACACAAGCTATTTAAATGTTATGAGAAATGTCTCTCCTTAGCAGGCTGTGCTCTTATTATTTACTTGGGACAGTGAGGTTAAGTCCGTCTGAAACGCTAGCCATATTTTAGCAAGTTTATCTTCAAGTCTCCTTGCCTTTCAGTTGCCGCATCTTAAATCACTCTTGACGCAACGTGTAAAAACAAGCTTAACATAAATAAAAATTTATTTAAAACAACATTAAAATGGACAATAAATCACAGAAAATTTACTGTGACCCAGAATCAGATTAATGGGTGTTTTTTTCCATCCTTGTCAGGGTTGAGAGGTACTTATATTTTGTTATAAAACAACAACTCATTATTATTACTGTACCATTCTGTATGAGAAATGCAATAACCCTGTCAGCACAAAGAGACCATATCTGAGAAGGCAGACATTCTATCAACAATCATTTATGTGATGGTGTAATGGACCGTGAGCCAGCAAATCACAAGCACACACTCGCGCACCACAGCAAACAGTATCCCAGCTGTGGTGCAGGCTGTAGATAGCACCAACCAGTTACATCTGTTCATGGTGATGGGCCCACCATTGACACCATCCCTGGCTGGACATCTTCTGTGAATAGAAATGTCTGGGATGCGTGTCCACCAAGAAAAGACCATGGCTTGTAAATCTGGGGCTTTTCCCCATTAAAACAGACTAATACTGCTGGAGAAATGTCTGTTTTCCCAGTTCATTGCTGCACTCATGTCCATCACCTGCGTTTCAGTTTAAATGCAAAATAATGAACACATACTGCTGTTTGTGAATGGAAAAGTTACACATGAGTTCGGAGCCGTGGATGACAAATGGAATGACCAGGTAAAGTGATTATCCTCATAACCAAGCAAATTACAATAACATCTGCAGTAATAAACGGCGAAGTCACACCGCAATTAATCAAATTTAAATCCATCTACACTGAAGAATCCTCACATTCTCGTTAATGCTAACATTTTGCAATAGTGTGAAGATACTTATTCTTCACAGGAAAAAACAGGGACAAGAATAATACACATCTTTAAAGGTTTATTCAATATGAAATGAAAGCAAACCTTCGAACCTTTTCTCATAATTTCTAACCATGCTTTTCTCATAATTTCTAACCATGCTGCACGCTAAATGTGGCAACCAGGTTTTAGTTGTACCTCCCTTCCATTCCTAAAACAAGTAAGGTGAAATATATTTATATAAATATATAGAAAACTTCCAAACTTTCCAATGGACTAAAAAAAAAAACATCACATTACTTGTGCTTATTCTTGGACGTATAAGACTTGTGCTTTAGTCCTGATTAATTTTTTTAATCCAAACCAGCCCTGACAGATAAAGTTTTGCTATAAAACAAAACATACCTCAGTCACTCTTATAAAACAAATGACGAAAAAAAAATAAATGCTTCGTATGGCAAACTCAAGCAGCCCAACATGATTTATGGACCAAGAACAGAAGCAGATTTCATTTAATGGCAGCAGTGACCCGACTTTAAGCAGCACAGGGTCCTGTGTGGTACCAGCACATAGTGTGAAGGGCTCTCTTGGGCCCACTCCCTGATGACATAGCTGTCCACCAATCACAGCAGCCCATGGAAAAAAACTCCACGTGTGCCATTGGCTCAATGAATAATCGTTCCTGTATGATTTACTGCAGGGTAACTGTGGAGTTTCAAACTTTGTTTAAAGTACATTTGGATAAATCAAACATGACAAGCATATTATTAAATTATTTAATGTACTCGCCAAGCAGATGCCCCTATTAAAGCTCGCTTGCAATGATGACCCTCTGCACTGATGAATGTTTACCAAACCGTTTCGGGTTAAAAAGAACAGGTGCACCCCCCCACAGTTTCATTTCCAAGCAATATTTAAAAAGCTACACTTAAATATGCATCCAGTTCTGTGAAAAGTCAAGTGGTATCAGATAGGTGAGCATATTTCACAAAACGGAAATGTGTGCTTTGCAATATTTAAATTAAATTCAAGATATATATACTTTTCTGTGGTGGAAAAAATACAACCCTAGTTTCATCATCTTTTGCACTGATGATGATTTATTTCTGTTAGACTAGGCGGTGCAAAGTATTTGCCAGTTAACAGAGAGTAGGTTTAAGGGCCTGTGTTAGCGCAATGATGTTTGGATTTTGAAGTTACCAGAAGGGTGAATCTTGCCAAGGTCAACATGGCTGTCAGGGGATCCAAGAGGGAAAAAAACCATTGATGCTCATATGTCTGGGACACCAAACCATTTCAAAGGATTTGCAAGTCCAGCATTCTACTGTGCAAAAGACAATTTAGAAATGGAAAAAAATCTGAATCACTAGTGACCCGCCCAGTGCAGGCAGCCCCATGAAATTCAACGACCTGAATTGCCTGAAAGATGGTCAGGGATGATGTAGGACGGTGAAGGATGTCTCCAAGAACTGCAGGGTGACATCAAAGGAGATACAGGCATGTCTGGCCGCAGTCAAAATCAATGTGCAAGAGTCAACAGACAGAAAAAGGCTGAAAAAGCCAAGGGAGGTCAGGAAGGCTCCACTCTGTGCTCAGAAATGTTGAGTCAAAGGTAGAATTATGTGGTTGCAAAGCCAGGCACCTTGTTTGATGCTGACCAACAACTGACTTTGAAGAGAAGAACCTCAAATCAGCTACAGAAAACTAGTATGGGTGCATTACGGCTTGAGGTTGCTTAGCTGCTTCAGAGTCTGGCAATGCAAAGCCCAGTCTCTTTGTCCTTTTGACAATTATTGAGAAGAGCTTTCAAATGATTGCTGAGATTGTTATTTGGACAACTGACTTTCAGGTGCGTCTGTTTTTTTTATATTTAAATGGCTTTGCTGTATCTGAAAATGATTCATTTACGTTTATATTTGCTTGTGTAGAGTATTTATCAAACTGTACATTACACTTACAGGCATACTAAACAGCAGTTATATGGTCAACACAAACATCCTATTAGTATTTGTAGTAAATTTTGCATTTGGGACTCAATACAAATGAAACGATTTAATTGCACAAATTCAAACACAAGCAGAGCAGCTGCATCGGTGACTAAGCCAGATTAACAGGTTGTCACACTGTGGCCTTCAAACACGGTCCATTCAATCTGCCTTTTCTCTTACACAGTTCCTGTCCTTTGCTGGCTGCACTCATACAGAGAAGCCCATCTATAGGGTCATTCACTGAGGACAGCTTCACCAACAGGCATCCGGAGTAGCAGGTGGCGTCAAGGTACCCAGCTGACAGCCTCTAACAGCCCTGCCCTGTCCTCACAACAGGAACAAAGGAAACGCTCATCTTAATGGAGAAGAGTGTTGCTGTCAGATGTCAGTGTTTTGAAATTCTACAATGCCCATGTGTTTTAGATCAAGACATATGGGGCCATAAAATATAACTGGGTTTAAACATCTATATCTGCATGCACACACTTAACTTGCATTACATCATATCCATATATTACTTAGTAATGGGGTTTATTATTCAGCTGGATATACAGGACAGCAAGCCTGCTTTTTGTGGGCTTACCAACTGGTCACCCAACTGCTGATCACACCACTGCAGACTCACGGTTTAACATCACAACATGGGAGAGAAGTGTGTCATTGTTAGTGCAAAGGGCTGCTCTGCATCTGTCCTGATGCCGTGAAGCTTAGTTCAGTGACACTAAAACCATAAAATTCCTGTGTGATGAAATCTCGCTCCACTGTGGACCATCCAGACAGCGCCGGGAATCCATAACAAGGTGTGGAAAAAACAGCAGTTGCTTTGGCTCCATAAAAATGATCAAAGTCATTCTACCAACAGAAACTGAACGACCGTTGAAATTCAACATTTATGACTAAAAGGCCGTGTAAAACTATTTATGTTTATTTGATTTGACGAGGTGTGGGGGACAATGTAAAATGAGACAAATGTCACGTAGCATAAAGCAGAGCCAGCTAAGAGGAAGACAGCTGTATATGGAAATTACTTTCTGCCCAATAATTCATTTATTTATTTTCCAATGAATTCTATACCAAGTCAACCGCACGGCTTCTGCATATATACATACACAAGCAGAAGGTACTTAAAAGGGCCTGTGTTAATTCAGAGCGACAATATGTTTATATAACCTATGGGCCTTCAGAGCCTGACTTAATTGTGGACCACTCTGCCGACCCTCGAGCCTGCTTTTTACACCAAAAAGCCCCCCCCCCTCCATGTCAGGTGGGAAGTAAGGCCACAGTCTCGGGGGGTGCCAGCGTGACCCAAAGCTTGGCCTTTCACAGCTCCCCGTGACGTTAGGCCTCGGCCCATAATACAAGTTGACAGGCCTGGCTGTGGAGACCAACCCGCCATGGCAGCAAAAGGGAGGGGGGGTCCAGCCGGTGAGCCATGCCAAAGCTGGGGGACCGGGGTCCAAGAATCTCATTAGAAAACTTTATTAGGCCGCATGGCCTTTGTTACCATGGCGAATGGGGGGCGGAGGGGGGGAGGAGTCCCACAACTAATACAGTGCAGAGAAAAGAGCTGGATTGTGTGGAAACCCCCACTTTCACACTGGACAACGTCGCTCCAAGGCAATCTAGTGTTAGTAATGATGTAATAAAATTAAAGCTACATATTAAGCTGCTGGAAACCCGGCCCTTTAAGATGGCTTCAGACTCATGTTGTCTTAAAGGTTCCAAATGGGATTTTTATATTACTGCTTTTAAAAAAGATTACTTCAGTGCTTCGGGGGGGAAAATGGTTTAAAACTGGCTCAGAACAATTGTGTTACACCGAGGGGACTTTGCTGCTTTTTCTCTCCTTGAATTCACTAAAAAAATGGCAATTTTTTTTTTTACCGTGAAAACAAGTTAGCACGTAGCTCAATTCAAATTATGCTGTTCAATGAATCTGTGCTGGGAATACCGCAGCGGCATTCTGGGTAAACATGGAGCGGCTCTGAAGCAGAAAGACAAAGCGGCAGCTTTTCATCTGCGTGCTTGTCGGGGGACGTCTTCTCGGCGCACACTGCGCCTCAGGAAGACGCGCCTCAGAAATACCGTGAGCAAAATGGGGTTTTCGTCACAGCCAACCTGACAAATAATGATCGGAGGGGGCCTGTGTGAAATGAGAGCGATGGGGACGGGAGATAAGATGGGGGGGGGGATCAGGGACAGACATGGTAAATAGAGCCAGCATGCTGTCAGGAGTAGTAGGAATGGCTGTAAGTGTAATGTACAGTTTGATAAATACTCTACACAAGCAAGGACGGGTTTGCAGGCTTTCCTGAGGGAACAGAGGCAGCAGAAGAAGGCTGAGGAGGTGACAGCTGAGTTCACATCATTTGGCCCGAAAGACTTTAATAGATCGACTCGGACTCTTATCTCACGTCCTCTGACAAAACCTTGATAAAATAAAAAGATAAAATAAAAAGATAAAATAAAATAAGAAGTAACAAACGCTTTTACTGGGATGACCATCCTGTCATTTCCTTGTGTTTCCGAAGGCAGTTTCTTCACACAAAGGCCCGCGGGGGCTGCAATGGTGTGCGTTTGCGTCGCTGTGTGTCAGTGAATGCGGCGCATTGAATCCGTGCATTGGAGGACTTCATCAAGGCCGGTGAGCTGGGACTGACGCGGGAAAGCAAATCACTGCGGGCGCATAAAGGACAGCTGATGCTAATGAGCGAGAAACAGACTGCCATTAAAAAGCTCATCAGTACTGAGGTAACGGGACAACATATGTATACAGAATATATAGGCTTTTAAAGGTTGTACTTTTAAACGTGATTGATAGAATAGGCATTCATTAGACATACAGAAGAAAATGACACACACACACTTTTTTCCAAGGACAGAATTACTACTTCAGAAAATGATTTGCCCTGAAGTGTTCACCGTATTGTTAACAGACCTGGGTTTAACACTTCAATTCAAGCCTTGGCATTTCAAGGTCAAATTTCTCCGGCATAACCCGCCCGGAAGAAATAGCAGGGAAGGTTCTGTTGCTTTTTGGGCGCTCAGCTCATTATCCTGGAAAAGCATCATTATCACCAGCCGTAAGTCTGCTTTGCTCTGCTGGTCAAATACTTTGGTGTCGGAGCGGAAGCTGATGCTGCTGTTTAACGCAGCAGGTGTGACATTTACAGCGGGGGAGCTGGTGCCTGGAAAGGAGGTCTGTCACACACTGACCGCCGGGTTGTTAGCACAGGCTTTACAGCTGTCAGTCGCCACAGACCTAGACTGAGGTGCTCGGTCGTCACGGTAACCATGGGACTCACCGGCCTGGTTGGTGGTGATGTTGACGGCGGTGTACTGCGGGGAGTAGGGGCTCTGGTCGGATACGCCGTTGACGGCCTGCACCTCGAAGGTGTAGCGGGTGTGGGCCAGCAGCTCGCTGACGTGCACGCGCGGCTCCGTCAGGCCCAGCTGCCGCGGTGAGAAGCGCACGTTGTCCCCGCACCGGGCGCAGCCCCCACGGCCCGCACTGCAGCTCTTGCAGATGATGTTGTAGACCAGGTCCTCGCGGCCCCCCAAGTCACGCGGCGGCATCCACTCCAGCGTCAGTGACGTCTTGTTGACGCTGGAGATCACATTCCGCGGGGCGGATGGGACAGCTGTGAGAGGAGATGATACCGTCAATAGGGGGTGTTATGTGGCTCAGCTGGTTAGGACTCATGTCCATGATCTGAATGTTGCTGGGTTGAATCCCACGGCCAGCAGACTGTTGCTGCCTTTGGGCCCCTGAGCAAGGGGCCCCTTAACCCCCAGCTTCCCGGGCGCTGCACGCTGACTGACCCTGCGCTATGACCTTCCTCTCACCCATAAATAGGTCTGGGGTCCCATGGAGAGCAAGATGAGCAGAGGTGGAAAGTTCAGGTCCAGAAAGTACGAATCCAGACCATGGTTTTGTTTCAACCAGCCAGTTGAGTTACTCTGTGACTGACTCTTTATACTCAACTGGTAGGTTGAAAGAAAACCACGATCTGGATTTGTACTTTCTGGACCTGAAACTGCCACCTCTGAAGATGGGGTATCAAGCTCCTGACTTAACTCTATCCACCCCTCCGCCATCCATGACCGCTTAAAACGGTACAGGGTGACTAGGGGCCCATCACAAGAAACACAGGGCGGGAGGCAGGGGGCACCCTGGGGGGAGTGGCAGTCACCTTAACACAATCTGCTTCATTAAAACACTCAGCTGTGCAAATGGGCAAAAATTGTAAATCATTTCAGGTAAAAATTTCAGATACGCAACTGCATGTAAAGTCAGCCAGGGGGGTCCCAGGCAGGGGTCGCCCTCCCAGAACGAGCAGGCCGATGCCTCAACGGGAACAAGAGGCAGAATTAATGCGCTCGACGCACTTGGAGCAGAGCTAATTTAATAATTTAATCAGGCGAGGCAGCCATGCGCCGAATCGAGGTTGAGGGTTCACACTTTGAAGGGCGGATCTTCCAGGCACCCAGGATGGCCTGTTTCCCCATGGCGAGAAGAGAAGGGGGTCCATGTCGCCCCAGCATGCCCCTGCACGTTTACCCTCAGCTCCCCCTTCAGAGAGTCCCACACTCTCCAGATGGAAAGCTGTCCCAGCAGGAGGAGACCAGAGCGCTGCCTTAGAAATGACTAAAACTGCTTCTCAACAGTGGATCATGACCCAAAAGTGGGTCGCGGATAGCATACCTACCACTGAGGACACCGAGGTCAAGTCCTCAGTATTTTTTCTGCAACTCCAATAACCCAGATCCATTATGGGGCTTAGGAAGGCTAACATTTTTGACCTTGGTATTTTTAAAACTGCTGCCTACAGCCCTGGTGTTGCAGGGCAATTTTCATTGGGTTATAGAGTGTATAGTTAAAAAAATAAATAAACACTGATGTGTGTTGCCTTTTTTTATAATACATGAAGACATTGTGCTTCTGTTACAACACTGTGATGCCTATGTCCAAGGGGGGGCACAAGCATGCAAATGTGCAAAGCTGGAACCAGCTTGCGCTTGAAATACCTCACATGGAGGAGAAGTTAACAAGCCCAGAGAGGCATTTGGAAAGGGGACAGACGCTGGACCGGGCGAGCGGCCAATGAGGCTCTCCTACCAGAGACCGCCCCTACCACCCTCACTGTTCACGTCTGCTACGGACACGCTGTGTACGCATCACTTATGGTAAACCTGGCCCCTACCTGCACCCTCAGCATCAGCCCGCCATGAGAAACATCCATTCTGGATGGGGGGGGGTGGAGCCATTTAGGTTATCCGACATTCTGCTGTTTATAAACAGCTCCTTTTTCTGGGAGGGGGCGGGTGTGGATTAAAAGGATCTGGTGCGGCCCAGTATTGGGGAGGGGAGGCAGGAAGAGCGGCGAAATGTGTTCATTTTCCCACTTTAATCACAGCGATCCGCAGAGACCCGCACTGCCACAGTAACCCTGCTTTCTTATTCAAAGCGGTTGCTCTTCTCAGGAGGCCGGGCTTATGCTAATTCCTTTGTGGGGGCCGTGGAAATGAGGCCTGCCCAGGCCTCCCTTTCAGCAGATCACAATGCCACGGGCCGCTCTCTTCCCTAAGTGTGGCCTGCTAACTCGCAGACTCGCTGAGACTGGTCCGTGGGCGTGGTGCCGGAATGGAATAAGCCATCGGCTGTACCCAACCACTTTGAGCTTGATTGAAAGTCTCGCCGCCCTGGTGGTGGTATGTGGGAGTGCAGGTGAGGCACGGTTACGTACTGGTGCAGGGCATCTGGAAGGGGTCGGCGTCGGTGCGGTAGTAGCCGCTGCGGCACACGCAGCTGGAGGCGCCCTCGCTGGTGGTGCGGCTGTTCATGGGGCATGGCTGACAGGGGCCGTCACCCTGCACGGGCTTGAAGAAACCCAAGGGGCATGCTGGAACCAGAAGGGGCGGGGTTAGTTAATTAAACAAACAGCCAACCAGGGCTTAGCATGAAATTAAAATAAACAAATAAATAACAACTTCAATTACTGACAAATTACATTCTAGCCCAGGGATCTGCAGTCCTGCTCGTAGTGGGGGGTATAAGCATTTCACTCTATTTTTGTCTTCTAATTATTCAGCTCATTTAAACCAGTAATAACCCCAATACTGGGAGAGAGAGAGAGAGAGGGCTAAATTAGCAATGAAGTTAGGGACGAAACTGCTTAACTTGTAAAATGAAATCCTGTATATATACCGACCCACATAAATTAATACTCCAGTGCAAGAGTACGGCAAACATGAGAGCTCAGTTCAAAAATTAAGAAATCCGGCTACATCCTTTATTGTGCATAAATTGCTGCATATTAAAATTAAAACAAATGAGAATTTACACAGAGCTCTGCCTAAAATTGGCTTAGCCCCAGAAACCGTAAGAAATTAAAAATCGTCCACAATGCTACTCTATAAAAGAAAGAAAATGGAATTTCATATGAATCTAATTATCACTAACAGGCCATCTTTGGCACAGTGACTGGCGAAGACGTCTGTTTAGCCGGGAGGAAACGGTCGGCTGATGATATCATTTGGTTGGTTTTCTGTCACCATGCAGCGCCTAACTTTTCCTGATTTTGGGAACCGGCCTTGACACAGGAAGGCGTTTACCTGCACATTTCCCTGCTTGCTGGCCCAGAAAAACACAGCAGATTGACTCGTTAAGACCCCTTTAAGTGTGCCAGGGCCCATCATGTAACCGAAAGCTTATGGCTCAGGGGTGGGGGCAGTGCAGCCACCTTCAGACCCAGACTGGGGCCAAAGCAGTGCTGGAGATCAGGGCTCGTCTGGGGAACGGGCAGCTTCCGGCCGGCCTGGACTGTGGCAAATATTATCGCTCAGATTCGTTGTACAGCGAGCCCAGGAGGTCCGGCAGCCGTTCTGGGCGGCTGCCTCGTCTGTGTGGCATTCAGCTGTCAGGCAGGACGTCTCCCTCCTCTGGGCTAATCAGAACTGATGTGGGGGGGGGGGGGGGGGGGCGGTGCTTTGCC